>OY992896.1:2408390-2730890 GCA_963921405.1 Cepaea hortensis | reverse complement strand
TCCATCGTGTCATCATTTATAAACACATCCATCGTGTCATCATTTATAAACACATCCATCGTGTCATCATTTATAAACACGTCCATCATGTCATCATTGATAAACACATCCATCGTGTCATCATTGATAAACACATCCATCGTGTCATCATTGATAAACACATCCATCGTAACATCATTGATAAACACATCCATCATGTCATCATTGATAAACACATCCAGCGTGTCATCATTTACAAACACATCCATCGTGCCATCATTTATAATCACATTAATCGTGTCATCATTTATAAACACATCCATCGTGTCATCATTTACAAACACATCTATAGTGTCATCAATTATAAACACATCCATCGTGTCATCATTTATAAACACATCCATCGTGTCATCATTTATAAACACATCCATCGTATCATCATTTATAAACACATCCATCGTATCATCATTTATAAACACATCCATTGTGTCATCATTTATAAACACATCCAACGTGTCATCATTTATAAAAACATTCATCGTGTCATCATTTATAAACACATCCATCGTGTCATCATTTATAAACACATCCATCGTGTCATCATTTATAAACACGTCCATCATGTCATCATTGATAAACACATCCATCGTGTCATCATTGATAAACACATCCATCGTGTCATCATTGATAAACACATCCATCGTAACATCATTTATAAACACATCCATCGTGCCATCATTTATAATCACATTAATCGTGTCATCATTTATAAACACATCCATCGTGTCATCATTTATAAACACATCTATAGTGTCATCAATTATAAACACATCCATCGTGTCATCATTTATAAACACATCCATCGTGTCATCATTTATAAACACACCCATCGTGTCATCATTTATAAAGACATCCATCGTGTCATCATGTATAAACACATCCATCGTATCATCATTTATAAACACATCCATTGTGTCATCATTTATAAACACATCCATCGTGTCATCATTTATAAACACATCCATCGTGTCATCATTTATAAACACACACAGTGTGTCATCATTTATAAACACATCCATCGTGTCATCATTTATAAACACACCCATCGTGTCATCATTTATAAACACCTCCATCGTGTCATCATTTATAACTACATTCATTGTGTCATCATTTATAACCACAAACATAGTGTCATCATTTATAAACACATACATCGTGTCATCATTTATAAACACATTCATCGTGTTATCATTTATAAACACATCCATCGTGTCATCATTTATAAACACATCCATCGTGTCATCATTTATAAACACATCCATCGTGTCATCATTTATAAACACATCCATCGTGTCATCATTTATAAACACATCCATCATGTCATCATTGATAAACACATCCATCGTGTCATCATTGATAAACACATCCATCGTGTCATCATTGATAAACACATCCATCGTAACATCATTGATAAACACATCCATCATGTCATCATTGATAAACACATCCAGCGTGTCATCATTTATAAACACATCCATCGTGCCATCATTTATAATCACATTAATCGTGTCATCATTTATAAACACATCCATCGTGTCATCATTTATAAACACATCTATAGTGTCATCAATTATAAACACATCCATCGTGTCATCATTTATAAGCACATCCATCGTGTCATCATTTATAAACACATCCATCGTATCATCATTTATAAACACATCCATCGTATCATCATTTATAAACACATCCATTGTGTCATCATTTATAAACACATCCAACGTGTCATCATTTATAAAAACATTCATCGTGTCATCATTTATAAACACATCCATCGTGTCATCATTTATAAACACATCCATCGTGTCATCATTTATAAACACGTCCATCATGTCATCATTGATAAACACATCCATCGTGTCATCATTGATAAACACATCCATCGTGTCATCATTGATAAACACATCCATCGTAACATCATTTATACACACATCCATCGTGCCATCATTTATAATCACATTAATCGTGTCATCATTTATAAACAAATCCATCGTGTCATCATTTATAAACACATCTATAGTGTCATCAATTATAAACACATCCATCGTGTCATCATTTATAAACACATCCATCGTGTCATCATTTATAAACACACCCATCGTGTCATCATTTATAAACACATCCATCGTGTCATCATGTATAAACACATCCATCGTATCATCATTTATAAACACATCCATTGCGTCATCATTTATAAACACATCCATCGTGTCATCATTTATAAACACATCCATCGTGTCATCATTTATAAACACACACAGTGTGTCATCATTTATAAACACATCCATCGTGTCATCATTTATAAACACACCCATCGTGTCATCATTTATAAAAACCTCCATCGTGTCATCATTTATAACTACATTCATTGTGTCATCATTTATAACCACAAACATAGTGTCATCATTTATAAACACATACATCGTGTCATCATTTATAAACACATCCATCGTGTCATCATTTATAACCACACACATCGTGTCATCATTTATAACCACACACATCGTGTCATCATTTATAAACACATCCATCGTGACATAATTTATAATCACCTTAATCGTGTCATCATTTATAAACACATACATCGTGTCATCAATTATAAACACATCCATCGTGTCATAATTTATAATCACACTAATCGTGTCATCAAGTATAAACACATCCATCGTGTCATCATTTATAAACACATCCATAGTGTCATCATTTACAAACACATCTATAGTGTCATAATTTATAAACACATCCACCGTGCCATCAATTATAAACACATCAATAGTGTCATGATTTATAAACATATCCATCGTGTCATCATTTATAAACACATCCATCGTGCCATCATTTATAAACACATCTATAGTATCATCATTTATAAACACATCTATAGTGTCATCATTTATAAACACATCCATTGTGCCATCATTTATAAACACATCTATAGTGTCATCATTTATAAACACATCTATCGTGCCATCATTTATAAACACATCCATCGTGCCATCATTTATAAACACATCCATCGTACCATCATTTATAAACACATCCATCGTGTCATCATTTATAAACACATCCATCGTGTCATTATTTATAACCACACACATCGTGTCATGATTTATAAACACATCCATCGTGTCATCAATTATAAACACGTCCATCGTGTCATAATTTTTAATCTCATTCATCGTGTCATCAATTATAAACACATACATCGTGTCATCAATTATAAACACATCCATCGTGTCATAATTTATAATCACACTAATCGTGTCATCAAGTATAAACACATCCATCGTGTCATCATTTATAAACACATCCATAGTGTCATCATTTACAAACACATCTATAGTGTCATTATTTATAAACACATCCATCGTGCCATCATTTATAAACACATCCATCATGCCATCATTTATAAACACATCCATTGTGTCATTATTTATAACCACATCCATCGTATCATCATTTATAAACACATCCATCATGTCATCAATTATAACCACACACATCGTGTCATCATTTATAAACACATCCATCGTGTCATTATTTATAACCACACACATCGTGTCATGATTTATAAACACATCCATCGTGTCATCATTTATAAACACATCCATCGTGTCATAAGTTATAATCACATTAATCGTGTCATAATTTATAAACAAATCCATCGTGTCATCAATTATAAACACGTCCATCGTGTCATAATTTTTAATCTCATTAATCGTGTCATCAATTATAAACACATCCATCGTGTCATCAATTATAAACACATCCATCGTGTCATAATTTATAATCACATTAATCGTGTCAACAAGTATAAACACCTCCATCGTATCGTCATTTATAAACACATCCATAGCGCCATCATTTATAAACACATCCACCGTGTCATTATTTATAAACATATCCAGCGTGTCATCATTTATAAACACATCCATCGTGCTATGATTTATAAACACATCCATAGTGTCATCATTTAAAAACACATCCATAGATCCATCATTTCTAAACACCTCTCTCGTGTCATCATTTATAAACACATCCATCGTGTCATCATTTAAAAACATATCCATCATGATATCAATAATAAACACATCCATCATGCCATCAATAATAAACACATCCTTCGCGTCATCAATTATAAACACATCCATCGTGTCATCAATTATAAACACATCCATCGTGTCATCATTTATAAACACATCCGTAGTGTCTTTAAGTATAAACACATATATAGTATCATCATTTATAACCTCATCTATAGTGTCATCATTTATAAACACATTTATAGTGTCATCATTTATAACCACGTCTATAGTGTCATCGTTTATAAACACATCCATCGTGTCATCATTTATAAACACATACATAGTGTCATCATTTATAAACACATCTATAGTGTCATCATGTTTAAACACATCCATCGTGTCATCATTTATAAACACATCCATCGTGTCATCATTTATAAACACATCCTTGGTGTGTTTATTCAGATATGAACCGGAAGTTTGTGGACAGACATGTTCCTCTGTGACACACAGTCATGTGACTAGGTCACAGAGATTAGGTTCATATTAGTTAACACGATGAGATGCTAGCATGAGCGCGCGCGCGCGCGCGTGTGTGTGTGTGTGACATAGAGAGAGACAGAGCGAGCGAGATAGAGAGCGAGAGAGACAGAGAGAGACAGAGAGAGAAGGAGAGAGAGAGAGAAAAAGGATACTGTAGATGTTCTAAATGGTGGCTGTCTGCTGCCTTCCGCTACTCGACTACCAACCTCCAGTCTTCAGGGCAGTTTTGGGGTCCGTGGTCAAGAAGTAACCGTCAGTGATCGCAACCATGATATCTTGAAATGTGGAACTCAGGTACAGATACTGCAGCGCCAGTTGGGTGGCGTCCACCTGGTGGTCAGAGGCGGAGACACATATCATAGGTCAGAGGCGGAGACACATATCATAGGTCAGAGGCGGAGACACATATCATAGGTCAGAGGCGGAGACACATATCATAGGTCAGAGGCGGAGACACATATCATAGGTCAGAGGCGGAGACACATATCATAGGTCAGAGGTGGAGACACATATCATAGGTCAGAGGTGGAGACACATATCATAGGTCAGAGGCAGAAACATAGGTCAGTGATAGAGACATAAGTCAGTGGTGGAGACACAGGTCAGTGGTAGAGACACAGGACAGTGGTGCAGACATAAGTCAGTGTTAGAGACACAGGTCAGTGGTAGAGATACAGGTCAGTGGTAGAGACATAAGTCAGTGGTGGAGACACAGGTCATTGGTAGAGACATAGGTCAGTGGTAGAGACACAGGTCAGTGTTAGAGACACAGGTCAGTGTTAGAGACATAAGTCAGTGGTAGCGACATAAGTCAGTGTTATAGACATAATTCAGTGTTAGAGACATAAGTCAGTGTTAGAGAGATAAATCAGTGGTTGAGACATAAGTCAGTGTTAGAGACATAGGTCAGTGTTAGAGACGTAAGTCAGTGTTAGAGACATAAGTCAGTGGTAGAGACATAGGTCAGTGGTAGAGACATAGGTCAGTGGTAGAGACATAAGTCAGTGATAGAGACATAAGTCAGTGTTAGAGACATAAGTCAGTGTTAGAGACAAAAGTCAGTGATAGAGACATAAGTCAGTGGTAGAGACATAAGTCAGTTTTAGAGACATAAGTCAGTGTTAGAGACATAAGTCAGTGTTAACGACATAAGTCAGTGTTAGAGACACAGGTCAGTGGTAGAGACATAGGTCAGTGATAGAGACATAAATCAGTGGTGGAGACATAGATCAGAGGTAGAGACACAGGTCAGAGGTAGAGACATAAATCAGTGGTAGAGACATAAATCAGAGGTAGAGACATAAATCAGAGGTAGAGACATAAATCAGAGGTAGAGACATAAATCAGTGGTAGAGACATAAATCAGAGGTAGAGACATAAATCAGAGGTAGAGACATAAATCAGAGGTAGAGACATAAATCAGAGGTAGAGACACAGATCAGAGGTAGAGACACAGGTCAGAGGTAGAGACATAAATCAGTGGTAGAGACATAAATCAGTGGTAGAGACATATATCAGAGGTAGAGACACAGGTCATAGGTAGAGACATAAATCAGTGGTAGAGACATAAATCAGAGGTTGAGACACAGGTTAGAGGTAGAGACATAAATCAGTGGTAGAGACATAAATCAGAGGTAGAGACTCAGGTCAGAGGTAGAGACACAGGTCAGAGATAGAGACATAAATCTGTGGTAGAGACATAAATCAGAGGTAGAGACACAGGTCAGAGGTAGAGACATAAATCAGTGGTAGAGACATAAATCAGAGGTAGAGACACAGATCAGAGGTAGAGACACAGGTCAGTGGTAGAGACATAAATCAGTGGTAGAGACATAAATCAGTGGTAGAGACATAAATCAGAGGTAGAGACATAAATCAGTGGTAGAGACATAAATCAGAGGTAGAGACATAAATCAGTGGTAGAGACATAAATCAGAGGTAGAGACATAAATCAGAGGTAGAGACATAAATCAGAGGTAGAGACATAAATCAGTGGTAGAGACATAAATCAGAGGTAGAGACATAAATCAGAGGTAGAGACATAAATCAGAGGTAGAGACATAAATCAGAGGTAGAGACACAGATCAGAGGTAGAGACACAGGTCAGAGGTAGAGACATAAATCAGTGGTAGAGACATAAATCAGTGGTAGAGATATATATCAGAGGTAGAGACACAGGTCATAGGTAGAGACATAAATCAGTGGTAGAGACATAAATCAGAGGTTGAGACACAGGTCAGAGGTAGAGACATAAATCAGTGGTAGAGACATAAATCAGAGGTAGAGACTCAGGTCAGAGGTAGAGACACAGGTCAGAGATAGAGACATAAATCTGTGGTAGAGACATAAATCAGAGGTAGAGACACAGGTCAGAGGTAGAGACATAAATCAGTGGTAGAGACATAAATCAGAGGTAGAGACAGATCATAGGTAGAGACACAGGTCAGTGGTAGAGACATAAATCAGTGGTAGAGACATAAATCAGTGGTAGAGACATAAATCAGAGGTAGAGACATAAATCAGTGGTAGAGACATAAATCAGAGGTAGAGACATAAATCAGTGGTAGAGACATAAATCAGAGGTAGAGACATAAATCAGAGGTAGAGACATAAATCAGAGGTAGAGACATAAATCAGAGGTAGAGACACAGATCAGAGGTAGAGACACAGGTCAGAGGTAGAAACATAAATCAGTGGTAGAGACATAAATCAGAGGTAGAGACACAGGTCATAGGTAGAGACATAAATCAGTGGTAGAGACATAAATCAGAGGTAGAGACACAGGTCAGAGGTAGAGACATAAATCAGTGGTAGAGACATAAATCAGAGGTAGTGATACAGGTCAGAGGTAGAGACACAGGTCAGAGATAGAGATACAGGTAAGTGGTGGAGACGCCGGCCAGTGTTGTCATCAACATGCAGACAGACATATTGCCACATGCCAGTAAATAAACAATCAATCAATCAATCAATCATGTGCCATGCCGGAAAGCGTGGGCGGTCATGATTCGCTGATCATGAACAGCTGATCTGAAATCTCAGGGGCATTCACGGGCTAATGACCACAGGATGCTGTGATGGTGGAACATTCACGAAGTGATGTGTTTCTCTCACCACCCACTGGGGTATGATCAGCACGGCGGTGGGGTCAACCATGTCTAACTCTGACAACAAATCTCTACACGACAACTAACAGCACCCACACGGCAACACGCTGTGGGTACTAAGTGTCGTGGATTTACTTAAAGTGTCGTCCCTAGAGTGAGGGGAATCAACACCCACATTCTTTTTAATCCCATATGATTATTCTGGAGAATCCACTAGATTCCGTCCACAACACTCAGTCAGTCACTGGATACCTCTCTCTCTCTCTCTCTCTCTCTCTCTCTCTCTCTCTCTCTCTCTCTCTCTCTCTCTCTCTCTCACCACTGGATCATGCCCCCTCTCATTCTTCCCAAAAACAACATAATACACAGCTCTAGCTTCTAAAAATTAAGAATAAATTAATTTAATTAAGAAAAGTGTATCTATATGCGAAGTGTATGTGTAGAATGTATGTCGTATGTATGTACTCTAGTGTGTCTGCAGAATCTGACCGAACAGCTCAGGATAAAAGTCAAATCATCCCAGTAATGGCCACACCACAGTATGTTAGCTCAGTACACAATGACCACACCAAACAATGTGTCCTTCCTGCCAGCTGTTGAATTCCTCCGGTAGCTCCCTGATAATCTCGATACATGATCACCAAAAAAAATACAGTCCAATACTGATCATGAATCGATCACTCACAATGTTACTAAATGTCCCTACAGTTCTTATATTCATCAATCCTTGTATCGTGAGAATATGTATCACTGTCCCGTGTAACACAATTGTTCATTACTAATTGTCCTAGTTTTTCACGATCGCAAAGTAAAGAGTACAAATTCACAGGCATTTACTAGTCTAGGAAAACGCTATGTTCATTGTTCCTTCTAAAACCCACACTGTTCATAGTACATTTGGTGTAGAAAATAACATCCCTCAATCTTAGTGAACTCTATCACAAAGAAATCGTTCCTAGATAACTATATGTTTCTGCTCAACCGAGCCATGTTTCTGCAGATCCTCTTGATCATGGGCCCAGTGTAAAAGCCGCTGAATAAAACGTCCTTCACTGAATCATCCATAGATTTTAAACAGTGATGTTTCAGCTTGTTTCTTCATAACCTGGGTGGAATCTGTGAAAGAGAGAACACACCTGGTGAGAGCAATCCCATACTGAGACCTATTAGCTGAGTTTAGGTCGATGTCCTCACTCAGATATATAACAGTGAACCAAACTCTGTCATAGGGCAGAGGAGCTCATCACATCGGTCTGAGTTAGGATAAGACAAGAAAAGACCAATAGGCAAAGTGTAGAAACCCAGTAGACACCCCACCATTGGACATTTCCCCTATCGCCCAAACATCCTCAAGCTCTCTAAATATCATCCCACTACACTTTTCTCAACCATCTGAGTTAATTGATATCTTACTCTAGCAAGTTTAACAACGCGATTGCCTACTGTCGCCGATACTCGTAGAATACCTAACCACAACGCACAACACTATGCTCTAGTCCTAAACTCTATCTATCACTAGACTATCCTACATTACTTATACCTAAATGTTATCTAGTGAATACCTTATATAAACTAGTTCTGTTCTGAATTGAATCTACACATTGCCACGAAAGACACATGTTCCTCAACTTGAATTGACACAGAACACAATAGATTCTTTCCGAAATTCGACCAGAGCTAGCCAAACACTTCAGCCTAGTTTAATTCCATTTTTCACACTGGCGGCAAATAAGTTATGTTTCATGCAGTCAGGAATTGTCCGAGTGACGTCATTCTCCTGTCAACAACAGGTGGCAACCAATTCAAGCCGGAGCTTTGTCTTTCATCTTGAGACTCGGGCAAAACAACATGCCGGCAATTTTTCTGTTTCCGTGGGAAATCTCAAAGACTTTTGGTTTCCTTTGATCCGATGGGAGTGTTTCCCCACTAGCAACAAACAATCGCAGCTGTAAATACAGGCTGTCTCTGTTAATCTATCATCTTATCGTTAACTCCAGTGGTCCCGTGACATAGGCTCCCTCTTAAGAGAGTAGTCTGCATCACTCTTTTCCATTGGAAGTTCGATCCAGATGATGTATTCCTCTTCTTCAGGAGCTGGGTGTCTAGACAGGAAATCCGCTCCCACATTCTCCCTCCCAGGCATATACTACACCGTGAAATGGCAGGGCTGAGGTAGCAACGACCGCCGCATCAAACGGGCGTTGAGCTTCTGAGAAGTAGCCAGGAACATCAAGGGCTGATGATCCGACTGGACCCGAAACTGAACTCCATACAAATATGGCTGGAATTTTTGTACGGCCCATACGAGAGACAGTCTCTCTCTCTCTCTCTCTCTCTCTCTCTCTCTCTCTCTCTCTCTCTCTCTCTCTCTCTCTCTCTCTCTCTCTCTCTCGATGGTCGAATAATTCCTCTCAGCCTGGAGAAGTTTCTTGCTGGCGTCTGCCATTGGTTTCAAAACCGAAGCATCATCTTTTCCTTCCTGTAACAAGGCTGCCCCAATTCCAATCCCACTCGCATCCGTTCTCAACACAAATGGCTTGGAAAGTAATCTATACGCAACCGGTGTTCTCCACTTGGTTTGCGTAACAAAGCAATCCCCGCATTGTATGGGGATGTGGATGGCGCAATCACGTCATCCTTCAGCAGTTTCTGTATTTCCCCCTCCAGGGCCTTTACTTTAGAGAATGGCATTGGGTAAACCTTTTGGCGAACAGGCTCTTGTGTGGTCAAGGTCATCTCGAACTCAACCAACCTCGTTCGTCCTGCTTTATCTGTCAGCATCTCCATATGAGCCTCGAGAACCTGGGTAATCTTTTCCCTCTCCTGGGAAGTCAGATCAGGGTTCACCTGCACATCCTGGTAGTTTTCCTTGTGTACCAGGGGATATTCCCTGCCCTCGTCGGTTCCCACTTCAGTCTCCACTGCAACTGCCATTGCCATGAGGTGGGCTGCTTTGTCTCCGGGTCTCTCGTCGTACTTCTGCAGGAGATTGATATGGAAAATCTTCGACTTTCCCCGGATCCGGATCTGATAGTTGGTTCTGGATATCACCCTTTCCATGGGAAATGGTCCTTGCCAACCTATTTCCAGTTTGTTGGTTCCCGTTGGGAGTAGCAACAAGACTTTGTCTCCCACCTCTAGAGATCTGTCTTAAGACCTAATGTTGTAGTAAGCCGCATGTCTTTTTCTGTCCTTTTTCAAGTTTTGAGTCACCAGAGTTCATCCCTTGTGAAGTTTTTCTTTCAGTTCCTCCACGTATTTATAAGAAGAGATCACTTCTTCTGACGTCCCCTCCTCAGTCCAACTCCTCAACATGGCTTCCAACGGTCCTTTGATTGGACGACCAAACAGCAAAGTAGCGGGTGGTAGTCCTGTTGAGCCATGAGGTACTTCCCGATAGGCAAAAAGTGCTGCTGGGATATATACATCCCACCTATCAGGTTTTTTTCTGTGCCAGTTTCCGGAGCATTGTCATCAACTTGCCGTTGAAACGCTCTACTTCTTCATTGGCTTGAGGGTGGTAAGGGCTGGTATGTATGTGGTTAGAGTGGAACACCCTAAATACCTACTCCATTAATTTCCCACAGAACTGGGACCCATTGTCCGTCAGAATTTGATCAGGGAAGCCTAATCTTGTAAAGGCCTCCATCAGTGTGTCCGCCACTCGTTTCGAGTCAATTGTGGTCAACGGTATGGCTTCACCCCACATTGTACAGCAATCCACCATTGTGAGTATGTACATGTTCCTCTCCCTAGTCCGAGGAAGTGGACCCACGATATCGATGGCTAACCTCTCGAAAGAAAAGTTCATGATGGGCATTTCACCCAAGACCACCTGCGCTGTCCAGTGTTTCGGTGCCACCCTCTGGCACTCAGGGCATGACTTCACATACCGACGCACATCATCGGTGATTCCCAGCCAATATTAATGGCAGGAAATTCCCTACATGATGGCGGCAATACCCATATGCCCACTAAAGGAGATGGTATGCCCCATATGAAGAATTTGGGAACGGTGAGCCTTCGGGACCACCAACTGACCGTGTAGGTTGTCTCCCCTTCCGGCTCTCCTGTAGAGTATCATATTCTTCATGTAGTACTGCCCCCGTTTTGGTGGATCAGCACTTCTCTGCAGCTTCTTGTAACAAGGACGTACAGTTGCATCCTCACTCTGGGCAGTTCGCAACTCCCCCGGCAGTGGGTTAGTCACAATTGCCTCTGCCTGATCCATTCTCGCCTGAGAGCGAGTCTGTATTGCTCTCATATGGATTGGCTCTCTGGGCATTCGCAGAAAGACATACCGGAAACCGAGGATGACTGGACAAATGGGATCGGTCAATACAGCGGCCTTGATTGTGCCGGTGACATATCTTGACCGAATCTCCACTTTGGCAATTGGCAACTTCATGGCTACAGCACTCTTCTGTGCAGGCTGTATCTCCATGGTCTCACCTGTGAATTGTTCTGGGTGTACCAGATCCGCAGAAATCACGGCCTCCCCGTCCAGTTCAGTGTCGTACAGACACTCAACATGTCGGCTGTTAACCTCTATCAATTCCAATACAGGTGTTTTATCCGGGTCTGGAGTCTCTTCCTCGGCCTCGACCTGTTCGGTGGACTCCACCTTAAGTTTCCCTGTGCACACGACGAAATGAGAGTCTCCTGACTTTACCCTGCAGTCCATAGCATTATGCGTGTTCGACCTGCAGTGTTTGACCATTTCCCTGTCCTAGATTTTCTCGTGCCGGACTTTAGTGAGCTCTCCTGGTGGCGAGCTTCCTTGTCGACCTTGGCATTTTCAGTGACAACCTCCTTTGAAGTCACCTGACATGCCGCGAAGTGAGGGCTCTTAGCCTTCAATTTGCATTCCCTCGTATTGTGAGAGGGTGACTTACAAATTGAACACCACTTCTCCGACCACGGTCGTTTTGGTGTAGAGCTCGAGGTGCTCTTGCTTCCCTCCTTCGTCTTCTCTAAACTCTCCTCTGAAGTTTTTATATAAGGTTCCCCTTTCTTGGTTCCTGTGTTTTTGGATTTCTTACGGTCCTGTTTCTCCTGATTTTTTTGCGTTTGTAGAAAAGGCTTTCCCCCGCCTCCCCATGTACCTCGACGAACCGTTCTGCCAATTTCGTCACGATATCAATACGTTCCGCCCCTTGTTCTCCCAGGAATGTCCTGAGAGGTTTCGACATTTGCTTCCGCAACTGGTCGACTGCCATGAGCTTTTTCAGACTCTCATAGTCATGCGCGAACCCAACCAAATCCATCCAATTACGGAAATAGGATTTCAGACGCAGACTGTAGGTGGCAAACAACTCTCCCGGTTCTCGTTTCGCTGCTCGAAATTTTTTTCCGGTAGGTATGTGACGTAACTTAGAAACGTTTCAGCAGAGCCGTTTTCAATTCGCCGTGTCCTGGCGGAAGACGAGAATAAACCTCATAACCGGTCCCGCGTAATCCCTAGGACACCTTAAGAACAATTTGTCACGATCCAGACCCATAGCAACAGACATGGCCTCGAAGCGTTGTAAGTACTGGTCGATCTTCTCTTTGTCTTCTTCGTAGACCGCTAGAGGGAATTTCATAGCATGGTAACTATGTCCACCTACTGGGATTGAGCCAGGGAGAGAGGAACCTCCCACTGCTACCTAAGTTTCCCCACTAGATTGCCTCTTAAGCTCGATTTCCCGCAATCGGTACTCGTGCTCCCTTTTCTGAGCTTCTTGTTTAGCTTCCATTCTCCTAGCAGCTTGCTAAGCTTCCTGTCTCTTGACAGCCTACTGAGATTCCAGTCTCTTGGTAGCTTGTTCAGCTTCAAGATTATTAGCCGCCTGCTTAGCTTCCAGTTACCTAGCAGCTTGCTCAACTTCAAGTTACTTAGCTGCCTGTTGAGCTTCCAGTTGCCTAGCAGCTTGCTCAACTTCAAGTTTCTTAGCTGCTTGCTCAACTTCAAGTTTCTTAGCTGCCTGCTTAGCTTACATTTCTTAGCTGCCTGCTCAGCTTCAAGTTACAGCCTTCTAGTGGCTTTCTCAGCTTCTATCCTCTTAGTTTCTAACGCCATCTTTCTCAATTCCATCTCGGCCCTCCGATCTTCCCTTTCTGCTTGACGAAAATCCCTCTCCACCTCTCGTATATAATCTGTTAGTGCAGAACCCGACAAGCCCATTGCTTTCCTCTTTGCCCTTAGCTCTGCCATATCTAGTTTAGGAGTGGCCATCTTTCAGAGAGGTAAGTCAGGAGGTTGAGTGTAAAGTTTCTCCAAATCAAATATATAGATATTTACTAATTAAAATGTATCTATATATTTACCACCACACAGCACAACACAAACCAATCACTCAGTGACAAGAGTAGAATTAGGACCACAGACCTAAGTAGACGTGTGAAGTGTGAACAGGCAAGATATGTGTCTTACTCCTATCCACATTCACCCTAGCTGGATCCTCACTAATATGATATCACCGTCCCGTATCGAAAGATCCCATGTCGAGAAATCCCGTGTCAAAAGATCCCCTTGTCGAAAGATCCTCTTGTCAAAAGATCCCGTTGTCGAGAGATCCCCTTGTCAAAAGATCCCGTTGTAGAGCCCTCCAGTAAGGTTGTGAATTTACTTAAAGTGTCGTCCATGGAGTGAGGGGAATCAACACCCACATTCTTTTTAATCCCATATCATTATTTTGGAGAATCCACTTGATTCCGTCCACAACACTCCATCAGTCACTGGATACCTCTCTCTCTCTCTCTCTCTCTCTCTCTCTCTCTCTCTCTCTCTCTCTCTCTCTCTCTCTCTCTCTTGCTCTCTCTCTCTCTCACCACTGGATCATGCCCCCTCTCATTCTTCCCAAAAACAACATAATACACAACTCTAGCTTCTAAAAATTAAGAATAAATTAATTTAATAAAGAAAAGTGTATGTATGTGCGTAGTGTATGTGTAGAATGTATGTCGTATACTCTAGTGTGTCTGCAGAATCAGACCGAACAGCTCAGGAGAAAAGTCAGATCATCCCAGTAATGGTCACACCACAGCATGTTAGCTCAGTACACAATGACCTCACCAAACGATGTGTCCCTCCTGCCAGCTGTTGACTTCCTCCGGTAGCTCCCTAATAATCTCGATACATGATCACCAAAAAAGAATACAGTCCAATACTGATCCTGAATCGATCACACACAATGTTTCTAAATGTCCCTACAGTTCTTATATTCATCAATCCTTGTATCGTGAGAATATGTATCACTGTCCCGTGTAACACAATTGTTCATTACTAATTGTCCTAGTTTTTCACGATCGCAAAGTAAAGAGTACAAATTCACAGGCATCTACTAGTTTAGGAAAACGCTATGTTCATTGTTCATTCTAAACATCCATAGTGTTCATAGTACATGTGGTGTAGAAAATAACCTCCCTCAATCTTAGTATCACAAAGAAATCGTTCCTAGATAACTATATGTTTCTGCTCAACCGAGCCATGTTTCTGCAGACCCTCTTGATCATGGGCCCAGTGTAGAAGCCGCTGAATAAAACTCCTTCACTGAATCATCCATACTTTTTAAATAGTGATGTTTCAACTTGTTTCTTCATAACCTGAGTGGAACCTGTGAAAGAGAGAACACACCGGGTGAGAGCAACCCGATACTGACCCCTATAAGCTGAGTGTTGGCCGACGGCCTCACTCAGATATATAACAGTGAACCAAACTCTGTCATAGGGCAGAGAAGCTCATCACATCGGTCTGAGTTAGGATAAGACAAGGAAAGTCTAATAGGCAAAGTGCAGAAACCCAGTAGACACCCCACTGAAAAATCCCACCATTGGACATTTCCCCTATCGCCCAACCATTCTCAAGCTCTCTAAATATCATCCCACTACACTTTTCTCAACCAGCTGAGTTCATTGATATCTTACTCTAGCTAGTTTAACAACGCGATTGCCTACTGTCTCTGATACTCCTAGAATACCTAACCACAACGCACAACACTATGCTCTAGTCCTAAACTCTATCTATCACTAGACTATCCTACATTACTTATACCTAAATGTTATCTAGTGAATACCTTATATAAACTAGTTCTGTTCTGAATTGAATCTACACATTGCCACGAAAGACACATGTTCCTCAACTTGAATTGACACAGAACACAATAGATTCTTTCCGACATTCGAACAGAGCTAGCCAAACACTTCAGCTTAGTTTAATTCCATTTTTCACACTGGCGGCAAATAAGCTATGTTTCATGAAGTCAGGAATTGTCCGAGTGACGTCATTCTCCTGTCAACAACAGGTGGCAACCAATTCAAGGCGGCGCTTTGTCTTTCATCTTGAGATTCGGGCAAAACAACATGCCGACATTTTACTTTTTCCCTGGGAAATCTCAAAGAATTTTGGTTTCCTTTGATCCGATGGGAGTGTTTCCCCACTAGCAACAAACAATTGCAGCTGTGAATACAGACTGTCTCTGTTAATCTATCATCTTATCGTTAACTCCAGTGGTCCCGCGTCACTAAGCCAAACAACATCATACCTACAAATAGACAGTTATACTCATACAATAAAACTATACACATACGCTTGGGGTTGGTCACGAGGGCCTAGATATATACGTGTCTTCAAAACAAGCGGCTTTACAAGTGACATTACAACAAGTGTCTGTTCAACAATAGTCTGTACAACAAGTGTGTGTACAACAAGTGTCTGTACAACAAGTGTCTTTATGACAAGTGTCTGTATAAAAAATGTCTGCAAAGAAGTGTCTTTACAACAAGTGTCTTTACAACAAGTGTCTGTACAACAAGTGTCTTTACAAAAAGTGTGTGTATAATAAGTGTCTTTACAACAAGTGTCTTTACAACAAGTGTGTGTACAACAAGTGTCTTTACAACAAGTGTCTTTATAACAAGTGTGCATACAACAAGTGATTTTACAACAAGTGTGTATACAACAAGTGTTTTTAAAAAAAGTATTTTTACAGCAAGTGTCTTTACAACAAGTGTCTTTATAATAAAAAATATTAATTGACCGTGCCCTTACAACAAACATATATGAACTGATAAGTTAGCATCTTTCCAACAAACATATATGAACTGAGCGAGTGCAGACAAACAGCTCCCCTAGACAGATATTTATATACTTGCTAAGGTGTGAATAAAATAGTGGAATTACGGTAAAACTGCGGATGTGTAAACAATATAAAATAATATGAAGTAGTGCAACTTTACAGAATACAATTATGGAACACAATGGGCGCTTCGGCGACGAGCCTTCCACAGCAAACAAACACAAGAAAACATTAACATATAAACACGGGGTGGACACTAAAGTGGCCACAGAAAAGTATAATAACGGGGTGGACACTAAAGTGGCCACAGGAAAGTAGAATAACGGGGTGGACACTAAAGTGGCCACAGAAAAGTATAATAACGGGGTGGACACTAAAGTGGCCACAGAAAAGTATAATAACGGGGTGGGCACTAAAGTGGCCACAGAAAAGTATAATAACGGGGTGGACACTAAAGTGGACACAGAAAAGTATAATAACGAGGTGGACACTAAAGTGGCCACAGAAAAGTATAATAACGGGGTGGACACTAAAATGGCCACAGGAAAGTATAATAACGGGGTGGACACTAAAGTGGCCACAGAAAAGTATAATAACGGGGTGGACACTAAAGTGGCCACAGAAAAGTATTATAACGGGGTGGACACTAAAGTGGCCACAGAAAAGTATAATAACGGGGTGGACACTAAAGTGGCCACAGAAAAGTATAATAACGGGGTGGACACTAAAGTGGCCACAGGAAAGTATAATAACGGGGTGGACACTAAAGTGGCCACAGGAAAGTATAATAACGGGGTGGACACTAAAGTGGCCACAGAAAAGTATAATAACGGGGTGGACACTAAAGTGGCCACAGAAAAGTATAATAACGGGGTGGACACTAAAGTGGCCACAGGAAAGTATAATAACGGGGTGGACACTAAAGTGGCCACAGGCAAGTATAATAACGGGGTGGACACTAAAGTGGCCACAGGAAAGTATAATAACGGGGTGGACACTAAAGTGGCCACAGGAAAGTATAATAACGGGGTGGACACTAAAGTGGCCACAGAAAAGTATAATAACGGGGTGGACACTAAAGTGGCCACAGGAAAGTATAATAACCGAATGAAAGGAATGGACAGATGACACACAAGAAAACAATGACACATAAATAGGGTATCGTTACCTTACAGAAACAGCCACACAAACCTGTCTGAGACATTGGACTATTGCTGTTCGATTCTCAGATGAACAGTTGAGTCTGTCAGCGAACTTGATAGCTGTGGTCAGCGAGGCTTGTTGGTTTCGATAGGTAAATCTGAAATCCGTGGAGCCGTCCTGTGGAGGGACCAGAAACATGTAAAACTACACCCATGTACATACCGCTCTGTGGAAGGACCAGAGCTTCAATGGCATGTACACACACGTAAAGCTACACCCAGAGTACACACCGAGGAGTGGAAGGACCAGAGCTTCCATGGCATGTACACACACGTAAAGCTACACACAGAGTACACACCTAGGAGTGGAGAGGCCACAGATTCATGTTCATGTACACACACGTAAAGCTACTGGACAAATACCAGTGAACCAATGTGGAGCTTGTGGACAGAACTAGACAAATATCAGTGAATCAATGTGGAACTCATGGAGAGAACTAGACAATTACCAATGAATCAATGTAGAGCTCACGGAGAGAACTAGACAAATACCAGTGAACCAGGAGGTGGAAAAACTGTTTTGTTTTCTCAGAATGTGGCCAAAAAACGATGACTGCCTCATTCTGATGTTTGTGATGCGTTGTCTTTACGACATAATCTATATATATAAAATAGACTGTATGTATGTATGTCCTTTATGCGTTCGCGAACGGTCCATCCGATTGAGATGAAATTTTCTACACGTCTTTCTCTCATTCCCGCGCTGCCAACTGTCATATTTTTTAGTGTAAAATCGGCTACTTACTTAATATTATTTAATATTTCATTTTTCATTATAATTTCTACATAGGAAGGGGACTTAACTCTAGAAAAGTTATTTCAAGGGGCATAACTTTTAATAACATTGCTATATACTTTATAGTCATATTGTTGCGTCGTTTTCAAAGATTTATAAACTCTTTGTCTATAGTTATTTACAGGCATATGAGTTATAATAAATAATGATATAATCTTTAAGGCATTTTCAAAGTTTTCATAAAAATAATGCATAATGCATAACTGTGACAAAAGGGGACTGGATACAGTCTGTTCTCTGTATTATTTCCCTGTGATCACAGAAGACGGGTTAGTCTCCCTTGATGTAGTGATCATAACTAGGGGATTCCCCGTCTAAAGTAGATCGTGACGTCACATTTCTGGTGATTTCGAGAAGTCTCTAGAATGTCCTCTGTCAACTGCGTACGTGGTTTGTTGTCACGTTGGACTCACGATTACTCGGGAATCACGGGAGTTTGGATTTCTCCATAATCCTTGTGAATTTTCAGGGCCCGAGAAGTCCTTGTGGCTGCGCACTTATTTGGTCACGATCAGTCGCAAGTCGGACATCGTCGAAGGACGACCACAGTTCTTCACTGCCAAATGAGATGTCGGTAAACGCAGCTAGAGCGGACATCTGCAGTGAAGTGATGTGATTTCATAATCACAGGCAATGTTGAATTTCATTGATATACATATTAACCGTTGTCCGAAAATACCGCGCCGGCCGTCACAAGACTGTGATTATCGCCTACCGAAATAGTTGTCTTCGCGAAGCGCAGGAATCGACCGTCGCATGTCTGCATTTTAATTAGCTGTTATTGATCGGCTAGGTAATGTATTTGGCAGGCGCGTCGGGTATCGCCAACTATTGTGAGCGTGTAAAACAGTAGACCTGTATGCATGTTGCATTTAATAAGTTGTGTAAATCCGAGGTTAGTATATCTAATATAATTTACTGTTAGAGTACCAATTACATGCCTAGTTAGTGACATTACTTTAATGTTTTCACTGCTATGTGTAAGTGTATGTTCGGGTAATTTACCAACTGTGTAGCAGATGTGTTAACTATCTGGTTTAGTGATTACATACTCGGGGCTGTCGGGACGTTTGACATTCATTACATTGTGATGTTAGAATCATTTAATAGTGATAAGTTATTGCTTGTTATTATTATTGATGTGTCATTTGCTTCGCTAGATTAAGATTGTAACTTATATGTTATATCAGTGGTGGTAATTATTTCGGGAAACAAGGTGGTGTTATTTCATTGAGTTGTGCAGGTAATTACTGCTGTGTGAAGATACCAGTGTTCGTCCACTGAGGCCAAATTGTTTTGTATTTTCTGGATAGCAGATGATAGGAAGTGTGTATGATATCTAATGTCACTGCTTGTGTACATGCCCGTCCGCTAGAGTGACTATGCGTGTGCAATCGAGCGTATGTCTAGCCAACCGACCGCTATGTTGCATGTCCGACCGACCGCTAGGTTGCCTGTCCGACCGACCGTTAGGTTGCATGTCCGACCCAAAGCGAGGGTGCTTAACCGATGGTTGAATTAACTTACCCGACCGAGAGCGATGTGTTGCGCCGTATTCAAGGCCGTTGCTCTATGGTAGAGCCGAACTTTGAACAGAACTTGGTTTGTCTCTATTCTTCTCTTCTTCCAGAAACCTGACTCTGTTATTGGAGTAACTTGTTCACTGAAGTGAAGAAGTAGTAGTAACCTCTGTGGTAACTCGGCAAATTTCGAGGATCTGGAGATTAGGAGTGGAGGTGCTTGAAGCCACTTTAAACGGGATGACGTGGTCTTCTCGCCACGGAACAAGATGCGCAGTGCCAACAGTAGCTGTGGGAAAGTGTATCGGTGGATGGCCACCATAGCTGTGCTAGACCGGCAGAGACGTGACCGACATGAATGAAGGTCACTTAAAAAAGGGCAAACCCACGTTCTGGGACGGGGATCCCAGAACTGAAGCTGTGTCTGTGTTATGAGTTTGTTAGTTAAGTTTAACAAGTCATGATTTTTACTTTATTGATACTATAGTAATGAATTATAAGGATGGTTTATAAGGTATATAATTTATTATGGTTATATAGTTATTAATGTGTTTAATTAATTGATCCATGGGTGAAGGGATTGATTAATTGTTGAGTATGTATGGAAGGAAGATATGTCCGGCTGGGCACCTCCTAGATAAGGTAATCACTACACTGAAAGAGAAGTAGGTGAATTTTCTGGTTGATAGTTGGTGAAGAAACAGGAGTGGACTAGCACCAGGCGAAGGATACTTTGACAGAGTCATACAGTCGACTCTGGTGCTAGGGGGCTATCCGTTGCCCAGACGAGTTACTCGACTATATACCTGTGTACTATTGCTTTCTCTTACAGCCTCATGCCTATACAATGTAGTTAAGAGTAGATCTATTATGTGATGATCACTAATATATATTGTATGATATATCTAAATAACTGAGAGGCATTGTGTCAAGGTGGAGAAGCAGTGTAGTCCTTGTTGTAGTGAGTACTCACACAAACCCCTCCATGTTTCAGGATCTGTTATAGTATATCCAATGGAGATTCAGGAGTTCCACCATAAGCTCTAAGAGACCTGATCGTTCCAGTGCCTATCAAGATGATGGGTGAGGCTTTACTGGGAGCTGTCATCTGAATCTGCCAATATCAACCCGTGAAAATGCTGAGTTGAGAATAGTGGTAGGTCTATGCTGAGACCGCCGCTACGAGTCCGACGAGTGTCATCAGATCCAGGTAGGGCCCAAGACCGAAACGTCTATTGATTCCACCGGTAAGGTACTGGTCAAGATTCAACTCAGAGATGACCTTAGTAATGTCAAGGCAAGGCATTTCAGTGTTGTTGAAATGAGTGATCTCTGTTTACCAATCCTAATGGCCTGTTTATTATACTTCCGGCCCGGCTGGGTCGTTATGGGACACATTGTATAACTTCATGCTTATCTCGTTGTGAATCGACTGTCAGGGTCTTAAACCTGGCTCGTTATACCTAACACATGTGAGACAAGTACAAGTACAACATTATTGGACTTGAGACACAACGACACGAAGTTCAATGGATGTATTTACAAGTCACATGCAATACGATCTAGTTTGGCATGTGATGATCATTACAATACATATACAATACATCAATACACTTACAGACAACCCACAGCTTTACAGTCTATCTCACAAGATGTACAAGCACTCGACTTTCGGGCACAGAACTACACAAAGCCTTTCTCTACCCACACGTCCTGTCTGGTCCGAGTACCCAAGCTGTCTGTCTGTTTCTCGCAAAGCGCTTGCCCTCTGTGGATTGGCTTCACGAGGACTGCGTGCGTCTTGCTTTGCCTTGCCTGACCGCTGGCTATCGCGTCAGCCAGCAACCTGCGGGCAGGTAACTAATACTCGCCTGGCGGGCGTAACGATGTTACTGCATCCCGGTTGGGGACTATTTGCCTGGCGGGCGTAACGATGTTCCTGCATCTCGGTTGGAGACATTCGAGATTCTGACACGCTCCCCCGGGGCTTCTTCATGAAAGATCTCATCTTTCATGTATACTCTCTATATACATACCGGGTTAATATTTTAACCATGTCAGAATCGACCTTTCTGTTGTTATATACATTGGTATAGAAATACATAAGAATACATATATTGGCATAGAAATACATAAGAAATGCAAGTTGTATTTTAAGACATGTGGTGTTCAATCTTTACCACTTGCCAAGTTTCATCCTCTCGATGGATGATCACCTGAGTTGCAATATTGACCCAGTCAGATCGGTAGCACCAGCTTTCAAAGCAACTACCTCGCAACCTCTTAAAAAAAAAGTAATAATATGCTTTTTGTAACAAAAAACATCGGGTAAGACTGTAATACGCCTTTATATAAGCCGTATTCAATGCTCGAGCTCTGACCTCATTTGGCCCTGAGCTCTTCCGTCGGTCTACAACGTCGGTAACCCTATACCATGCCCAGTTGATGACTTCTTGGAGTGTTAACAATCTGGCAACACCATGGCTATTTATATACAACACATATTCGAATACATTTCAATTTACCACCCTTGGTGTAATAATGTTATAACAATTAAATGAAAGGGACATAATTTCAAAAAATCTTAAATTTAATATATTACAATTATTCTTCTATTTCTCAGCGTCATCGCTTGATGCTTTTCCATACTAGCGAAAAAATGTCGATAGTATGAATAAGTTAATCAAGATATGATTCTAAGATTACACTAGTTGAAAAAATATTAATACACAATTCGTGTATTCGAAATTGATGATTCCTAAATATTTTAGAAGCGTCATACCTTTTTAAGGTTTTGTTTGTCGTCTGCTAATTTTGGACTAAATTTATAAATTATCCGGAAGTACACACGAACAGCTGATGTTGAAAATTCTATAACACACTTGTTCCGGTCTGATGTAGCAATTCGGAATGTAACTGTTCTGATAGTTCATGTGTTCGTTGTTTCGCTGGAAAACTTCTGGATTTCGATTAACTGCAGTGGTGTAAATGTCAAAGTTCAGTTCACTTTTTCATACACGGATTAAAATATCACTGGATATGTTCCACTCGCAGATACCACTGATAAATTGGATAGTTCGCTTGAGGTAAGTTTAGAGCGAATGTGGCACTGTTCTTGTTTCGTAATATATATATACAATTAATATTGTTCGCTTTCTACCACACGCTACACAATTATTCAAGACACTTACTACAGTAATAATAAAATAAGAAAACTATATATAGTGGGAATGAACCCTATCACATCACATAGTAGACATACACAGCTTTCGTGGAAAAAATTTCACTGATGGCTGTGTTGGTCTGAGTGTATTTAACACACTGCACTCAGACATTAGTGCTTACTGGGTCGGTCGGACAACGGGACAAAAGATCGGAAATCGTGTTGGTTCTGCCTGCGATATGTCGAACTTCAAAGCTGTAATCTTGAAGCTTAAGAGACCAGCGCGCTATCATTTGGTTGGTAGGTACTCCTGTAGTAATAAATTTTAATGGGCTATTGTCGGACTCTACAATAAAATGACGTCCCAGGAGGAATCTGGACAATTTTGTTATACCCACCACTAGAGCAAGGGCTTCCAACTGTGGTGTCGACCAAGCACGTTCTCTTAGTTTCAATTTTCTAGAGACGTAGTATACAGGATGTAGAATGTTATCATGTTCCTGTAACAGAACTGCCACAAGCGCCACGGAGCTCGCGTCTGTGCGTAATCTGAAAGGAATAAGTAAATTTGGCAATTTGAGAATGGGATTCTTTAAACTATTCTCATAAAAATAAGATAACACTTTCTGGAATGCAAATTTTAGGCATTCATTGTTTACAATATTTTCAGGTTGGTCTTTTGTTAGTAGGTTAGTAAATTTTTCAGTCAGTTCAGCAAAATCAGGTATGAACTGCCTATAATAATTTAATAGTCCTAACACACTTCTGACTTGCTTTTTCGTAGTCGGAAGTGAGAGTTTCAGTATTTTGGACACGATGTTATCGTCTGTCGTGACAAAGCCATTAGATATTTTGTACCCCAAGAAGGAGATTTCCTGATAGGCTATGTCTATTTTTGTAGGCTTTACCGTCAGTCCGTGCAGTCTGATCCGTTCAAATGTCTGCTATAATGTCTTTATGTGGTCTGTCATTGTCTTTGTGTGAACACAAATGTCGTCCATGTAACAGATAATGTTTGGTATGTCCACTAGTAAAAGTCGTGTCATACGTACGAATGTCGCTGGGGCATTGACAAGCCCAAATGGAAGTTTGCACCATTCGTACAGTCCCCAAGGTGTGGCAAATGCTGTCAGGTGTCTGCTCTGTTCGTCTACAGTTATTTGCCAGTAACCTTTCGTCATATCTAACTTCGTAAAGAATCTAGAGTCTGTCAGTTCTGTCAGTAGATCTTCAGAGTTGGACATTGGTTCTAGATCTAGAAGTGTTATTTTATTTAATTTTCTATAGTCGACACAGAGTCTTTTGCGTACCATGACCATTGGAGATGAAAAATGTGATTGGGATCGTCTAATGATGTTGTTTTTCTCTAAGCTAATGATTTCCTGATGTAAGTTTTCTTTGTAATGCAATCGAATGGTGTAAGGTCTGCATTTTATGGGTGTGTTTGAAGTGAGTGTGATGTGATGCTGTACTAATTCTGTTTGTCCTGGGTTGTTGGAGAAGATGGTGTTGTACTGTTGTATGAGATGTTTGCAGCTGTCTGTTTCTGCTTGAGTTAAGTTTGGGTTTATTTTGATTTCTTTCAAGCAGTTTGTCGTGTCTAAAGCAGGTGTTGGAATTTCGTCACTATCTTCGTCATCTTCATGGTCTATTATCACTGTACAAGCTGTTGTATCGTCCTGTTCATTGTCTCTGTTGTAGTATGGTCTTAGCACATTAATGTGGAATATTTTATGTTTGTCTTTTATTTGAATCTCATAGTCTACAGCTGAAATCTGTCTTATTACTTTAAATGGTCCTTGCCAAGACTCAGTCAATAAGTGTCGGTCACTAGGTAGGAGAAGAAGTACGTCCTGTCCAGGTGTCAACGTTATTGGCCTGTTACCTTTGTCTGCATATTGTCTATATGTAGCACCAGATAATTTTAGTGCTTCTTTTGCAATTATACAAGATTAGATGATTCTTTCACGCAATGATGTAACATATACGTATGATGATATGGGTTTAAGTAAAGGAGTGGTTTCAGTTAACATTTGATTATAGATACTCAATGGGCCACGTGGTTTGGCACCATAGATAAGTTCAAAAGGAGAGAATACAGTACTAGAATGTGGCACTTCGCGATAAGCAAAAAGTATAGCAGGCAAATATGTGTCCCAGTTGTTGAGATGTTCTTGCGTGACTTTAGCAAGCATATGCTTTAAATCACCGTTAAACTTCTCTATGATTCCAGTTGAGTGAGGGTGATATGGAGAATTGAAACATTGTTTCACCCCTAACATTTTGGTGAAAGCTTGAGTAGATGCGGCAATGAACTGACTTCCCCTATCTGAGAGGATAGTATCTGGAAATCCTATCCGTGAAAATATATGGAAGAAAACTTCCATTATATCATTGGCAGTTATGTTCTTTAACGGAATCGCTTCAGGCCAGCGGCTACATAAATCAATGATGGTAATAATATATTTATTCCCTCTGGTTGTTATCTGATTAAGAGGGCCCACTATGTCGACAGATATTTTCTCAAAAGGTCGACTGGCTAAGTCAGTAATCTGTAATTTTGCCTGTGGGTGTTTACCTTTCTTTACTAGTTTTTGGCAGATGTCACAACTTCTGCAATATTGCTTAATGTCATTGCAGAATCTGGGCCAATAAAACTGTCAGTAATCTTGATCTGGTCTTAGAGTATACCATATGCCCTGCAAGAGGTATATCATGAGCAAGATGTAAGGCTTGCTTACGGTATTCAATCGGCAAAACAGTTTGCTCTGTTGTGCTGTCACCTCTGGTATAGTACCTGGTGAGGATGCAATTTTTCAAAGCAAAATGCCATCTTGCATTTTTGGTTACCTTTGGCTTTTGGCCGATCAGATTAAAATATTTAGACAATGAAGGATCAGCCTTTTGGGCTGTTACAAATGTCTCCTTCATGGTTTTAGGAGGTAGTATCACTGGGCTAAGCATTTCTATAGCCTCAGTTTGATTAATTTCATCTTGCACTCTAGCAGTAGATATAGTTACTGCGTTCACACATTCAATGATATCAGATGGTGATGAAACAGTTTGATCAATGATGTCATGAGATCTTAGTGCTACATTAGCTACCATACATTCATTTGGTGGTACAACATTATCAATGATGACATGTGATGGTGATGATGTTATGTTCTCATCAATGCACACAGATGTTATATCATGAGGCATATCATTCACCTCTGGTAAATTTCCAATGATAATATCACACACAGGGTTAGTTAATGCTGCGCATTTTACTTTCCCAGTGAGGAAAGGTGTCTGAATATATGCCCATGCTAATGGGTACTTTTCAATATTTCCAGAGAATGTTCTGCATGTTACATGCCTGCCTGTATAGTCTGTAGGCATTATGAACTTTCTCTTTAGTCCAATAAGTGAACTTCCGGTGTCCCGAAGGACTGTAGCAGGCTTGCCATTCACATATCCCTGGTGGATGTTTATTCTGCCTTTGGAATCTATTACCAAATTAGCTTCTTCATTGGCAATAGGAATGGAGTGGCCGCATGTCAAAATACCATCTTCATAAAAGGTATTACAAACAGTACATTTATTTGCGTTAAACATGTCAAAAGCCTGTGCTGAGTTCACAGGGTGTTTCTTTGATTGTTCTTCATCTGATGATGAACTATCAAATAAGGCGGCATTTGCTTTCTTTGTCATTTGCCTTCCTTTACCAGCATGACGCCAATGACCGTACGCCTTACAGAGGAAACATTTACGTGCATTTTTGAAGGATTTACGTTCCTTATCTTGGCTATTTATGATGTTCTGTAGATATTTAAGATATGCTGGGTTCTTGTCACACATCTCACCTTGGTGGTGTGAAATGTTACAATATCTACAATGATTGTATTTCTCAGAAGTAGGCTTATATGGTTTTTGCCTATTATAGGGTTCTGATCGAGGCTTTTCATAGTTATCCGATGCTACAAAGTTTGTATCAGTAGCTTCACTAGCAAAACAATGTTTATTGGCTGTATAGTAAGCCGAACCACGTTTCTCAATCTGATCTACACTCGTACATTCATTCTCTTATAAAAATTTTGAAAATGTTGATGGAAGGGATGAGATGACTTTATCCCCGATGATGAGATCTTCTAATTTCTGATAAACTTTATTTATTTTGGCTGCTGAAGTCCATTTTGCAAATATGTCTCGGACTAATGAGAGGTAGTCAGAGAACGTTTGAGTCGATTTTGGACTCAACTTGCTGAATTGTTCTCTATAACCTGCCTCATCTAGCATAAAATGTGCCATAATCTTTGATTTTAGATAATGGTAATCTTTTCTGAGGTCTTTGGGGATAGTCTCTATGACTTTCAGAGGCTCCCCTGACAAACTCCTCATGTAAATAATGTTCCATTCAGAAACTGGGATCTGGTAATGGTCCATTAAGGTTTCAAAATTCTGGGTGAAGGCTGCAATGCAGTCACCTGAGGTATAATTTCTTACAATACCTTGATACTTTTTGTACTGGTTTTCTTTCTCCAGTCTTACAGCTTTCTTCGACTCTTTGTTTATGGCAGTCTCAGTTTCAAGTGGTTTAATTTTTAGTTGTAACTCAAGCTCTTCTCTTTTACTCTGAGCTGAGATTTCCGCCTTCCTCAATTCATTATCTAACTCTGCCTGTTTTGTTTTTGCAGATAATTCTACTTCTGCTTGCTTGGCAGCTCTTTCAGCCGCTCTTTCTTCGCGTTCGTTAGCTTTTTCCTGTACTAGGAGGTGTTCAGAGTATTTTCTTTCACTCCACTTAGTTAACTCATCACCAGTTAACTTCAGCTTTAAACCCATCTCGATGAAGTCGTTTAATGAAGACATGATGGAAAATTTAAATGCAAATGAGTTGTCAGACACACAATTAGTTACAAGGTGTTAGTAATGTGAAAAATTTACAATTTTGTTTAACTTACAATTTGTGCCCAAATTTGCATCCGAAAGTATATAGAAAGAAAAATATACTCAAGTGTACTGGATGTGGTGGAGAACGGTTCACACTATGGCTAGGAACTGTAGGGTCGCTACTTCAAAACACAAATGACCTCTACGGGCAAGGGTTTCAGATGGCACAGAAAACCTGCTTTGTTTTTGGAGGAAATAAATTAGCGTCTATCTGATGTGATGTGTATGCTTGTCACTAAGTTTTGATTTGGTTTGTATGGCGTTGAGTGTAATTGTAGGTCGTAATGTCGTCAGTCAACAATTTTTTCCAAAATCACAAGTCACTTTCTTTCCGAAACTTTCTGCTTTCCACAACTAAATTCACAAAGACAATCTAAATATATCTCAACACTCTACAACACTGATGACACATCACTTACATCAAGATGACATTCAGTAAGGACATAGACATCAAGTTTACAAGATGGCGACAAGGTCACAATGGCGACAACTTCACAATGTCGACAAGGTCAAAATGGCGACAAGTTACACAATCACTGATGTTTTACACGTTTACAGGATCAAACAAATGTATGTACTTTACGTTCACATCTAGCCTCCATATTCAAACAATCTAATAATATATAAGGATGAGAATTCACGTTCACATTTAAATGTACATTAAAGCTGGACAAAAGTCCTCACGTTCACAAATCTAGGTTCAAATCTTAATTAACTTAAAGTCGGACGATGCCACCACGTTCACACATGTCAGGGTCTTAAACCTGGCTCGTTATACCTAACACATGTGAGACAAGTACAAGTACAACATGATTGGACTTGAGACACAACGACACGAAGTTCAATGGATGTATTTACAAGTCACATGCAATACGATCTAGTTTGGCATGTGATGATCATTACAATACATATACAATACATCAATACACTTACAAACAACCCACAGCTTTACAGTCTATCTCACAAGATGTACAAGCACTCGACTTTCGGGCACAGAACTACACAAAGCCTTTCTCTACCCACACGTCCTGTCTGGTCCGAGTACCCAAGCTGTCTGTCTGTTTCTCGCAAAGCGCTTGCCCTCTGTGGATTGGCTTCACGAGGACTGCGTGCGTCTTGCTTTGTCCTTGCCTGACCGCTGGCTATCGCGTCAGCCAGCAACCTGCGGGCAGGTAACTAATACTCGCCTGGCGGGCGTAACGATGTTACTGCATCCCGGTTGGGGACTATTTGCCTGGCGGGCGTAACGATGTTCCTGCATCTCGGTTGGAGACATTCGAGATTCTGACACGCTCCCCCGGGGCTTCTTCATGAAAGATCTCATCTTTCATGTATACTCTCTATATACATACCGGGTTAATATTTTAACCATGTCAGAATCGACCTTTCTGTTGTTATATACATTGGTATAGAAATACATAAGAATACATATATTGGCATAGAAATACATAAGAAATGCAAGTTGTATTTTAAGACATGTGGTGTTCAATCTTTACCACTTGCCAAGTTTCATCCTCTCGATGGATGATCACCTGAGTTGCAATATTGACCCAGTCAGATCGGTAGCACCAGCTTTCAAAGCAACTACCTCGCAACCTCTTAAAAAAAAAGTAATAATATGCTTTTTGTAACAAAAAACATCGGGTAAGACTGTAATACGCCTTTATATAAGCCGTATTCAATGCTCGAGCTCTGACCTCATTTGGCCCTGAGCTCTTCCGTCGGTCTACAACGTCGGTAACCCTATACCATGCCCAGTTGATGACTTCTTGGAGTGTTAACAATCTGGCAACACCATGGCTATTTATATACAACACATATTCGAATACATTTCAATTTACCACCCTTGGTGTAATAATGTTATAACAATTAAATGAAAGGGACATAATTTCAAAAAATCTTAAATTTAATATATTACAATTATTCTTCTATTTCTCAGCGTCATCGCTTGATGCTTTTCCATACTAGCGAAAAAATGTCGATAGTATGAATAAGTTAATCAAGATATGATTCTAAGATTACACTAGTTGAAAAAATATTAATACACAATTCGTGTATTCGAAATTGATGATTCCTAAATATTTTAGAAGCGTCATACCTTTTTAAGGTTTTGTTTGTCGTCTGCTAATTTTGGACTAAATTTATAAATTATCCGGAAGTACACACGAACAGCTGATGTTGAAAATTCTATAACACACTTGTTCCGGTCTGATGTAGCAATTCGGAATGTAACTGTTCTGATAGTTCATGTGTTCGTTGTTTCGCTGGAAAACTTCTGGATTTCGATTAACTGCAGTGGTGTAAATGTCAAAGTTCAGTTCACTTTTTCATACACGGATTAAAATATCACTGGATATGTTCCACTCGCAGATACCACTGATAAATTGGATAGTTCGCTTGAGGTAAGTTTAGAGCGAATGTGGCACTGTTCTTGTTTCGTAATATATATATACAATTAATATTGTTCGCTTTCTACCACACGCTACACAATTATTCAAGACACTTACTACAGTAATAATAAAATAAGAAAACTATATATAGTGGGAATGAACCCTGTCACATCACATAGTAGACATACACAGCTTTCGTGGAAAAAATTTCACTGATGGCTGTGTTGGTCTGAGTGTATTTAACACACTGCACTCAGACATTAGTGCTTACTGGGTCGGTCGGACAACGGGACAAAAGATCGGAAATCGTGTTGGTTCTGCCTGCGATATGTCGAACTTCAAAGCTGTAATCTTGAAGCTTAAGAGACCAGCGCGCTATCATTTGGTTGGTAGGTACTCCTGTAGTAATACATTTTAATGGGCTATTGTCGGACTCTACAATAAAATGACGTCCCAGGAGGAATCTGGACAATTTTGTTATACCCACCACTAGAGCAAGGGCTTCCAACTGTGGTGTCGACCAAGCACGTTCTCTTAGTTTCAATTTTCTAGAGACGTAGTATACAGGATGTAGAATGTTATCATGTTCCTGTAACAGAACTGCCACAAGCGCCACGGAGCTCGCGTCTGTGCGTAATCTGAAAGGAATAAGTAAATTTGGCAATTTGAGAATGGGATTCTTTAAACTATTCTCATAAAAATAAGATAACACTTTCTGGAATGCAAATTTTAGGCATTCATTGTTTACAATATTTTCAGGTTGGTCTTTTGTTAGTAGGTTAGTAAATTTTTCAGTCAGTTCAGCAAAATCAGGTATGAACTGCCTATAATAATTTAATAGTCCTAACACACTTCTGACTTGCTTTTTCGTAGTCGGAAGTGAGAGTTTCAGTATTTTGGACACGATGTTATCGTCTGTCGTGACAAAGCCATTAGATATTTTGTACCCCAAGAAGGAGATTTCCTGATAGGCTATGTCTATTTTTGTAGGCTTTACCGTCAGTCCGTGCAGTCTGATCCGTTCAAATGTCTGCTATAATGTCTTTATGTGGTCTGTCATTGTCTTTGTGTGAACACAAATGTCGTCCATGTAACAGATAATGTTTGGTATGTCCACTAGTAAAAGTCGTGTCATACGTACGAATGTCGCTGGGGCATTGACAAGCCCAAATGGAAGTTTGCACCATTCGTACAGTCCCCAAGGTGTGGCAAATGCTGTCAGGTGTCTGCTCTGTTCGTCTACAGTTATTTGCCAGTAACCTTTCGTCATATCTAACTTCGTAAAGAATCTAGAGTCTGTCAGTTCTGTCAGTAGATCTTCAGAGTTGGACATTGGTTCTAGATCTAGAAGTGTTATTTTATTTAATTTTCTATAGTCGACACAGAGTCTTTTGCGTACCATGACCATTGGAGATGAAAAATGTGATTGGGATCGTCTAATGATGTTGTTTTTCTCTAAGCTAATGATTTCCTGATGTAAGTTTTCTTTGTAATGCAATCGAATGGTGTAAGGTCTGCATTTTATGGGTGTGTTTGAAGTGAGTGTGATGTGATGCTGTACTAATTCTGTTTGTCCTGGGTTGTTGGAGAAGATGGTGTTGTACTGTTGTATGAGATGTTTGCAGCTGTCTGTTTCTGCTTGAGTTAAGTTTGGGTTTATTTTGATTTCTTTCAAGCAGTTTGTCGTGTCTAAAGCAGGTGTTGGAATTTCGTCACTATCTTCGTCATCTTCATGGTCTATTATCACTGTACAAGCTGTTGTATCGTCCTGTTCATTGTCTCTGTTGTAGTATGGTCTTAGCACATTAATGTGGAATATTTTATGTTTGTCTTTTATTTGAATCTCATAGTCTACAGCTGAAATCTGTCTTATTACTTTAAATGGTCCTTGCCAAGACTCAGTCAATAAGTGTCGGTCACTAGGTAGGAGAAGAAGTACGTCCTGTCCAGGTGTCAACGTTATTGGCCTGTTACCTTTGTCTGCATATTGTCTATATGTAGCACCAGATAATTTAGTGCTTCTTTTGCAATTATACAAGATTAGATGATTCTTTCACGCAATGATGTAACATATACGTATGATGATATGGGTTTAAGTAAAGGAGTGGTTTCAGTTAACATTTGATTATAGATACTCAATGGGCCACGTGGTTTGGCACCATAGATAAGTTCAAAAGGAGAGAATACAGTACTAGAATGTGGCACTTCGCGATAAGCAAAAAGTATAGCAGGCAAATATGTGTCCCAGTTGTTGAGATGTTCTTGCGTGACTTTAGCAAGCATATGCTTTAAATCACCGTTAAACTTCTCTATGATTCCAGTTGAGTGAGGGTGATATGGAGAATTGAAACATTGTTTCACCCCTAACATTTTGGTGAAAGCTTGAGTAGATGCGGCAATGAACTGACTTCCCCTATCTGAGAGGATAGTATCTGGAAATCCTATCCGTGAAAATATATGGAAGAAAACTTCCATTATATCATTGGCAGTTATGTTCTTTAACGGAACCGCTTCAGGCCAGCGGCTACATAAATCAATGCTGGTAAAAATATATTTATTCCCTCTGGTTGTTATCTGATTAAGAGGGCCCACTATGTCGACAGATATTTTCTCAAAAGGTCGACTGGCTAAGTCAGTAATCTGTAATTTTGCCTGTGGGTGTTTACCTTTCTTTACTAGTTTTTGGCAGATGTCACAACTTCTGCAATATTGCTTAATGTCATTGCAGAATCTGGGCCAATAAAACTGTCAGTAATCTTGATCTGGTCTTAGAGTATACCATATGCCCTGCAAGAGGTATATCATGGGCAAGATGTAAGGCTTGCTTACGGTATTCAATCGGCAAAACAGTTTGCTCTGTTGTGCTGTCACCTCTGGTATAGTACCTGGTGAGGATGCAATTTTTCAAAGCAAAATGCCATCTTGCATTTTTGGTTACCTTTGGCTTTTGGCCGATCAGATTAAAATATTTAGACAATGAAGGATCAGCCTTTTGGGCTGTTACAAATGTCTCCTTCATGGTTTTAGGAGGTAGTATCACTGGGCTAAGCATTTCTATAGCCTCAGTTTGATTAATTTCATCTTGCACTCTAGCAGTAGATATAGTTACTGCGTTCACACATTCAATGATATCAGATGGTGATGAAACAGTTTGATCAATGATGTCATGAGATCTTAGTGCTACATTAGCTACCATACATTCATTTGGTGGTACAACATTATCAATGATGACATGTGATGGTGATGATGTTATGTTCTCATCAATGCACACAGATGTTATATCATGAGGCATATCATTCACCTCTGGTAAATTTCCAATGATAATATCACACACAGGGTTAGTTAATGCTGCGCATTTTACTTTCCCAGTGAGGAAAGGTGTCTGAATATATGCCCATGCTAATGGGTACTTTTCAATATTTCCAGAGAATGTTCTGCATGTTACATGCCTGCCTGTATAGTCTGTAGGCATTATGAACTTTCTCTTTAGTCCAATAAGTGAACTTCCGGTGTCCCGAAGGACTGTAGCAGGCTTGCCATTCACATATCCCTGGTGGATGTTTATTCTGCCTTTGGAATCTATTACCAAATTAACTTCTTCATTGGCAATAGGAATGGAGTGGCCGCATGTCAAAATACCATCTTCATAAAAGGTATTACAAACAGTACATTTATTTGCGTTAAACATGTCAAAAGCCTGTGCTGAGTTCACAGGGTGTTTCTTTGATTGTTCTTCATCTGATGATGAACTATCAAATAAGGCGGCATTTGCTTTCTTGGTCATTTGCCTTCCTTTACCAGCATGACGCCAATGACCGTACGCCTTACAGAGGAAACATTTACGTGCATTTTTGAAGGATTTACGTTCCTTATCTTGGCTATTTATGATGTTCTGTAGATATGTAAGATATGCTGGGTTCTTGTCACACATCTCACCTTGGTGGTGTGAAATGTTACAATATCTACAATGATTGTATTTCTCAGAAGTAGGCTTATTTGGTCTTTGCCTATTATAGGGTTCTGATCGAGGCTTTTCATAGTTAGCCGATGCTACAAAGTTTGTATCAGTAGCTTCACTAGCAAAACAATGTTTATTGGCTGTATAGTAAGCCGAACCACGTTTCTCAATCTGATCTACACTCGTACATTCATTCTCTTATAAAAATTTTGAAAATGTTGATGGAAGGGATGAGATGACTTTATCCCCGATGATGAGATCTTCTAATTTTTGATAATCTTTATTTATTTTGGCTGCTGAAGTCCATTTTGCAAATATGTCTCGGACTAATGAGAGGTAGTCAGAGAACGTTTGAGTCGGTTTTGGACTCAACTTGCTGAATTGTTCTCTATAACCTGCCTCATCTAGCATAAAATGTGCCATAATCTTTGATTTTAGATAATGGTAATCTTTTCTGAGGTCTTTGGGGATAGTCTCTATGACTTTCAGAGGCTCCCCTGACAAACTCCTCATGTAAATAATGTTCCATTCAGAAACTGGGATCTGGTAATGGTCCATTAAGGTTTCAAAATTCTGGGTGAAGGCTGCAATGCAGTCACCTGAGGTATAATTTCTTACAATACCTTGATACTTTTTGTACTGGTTTTCTTTCTCCGGTCTTACAGCTTTCTTCGACTCTTTGTTTATGGCTGTCTCAGTTTCAAGTGGTTTAATTTTTAGTTGTAACTCAAGCTCTTCTCTTTTACTCTGAGCTGAGATTTCCGCCTTCCTCAATTCATTATCTAACTCTGCCTGTTTTGTTTTTGCAGATAATTCTACTTCTGCTTGCTTGGCAGCTCTTTCAGCCGCTCTTTCTTCGCGTTCGTTAGCTTTTTCCTGTACTAGGAGGTGTTCAGAGTATTTTCTTTCACTCCACTTAGTTAACTCATCACCAGTTAACTTCAGCTTTTAACCCATCTCGATGAAGTCGTTTAATGAAGACATGATGGAAAATTTAAATGCAAATGAGTTGTCAGACACACAATTAGTTACAAGGTGTTAGTAATGTGAAAAATTTACAATTTTGTTTAACTTACAATGTGTGCCCAAATTTGCATCCGAAAGTATATAGAAAGAAAATTATACTCAAGTGTACTGGATGCGGTGGAGAACGGTTCACACTATGGCTAGGAACTGTAGGGTCGCTACTTCAAAACACAAATGACCTCCACGGGCAAGGGTTTCAGATGGCACAGAAAACCTGCTTTGTTTTTGGAGGAAATAAATTAGCGTCTATCTGATGTGATGTGTATGCTTGTCACTAAGTTTTGATTTGGTTTGTATGGCGTTGAGTGTAATTGTAGGTCGTAATGTCGTCAGTCAACAATTTTTTCCAAAATCACAAGTCACTTTCTTTCCGAAACTTTCTGCTTTCCACAACTAACTTCACAAAGACAATCTAAATATATCTCAACACTCTACAACACTGATGACACATCACTTACATCAAGATGACATTCAGTAAGGACATAGACATCAAGTTTACAAGATGGCGACAAGGTCACAATGGCGACAACTTCACAATGTCGACAAGGTCAAAATGGCGACAAGTTACACAATCACTGATGTTTTACACGTTTACAGGATCAAACAAATGTATGTACTTTACGTTCACATCTAGCCTCCATATTCAAACAATCTAATAATATATAAGGATGAGAATTCACGTTCACATTTAAATGTACATTAAAGCTGGACAAAAGTCCTCACGTTCACAAATCTAGGTTCAAATCTTAATTAACTTAAAGTCGGACGATGCCACCACGTTCACACATGTCAGGGTCTTAAACCTGGCTCGTTATACCTAACACATGTGAGACAAGTACAAGTACAACATGATTGGACTTGAGACACAACGACACGAAGTTCAATGGATGTATTTACAAGTCACATGCAATACGATCTAGTTTGGCATGTGATGATCATTACAATACATATACAATACATCAATACACTTACAAACAACCCACAGCTTTACAGTCTATCTCACAAGATGTACAAGCACTCGACTTTCGGGCACAGAACTACACAAAGCCTTTCTCTACCCACACGTCCTGTCTGGTCCGAGTACCCAAGCTGTCTGTCTGTTTCTCGCAAAGCGCTTGCCCTCTGTGGATTGGCTTCACGAGGACTGCGTGCGTCTTGCTTTGTCCTTGCCTGACCGCTGGCTATCGCGTCAGCCAGCAACCTGCGGGCAGGTAACTAATACTCGCCTGGCGGGCGTAACGATGTTACTGCATCCCGGTTGGGGACTATTTGCCTGGCGGGCGTAACGATGTTCCTGCATCTCGGTTGAAGACATTCGAGATTCTGACACTACAAGTGTGAACTTTAGTGAAGCCGAACTTGGTCCAGTGACCTAAAACATTGATTTACTAAGAGGTGTGAACACCGGAGTGACATTATTGTTAGGGGTAGGGAGCTACCCTATTCCTAGGTGTTGGTAACATAGACAGTGTAGGTTGTGAAGTGTGTTGATACCTACTGAACTTCATAGTGACTTGTGGCTATGTTGAGTCCTACATTAATAGGGACATGTGAATATGTTGAGGTCTCGCATTCACTTGTGGGATCAATCAATTGACAGTGTGTTAATAGGGAGCCAGTGCTCCATTTATAGGTTGCTGATCAGTGTGTGACAGTATCTGGCCATACATAAGAACAACCAGGCTCTTGCACATTAGTATTTTGTGCTATAGCTCTTTTCTTCAGTTGGGAGACAGCTAGGATTCTTGGGTCGACCCAGACGTCATCTGCGGAGTGGAACGGGTGATGTCTTATGTCCTCGAGGGAAGATCCTCAACCTTTGGTGAAGTGTCTGTCAGGCATTTGTCCTATGCCTGACCAGTCCGAGATCTTGCTCACAGGGGAAAAAGAGAACTTTGGAAAGGGTGTACACCTTGGAGTTCCAGCCCACTGGAGGTTCCCCGGGTGAGTCGAACCCACGACAGGACAACCGCACGAACTGACGTGACTGTCTCCGTGATGAAGACGAATCATCAGTAGATCTGCTTATGTACATAGTGTCTTCTAGTCAGGCTTTCAGCCATCCTTCTCTGTGTTGCAGTTGACGTAGTTAGAAATTAAATTTTGCTTTGTTAGCCATGGCTTTGTGTATTAGTATGACTGGTGTCTTGTCCGATCCCCCTTTGGGTAGGAATCCCTAAGTGGGGAGGGGAGGTTCAGCTGTCCCGGCTTGTGTGGGGCCTTGTATATGTAAAGTTCTATTGGGGTGGTTGGAGCAAAGGGTGGGGTGGTTGGAGCAAAGGCTGGGGATATTAACTATAGTAACAAACCTGTCCAAGCACCGGAGGTCTTGTTACAATAACATTGTAACTCATCTTTTTATGCTTAAAGAAGTTATCTACAGTCATGTAGGTGATTAAAAACAGTTTTCATTAAAAATAATGGATGGTGTGTGGAAGGACATTCTTTTAAGTTACTTTGTTTTGTTGTTTGAATTTAATGAGACGCTCCTGGACAGGAGCTGGGCGAAGCCACGCCGGGTCAGATAGATAGACAAACAGACAGACAGATAGTCGGGAACGGGAGCTTATATGACTACATATATGAATTAAATGAGATGCTCCCCACCAGGGACTGGGTAAAGCCGGGCCGGCTCAGACAGACAGACAGACAAATAGACAGACAGACAGACAGACAAACAGACAGACAGACAGACAGACAGACTGACTGACTGACTGACAGACAGACAGACAGAAAGACAGACAGAAAGATAGTCGGGAACGGGAGCTTATGTGACTACGTATATGACTTAAATGAGATGCTCCCCACCTTTTCGCTGCAGTTATCTACAGGATTATGCGTTATAATCCTCCTCCTCCTCCTCTCCCCTACTCCTCCTCCTACCCTCTTCCTCCTCCCATCCCCTCCTCCCTCTTCCTCCTCTTCCTCAATCCTCCTCCTCCTCTTCCTAATCCTCTTCCCTCCTCCTACCTCTTCCTCCTCCTTCCTCCTCCTAATCCCTCCTCCTCCCTCTTCCTCCTCCTACCTCCTCGCCCTCCTCCCTCCTCCTAATCACTTCTCTTCCTTCCTCCTCCGCCCTCCTCCTCCATCCTCCTCCTCCCTCGTCCTCCTCCCTCCTCCTCCCTTCTCCGCCTTCGTCCTCCTCCTCCTTCTAACTCCTCCCTCCTATTCCTCTCTCCACATCCCTCCTCCTCCCTCATCTTTCTCCCTCTCCCTCCTCCCTCCTCCTCCTTCTTCCTCCCTCCTCCTCCTTCCTCCTCCTCCTTCCTCTCCTCCTACATTCTCCTCCCTCCCTCTCATCCCTCCTCCCTCTTACTCCCTCTCCTCCTCCTAATCCCTCCTCCTCCCTCCTATTCCTCCCTACTCCTCCTGTCTCTTCATCCTCCCTCCTCTTCCCTCCTCCTCCTCTCTCCGCCTATCTCTTCCTCCCTCCTCCTTCTCACTCCTCCACCTCCCTCTTCCTCCTCCTTCCTCCTACTCCTCCTTTTTCTTCTTCTTCTGCTGCTGCTGCCGCCGCTCCATTTACCCAAGTTAATTGTTTGGGGGAAGATGTAAAGATCTTTCAAGTGCTCTTTCTAATGCTTTTTGTAAGTTGGTCTTCGTTTTTTTAAGGTTGTTCTAACTGCAACCAATAAATGATTAGACAGACAGGCAGGCAGACAGACAGACAGAGAGGGAGGGACAGACAGACAGACAGACAGACAGACAGACAGACAAACAGACAGACAGACAGACAGAAAGAAAGATAGTCGGGAAAGGGAACTTATATGACTACTTATATGAATTAAATAAGATGCTCCCCATCAGGTGTTGGGCGAAGCCGGGCCGGGTCAGACAGAGAGACAGATAGATAGACAGACAGACAGACAGATAGATAGTCGGGAACGGGAACGGGAGCTTATATGACTACTTATATGAATTAAATGAGATGTTCCACACCAGGGTCTGGACGAAGCCGGGCCGGGTCAGCTAGTCTTATATATAAAAAAGAATGTATCTCTGTATGTATGTCCTTGATGCGTTCGCGAACGGTCTTTCCGATTGACATGAAATTTTCTACACGTATTCCTCTCATTCCCTCCCTGCCAACTGTCATATTTTTTTTAGTGTAAGTCGGCTACTTACTCAATATTATTTAATATTTCATTTTTCATTATAATTTATATATAGCAAGGGGACTTAACTCTAGAAAAGTTATTTCAAGGGGCATAACTTTTAATAACATTGCTATATACTTTATAGTCATATTCTTGCATCGTTTTCAAAGATTTATAAAATCTTTGTCTGTAGTTATTTACAGGCATATGAGTTATAATAAATAATGATATAATCTTTAAGGCATTTTCAAAGTTTTCATAAAAATAATGCATAATGCATAACATTGTAACTCATCTTTTTATGCTTAAAGAAGTTATCTACTGTCATGTAGGTGATTAAAAACAGTTTTCATTTAAAATAATGGATGGTGTGTGGAAGGAAATTCTTTTAAATTACTTTTTATTTGTTGTTGTATGAATTTAATTAGACGATCCCCACCGGGAGCTGGGCGAAGCCACGCCGGGTCAGATAGATAGACAGACAGACAGAGAATCGGGAACGGGAGCTTATATGACTACTTATATGAATTAAATGAGATGCTCCCCACCAGGGACTGGAAGAAGCAGGGCCGGCTCAGACAGACAGACAGAAGACAGACAGACAGACAGACAGACAGACAGAAAGACAGACAGACAGATAGTCGTGAACGGGAGCTTATATGACTACTTATATGAATTAAATGAGATGCTCCCCACCAGGGACTGGAAGAAGCCGGGCCGGCTCAGACAGACAGACAGACAGACAGACAGACAGACAGACAGACAGACAGACAGATAGTCGTGAACGGGAGCTTATATGACTACACATATGAATTAAATGAGATGCTCCCCACATTTTCGCTGCTGTTATTTACAGGCATATGCGTTATAATCCCCCTCCTCCTCTCCCCTCCTCCTCCTCCTACCCTCTTCCTCCTCCCCTCCCCCTACTTCTCCCTCCTCTTCCTCTTCCATTCTCCTCCTCCCTCTACCTTCTCCTCCTCCCTTCTCCTCCCTCTTTCTCCTCATTCCTCCTCCTCCCTCCTGCTCCCTCTTCCCCCTAATCCCTCCTCCTACCTCCTCGCCCTCCTCCCTCCTCCTAATCACTCCTCTTCCTTCCTCCTACGCCCTCCTCCTCTGTTCTCCTCCTCTCTGCTCCTTCTCCCTCCTCCTCCTAATCACTCCTCTTCTTCCTCCCTCCTCCACCTCATCCTTCCTCCTCCCTCCTCCTCCCTTCTCCCTCTCTTCCTCCCTCCTCCTCCCTCTCCTCCTCCCTACTCTTCATCTCTCCTCCCTTCTCATCCTCCCTCCTCCTACTCCTCTCTTCTCCTCCCTCCTCCTCCCCCTACCTCCTCCCTCCACATCCCTCCTTCTCCTCCTCCCTCTTCCTCCTCCACCCTCCTCCCTCTCCGTCTCCCCCTCCGTCCCCCCTCCTCCCTCCTGCTTCTCCCTCATGCTTCTCCCTCTTCCTCCTACCTCCTCCTATCTCCGCCTATCTCTTCCTCCCTCCTCCTCCTTCCTCCTCCTCCTCCTTCCTCCACCTCCTCTTCCTCCTCCCTCCTCCTACTCCTCCTTTTTCTTCTTCTGCTGCTGTTGCTGCTGCCGCTCCATTTACCCAAGTTAACTGTTGGGGAAGATGTAAAGATCTTTCAAGTGCTCTTTCTAATGCTTTTTGTAAGTTGGTCTTCGTTTATCTAAGGTTGTTCTAACTGCAACCAATAAATGATTAAACAGACAGGCGAACAGACAGACAGACAGAGAGGGAGGGAGGGAGGGACAGACAGACAGACAGACAGACAGACAAACAGACAGACAGACAGACAGACAGATATTCGGGAACGGGAACTTATATGACTACTTATATGAATTAAATGAGATGCTCACCATCAGGAGCTGGGCGAAGCCGGGCCGGGTCAGACAGACATACAGACAGACAGATAGTCAGACAGACAGACAGACAGATAGATAGTCGGGAACGGGAACGGAAGCTTATATGACTACTTATATGAATTAAATGAGATGCTCCACACCAGGAGCTGGGCGATGCCGGGCCGGGTAAGACAGACAGACAGACAGACAGACAGACAGACAGATAGACAGACAGACAAACAGACAGACAGATAGTCGGGAACGGGAGCTTATATGACTACTTATATGATTTAAATGAGATGCTCTCCACCATGGGCTGGGCGAAGCCGGGCCGGGTCAGACAGACAGACAGACAGACAGTTAGATAGATAGATAGATAGATAGATAGATAGATAGATAGATAGATAGATAGATAGATAGATAGATAGATAGATAGACAGACAGATAGATAGTCGGGAACGGGAACGGGAGCTTATATGACTACTTATATGAATTAAATGAGATGCTCCACACCAGGGTCTGGGCGAAGCCGTTCCGGGTCAGCTAGTCTATATATATAAAAGAGACTGTATGTATGTATGTCCTTTATGCGTTCGCGAACGGTCCATCCAATGCGCTGCCAACTGTGATATTTTTTAGTGTACAATCGGCTACTTACTTAATATTATTTAATATTTCATTTTTCATTATTATTTCTATATAGGAAGGGGACTTAACTCTAGAAAACTTTTTTCAAGGGGTATAACTTTTAATAACATTGCTATATACTTTATAGTCATATTGATGCATCGTTTTCAAAGATTTATAAACTCTTTGTCTATAGTTATTTACAGGCATATGAGTTATAATAAATAATGATATAATCTTTAAGGCATTTTCAAAGTTTTCATAAAAATAATGGATAATGCATACCATTGTAACTCATCTTGTTATGCTTAAAGAAGCTATCTACAGTCATGTGGGTGGTTAAAAACAGTTTTCATTAAAAATAATGGATGGTGTGTGGAAGGAAATTCTTTTAAGTTACTTTGTTTTGTTGTTTGAATTTAATGAGACGCTCCCCGACATGGGCTGGGCGAAGCCATGCCGGGTCAGATAGATAGACAGACAGACAGATAGTCGGGAACGGGAGCTTATATGACTACTTATATGAATTTAATGAGATGCTCCCCATCAGGGACTGGGGGAAGCCGGGACGGCTCAGACAGACAGACAGACAGATAGACAGACAGACAGACAGACAGACAGACAGACAGACAGACAGATAGTCGAGAACGGGAGCTTATGTGACTACTTATATGAATTAAATGAGATGCTCCCCACCTTTTCGCTGCAGTTATCTACAGGCATATGCGTTATAATCCTCCTCCTCCTCTCCCCTCCTCCTCCTCCCCTCTTCCTCCTCCCCTCCCCCTCCTCCCTCTCCCTCCTCTTCCTCCATCCTCCTCCTCCCTCTTCCTCATCCCTCCTTCTTCCTCTTCCTCCTCCTTCTTCCTCCTAATCCCTCCTCCTACCTCTTCCTCCTCCTCCCTCCTACTACCTCCTCGCCCTCCTCCCTCCACCTAATCACTTCTCTTCATTCCTTCTCCGCCCTCCTCCTCCGCCCTCCTCCTCCGCCCTCCTCCTCTCTCCTCCTCCTCCCTCCTCTCTCCTCCCCTCATCCCTCCTCCTCCTAATCCCTCCTCCTTCCTTCTCCCTCCTCCTCCCTCTACCTCCTCCCTCCTCCTCCCTCTTCTTCCTCCTCCCCCAATTCTCCTCCCTCTTACTTCTCCCTCCTCCTTCTCCCTCCACCTCCTATTTCCTCCTCTCTCCTCCTCCACACTCCTCCTCACGCCCGCCCTTTTCTCCTTCTCCTCCTCCCTCCTCCTCCACCTCCTCCTCCTGCGTTCTCCTCCTCCCTCCTTCTCCCTCCTCCTCCACCTTTTCCCTCCTCCTCCCTCTTCCTCCTCCCCCTCCTCCTCGCTTCTCCTCTCTCTTCCTCCTCCTCGCTCCCCTCCCCCTCCTCTCCTCCTTCTCCCCCTCCTCCTCCCTCATCTTCCTCCCTCCTCCTTCTTCCTCCCTCCTCTTTCTCCCTCCTCCTCCCTCTTCCTCCTCCTCCTACCTCCTCCTCCCTCTTCCTCCCTCCTCCCTCCTACTCGTCCCTCCTCCTCCTAATCCCCCTCCTCCCTCCTATTCCTCCCTACTCCTCCTGTCTCCTCCTCATCCCTCCTCTTCCCTCCTCCTCCTCTCTCCGCCTATCTCTTCCCCCCTCCTCCTACTCCCTCCTCCACCTCCATCTTCCTCCTCCGTCCTTCTACTCCTCCTTTTTCTTCTTCTGCTGCTGCTGCTGCTGCCGCCGCTCCATTTACTCAAGTTAATTGTTGGGGCAAGATGTAAAGATCTTTCAAGTGCTCTTTCTAATGCTTTTTGTAAGTTGGTCTTCGTTTATCTAAGGTTGTTCTAACTGCAACCAATAAATGATTAGACAGACAGGCAGACAGACAGACAGACAGACAGACAGAGAGGGAGAGAGGGACGGACAGACAGACAGACAGACAGACAGATAGACAGATAGTCGAGAACGGGAGCTTATGTGACTACTTATATGAATTAAATGAGATGCTCCACACCAGGGTCTGGGCGAAGCCGGGCCGGGTCAGCTAGTCTATATATATAAAAGAGAATCTCCGTCTGTATGTCTGTCTGTATGTCTGTCTGTATGTCCTTTATGAGTTCGCGAACGGTCCATCCGATTGAGATGAAATATTCCACACATCTTCCTCTCATTCCCTCGCTGCCAACTGTCATATTTTTTTTAGTGTAAAAATATATTTAATTAATATTATTTAATATTCTAATTTACATTATAATGCATATATAGGGAGGGGACATAACTTCTAATAGCATTGCTATAATTGTAAAATTGTTGCATATTTCTCAAATAGGTGGACCTTTTCGCTACAGTTATCTACAGGCATATGCGTTATAATCCTCCTTCTCTCCCTCCTCCCCTCCTCCTCCCACCTCCTCCCCCTCCTCCTCCTCTTCCCCTCCTCCTCCTCTCCTCCTCCTCCTGCCCTCCTCCTTCCTCTTCCTACTCCCCCTCCTCATCCGCCTCCTCTCCTCCGCCTCCCCTCCTCCTCTTCCTCCATCTCCTCCTTCCTCCTCCTCCTCCTACCCTCCTCCGCCCCTCCCCTCTCCCCCTCCCCTCCCTCCTCCTCCCTCCTCTTCACTCCTACCTCCTCCTCCCTTCACCTCCTCCCTCCACCTCCCTCTTCCTCCTCCTCCCTCTTCCTCCTCCTCCCTCCTCCTCCTCCCTCCTCCTCCCTCTCCTCCTCCTCCCTCCTCCTCCTTCTCCCTCCGCCTCCTCCTCCTCTCTCCTCTCCTCCCTCCTCCTACCTCCTCCTCCTTCTTCCTCTTTCCCCCTCCTCAAACCTCTCTCCTCCTCCCTCCTCCTCCCTCCCCCTCCTCCCTCCTCCTCCTTCCTCCTCCTCCTCCTCCCTCCTCCTCTTCCCTCCGCCGAATATGAATTAAATGATATGCTCCCCACCAGGAGCTTGACGAAGCCGGCTGGGTCGTTTTCTTTTGGGAACGGGAACGGGAGCAGGGCCCGAATATGAATTAAATGAGACGCTCCATTTACCCAAGTTAATTGTTGGGGTAAGATGTAAAGATCTTTCAAGTGCTCTTTCTAATAATAGACAGACAGACAGACAGACAGACAGACAGACAGACAGACAGACAGATAGTCGGGAACGGGAACGGGAGCTTCTATGACTACTTATATGAATTAAATTAGATGCTCCCCACCAGGGTCTGGGCGAAGCCGGGCCGGGTCAGCTAGTAATAATATAAATGTTTGCATATCCTTTACAGGACATCGCTGTCAATATCAGCATCTTTCAGCTGATTGTTGATTTCTTTGGCAAGATTACGCTCAGTAGTTTGCCATTGCTTTCTGAGCGGCCGGCTCACATACCACGTAAGTTACCGACGCGATTCGAACCACTGCTGATTCTCACCGTCGTCACGTTACCTACGAGAGTATACGAGATTACGGAGAAAGGTTGCTAACCTCTAGGCCAGGAATCTGTCCTTTACGACATAGCAAACCCCCAAATGGACAAAAATCACCTTCTGTCTAATAAGACTGTGAGGATAAAACCCTGGACAGCTGCTTTTGTGTCTGACTCAATCACAGGACTATCATTCTGAGCCGGTGATGGAGGTAGGGCATGGAGGGAAGGCATGGAGGTAGGGCATGGAGGGAGGGCATGGATGGAGGACATGTAGGGAGGGTATGGAGGTAGGCATGGAGGGAGGGCATTGAGAGGGAGGGCATGGAGGTAGGGCATGGAGGGAGGGCATGGAGGGAGGGCATGGAGGGAGGGTATGGAGGTAGGGCATGGAGGGAGGGCATGGAGGTAGGGCATGGAGGGAGGGTATGGAGGTAGGGCATGGAGGGAGGGCATGGAGGTAGGGCATGGAGGGAGGGCATGGAGGTAGGGAATTGAGAGGGGGCATGGAGGGAGAAATGGAGGGAGGACATGGAGGGGGGCATGGAGGGAGGGCATTGAGGGAGGGCATGGAGGGAGGGCATGGATGGAGGACATGTAGGGAGGGCATGGAGGTAGGGTATGTAGGGAGGGCATGGAGGGAGAAATTGAGGGAGGACATGTAGGGAGGACATATAGGGAGGGCATGGAGGGAGGGCATAAAGATGGGGCATGGAGGGAGAAATGGATGTAGGACATGGAGAGGCGGCATGAAGGGAGGGCATGTAGGGAGGGTATGGAGAGACGGCATGGAGGGAGGACATGTAGGGAGGGCATGGAGGGAGGACATGTAGGGAGGGTATGGAGAGGGGGCATGGAGAGAGAAATGGACGGAGGAATGGAGGGAGGGCATAGAGGGAGGACATGTAGGGTGGGTATGGAGGGAGGAATGGGGGAGGGCATAGAGGGAGGACATGTAGGGAGGGTATGGATGGAGGAATAGAGGAAGGACATGGAGGGAGGTCATGGAGGGAGGACATGTAGGGCGCTGCAAGACAGCAACAGATGGGACGGCTTGACGAGGATTGGGTGAGTATCTACGCAATGGAGGAGACAGGACAAATGACAGAGCAGACGAGTTGCAGGGTGGACTGGGAGGGGTCCAGAGAGAAGCCACTGGGCCTCAGATCACGACATCATCCACACTTGCATGTCTACTCAACGTGGGCGTGCTCACATGAACAACCGCACACCACGTGACTAGGGCACAACGGAAGTGATGTCACACAGTTACCTGTATGATGGCATTCTTGAAGAGGTTACGTGTCAGGGGAGACAGCACCATCAGGGAGACAACCGCGCCGCCGCACCCACCACCAAACAGCGTGATTCTGCTGGGATCTCCGCCAAAGTTCCTCACGTTGTCCTTGATCCACTGGAGGGCCAAGGTCACGTCAGTCAGTCCCATGTTTCCTGGGGATTCGGGCGACTTCAAGGCCAGGAACCCGAATACCCCAATTCTAGGGGGATATAAGTGTGTGTGTGTGTGAGTAGACAAACTCTCACACCTAACACACACATACACACACACACACACACACACACACACACACACACTCACACACACACCTAGCACACACACAGACAACAAGGCCAGGAATATAAAGACCACCAGTCTGGGGGGGGGGGGGGTGGTGGGATAGAGGTGTGTGTGTGTGTGAGTAGAAAATCTCTTACACTCAGCACACACACTCAGCATACACACACACACACACACACACACACACACACACACAAACACACACACACACACACACACACACACACACACACACACACCTAGCACACACACAGACAACAAGGCAAGGAATATAAAGACCACCAGTCTGGGGAGTAGAGATGTGTGTGAGTAGACAATATTTCACACCTAGTACACACACCTAATACACACACATACACACACACACACACACACACACACACACACACACACACGCACACACACCAGGGCCGGATTAAGCCATCTTGGTGCCCTAGGCACAAATCCACATAGGTTCCCCCTACTGCCCCGGGCCCCTGATCCTCCACTGACTGCTGGTAGAAAGTCAGAGAGAGCACACATTTACATTTTAAAGTTCTTTTTTTCTAGATTTACGTCTGGAAAGTTTTTGAGTACATCATCAAAGTTAATTTTGCGCAACAAGTCTGCCTCAATCATCAGCAAAGATAAGGAATCAAGCCTTTCTTGTTTCATTGTCGATCTACTTGGATTTTTTGTACGTTTCAACTGAGAAAAAGAGCGCTCAGTTGAACAGTTCGTAACCATTAATATTAAAAATATGCGCAAGGCGATTTCTACATTTGGAAAAGCACACTCGATGTTGTCTCTAACTATTACTTTGTAGAGTTCTGCATGACTGAACGTGTTGTTGTCAGATTTTGTGGCGAAACTTGTGGCGAATATATGAGTGGAACTGTTGTAGTTCAGTATATAAATTATTGTTCAGATCTTCAGGATAAGCATTTATTAGTCCTTCACAACACTGAGATGTTTGTGGTACATCGACCAAACAAGAAAATCGAACTGCTAGATCATTATATACCTGTCCTCGTCTACTCATCTCTGTCTCAAGTTTGTCAACAATGGTGTAGAAAGCAGATATACGAAATTTGTCTCTGGCATTCTGAGATACGTTAGGGGCATCACCATCAATGACCACTGTCTTTCGTTTACGATTACGGGTCAAAGTTGACTTATAATCCACATCTGGTGTTATTTCTTTTGCAGCTTCTTCAAATCTTTCAAATTCATTCCTAGATCCATGCAAGTGATCTGCTAGGGAAGAATACAAATCAGCACACGTTTTCAAGTTCACGTGCTCATTTTGTAGAGCTTGACTGACCCTGTAAAAATGTTGTAACACTTCTTCCCAAAAGACAAGCATGAAAGCAAATTCTAATTCTTGCATCTTCTTTGCAATGTTTTCTGCTTCTCTTCTGGTGTCCCCCTTCTGTGACTGGTCTTCTTGTAAACATTCTAACGCTTCTATAATCTGAGGATGAGACATTAGAATGGCTTCAGTTGCAACAGCATGTGCTTCCCATCTAGTATCAGAAAGGGACTTTACCAGCTTTTCATTCACAAGGCATCCTTTCAGAATCTTTCATCTTTTGGTTGAAGCTGAGAAAAAAGTATAGATCAGCTGCACTGTATGGAAGAAGTTTACTGCCTCTAAACAAGAGTCAACGGCACTTCTGCCTACCAGATTTAGTGAATGGGCAGCACAGGGTATGTATATAGCAAACTCATTTTCTTCTAGAATTTTTTTCTGCATGCCCTTGTAGCACCCAGACATATTAGCTGCGTTGTCGTAGGACTGACCTCTGCATTTCGAAAAATCAATATTGCAAGCTTCACGTAAGTACTACAACACTTGCTTAGCCATACCTTCATTGGCGTGACTTTGCAGCTCCAAGAAAGTCAAAAAGCGCTCAATGGGCTCTCCGTCTACCACATATCGAAGAACAACGCTTAACTGATCTATATGTGAAATATCAGGTGTTGAGTCTACTGACAAGCTGAAATAACCGGAAGCCTTTACTTCATCTACAATTATTGCATGGACTTTTTGGGACATAATTTCAATCAGTTCTTCACATATAGTTTTGGATAAATAAGAAGGATTTCCTTTTCAAGAATTTCCATATTTCGCAATGTGTGATGCTAAAAATGGATCAAACTGACTGACCAACTCCAGCAACCCTAGATAATTTCTATTTTGTAAAGATCCAAATTTTTCATTTGTCCCTCTAAAAGCCAGACCACGCTCAGCTATAGTACAAATAACCGCTACTGCTCGCCTCAAAACATGTTCCCAGTAAATGTACTCTTCATTTATTTGCTCTTCTAGCTTTTGTAGTAGACCCGAGCCTTGTCTACGAGCTAGGTATGTTAACATGCAGTCTTTATGAGTAGCGCTTTGTTCATGATTATCAACTTGAATGTTATTTTTCCAGTCACTGAACCAATTTTTATCAGCCAAACTTGTGGAACCTTTAGACGCAAAAAGTTTACAAACAAAGCAATACACAGATCCTGTGGATGGTGAATACAATAATCATTCTCTCCTGTACTGCTCAACATTTGCTTTTGTGCCATAGAAGAGTTTTTGAGAACAATATCTTGTTATTTTTCCTTCAGCATAAATACGGCAAGATTTATCAAAGGGACCATAATTATGCTGACAGTTAGTGGGCCTACAGTCAACCCAGTAAGCCACATCATCAGCCGAGAAGTCAATCCAAAGTCCTGGATCTACTGCTTGATTTATTTTATCATCTTCATCTTTATTATCATCTTCAGCAGACTGAAGTGGGTCACCACAAATTTCATTTTCAAGCACCAATGCAGTGTTTGGATTTGCAGAACAGCCTATAGTAGACTTAACAAGAGGGTTGATAGTGTCAGTAAAATCCTGTTCCACCTGTTGCTTAACCGAAACTAAATAATTCGTTAATTTTCTGCTCTTAGCTTTTACAACTGAAACAGTATGCTCTTTTTGTTTAGCTAGTTTTCTCTTTTGTGCACCACTTAACTGAACACGTTTCATCTTGGGGTCTGAATCTGAAAAAAAGTATGTGAAAAGCTGTAAATGAAAAATGAATAAATAATATAATCAATATAAGTGGGTATGCTAAGGTATCATTTTCCGATTATTCATAATTACATTTTTTAAAACGAATATGTATTTACATAAATATTAGAAAATTAGGCAAAATAAGGCTAAGGAATAATATACTTAGGCCCCTATCAATAATTGCTTTATCAAAATCGATAAAAGCACATTTAAAGCGCAGTAATGAACTCCTTCAACACTAACTACCAATAGACGTCTGTGTGTGTGATATATATATATTAGATTTTTTAGAATTAAAAACCCTTAGATGAAAACGAAAACGAAAGTAAAAAGTGTAACCATTAACCTTACCTTCGTCAAATCAAGTTTTGCCGTGTAAGCTAAATTAGTAATATCTACATCAGTAAGTAGTTTATACAAATGTTCGAAAATGCAAAGTAGTTCTAAGCCGTTATGCAAATGTACAGTCATTCAATGACACGTCGACAAAATAGCACTATTCACAATTGTTTTCACTAGCAGACCAAAACGGAAGTGAATTTGTCGCTACGCACAAACATATCCCAGAAAAGTCAAAATATAGCATACAAAAACCTTGAAGAAAAATAACAAAAAATAGCAAAAAAAAAACTGAGTGGGGGGTATTTCACCCCCGGGTTGTGGGACCAAGGTTAAATAATGTGCGATTCAATATTACATTTGCGATTTGCTTATGCCATGCAATTACGCTACCGGGACAATATACACATTTTTCTTGAGGACTTGTGGTGCCCCCCAAATGCTTGGTGCCCTAGGCACGTGCCTTGTTTGCCTAATGGTTAATCCATCCCTGACACACACACACACACACACACACACACACACACACACACACACACACACACACAAACATGTATATATATATATATATATATATTAAACGTCATTACGCATTTAAACGTCATTATGTATTTTAAACGTCATTGTGTATATTAAACAGTTTAGTTTAGTTTAGTCGTTGGATCAACATTACAGCACGCGGTTTAACCCATAAGTGCTCCGTTTGGAGAAACTCAGCTCAATGCACGAACTCCGTTGCATCGGTGAGGATCCTGAAATACTTTGTGTTGATTTTTAACTCGAAATGTTGCCCTGCCAGCGCCGTTAGGCTACTCTTTTTCGATTTCCAACTGCCAAGGGACTTTTTACGTGCGCAACAATACACACGAGCGTCCGATCTCACTACGCAGAGACCTGGGGAAATTTTATAACTGGAAGTCCAGGTGGATTTTTTAAAATAAATCCATGTCCTCACCGGGGCCTGAACCCGGGACCTCCAGCACTCGAGGCGGACACCATACCTCGAGACCACTCAGTATATTAAACATAATTATGTATATTAAACGTCATTATGCATATTAAACGTCATTATGCATATTAAACGTCATCATGTATATTAAACGTCATCATGCATATTAAACGTCATCATGCATATTAAACGTCATTATGTATATTAAACGTCATTATGTATATTAAACGACATGTATATTAACGACATTATGTATATTTACACCGGGATCTACATATGTCATTGACACACGCAGGCGCTGTCTCAGACACCAGGTGTTGTATTTAAATGTTGCATGTTCATTCTAGGACGTTGCGATAAAACCCAGATTGATTGCCCAGGAAACTTTACGTTCAGTAGTTTGCCATTACATTCTGAGCGAGAAATCAGCGTATAAATGAAGCTGATCGGTGTAGATAAAGAACCCACTACCTCAATATTAGCGCACAGGAAGTGTAAAAGCGAGGACCTTTGCTTTCTCGGCCACACTGACCTCCTCATGAATTGTTTTACATTTTCAAACTAGCCAGAAGATACAGAAGACGTAACTGGTGACGTGTTCAACATATGCAGAACAGAGACACTACACTACGCTGGTGTGACAGTGTAGCGAATTGGTGAAGTCAGAAATAACATAACTCCAGCAGTCTCCTGATGTATGACATTTAATTGTAGTTGCTTCAGGTTTACAGATTCTTATAAATATCGTAGACAAATAACAGAGGTCCAGATATCTCAACAATACTTGATGGTGACTTAAACGTGACCTCGCTCTAAGACTGCTGGCTAATCACTAACCCCGTTGCTATTCTTACGTCAACGCGTGAGCATCCCTAACAATTTACATTTCCCCGGGGTGCTCCCGCGTGCACTGAAGTTTCGACCCTTTTTCCTTTGCACGCCGACTTACATTCCCTTAAAAGAGACAGACACTCTGTTATATTCCTTTCCACCCTCAACGAGACTTTTCCCCGAAAAGTCTTAACCCAAAACTTATCTACCCCCATTTACAACCCTTCTTTATAGTAGTTAGTTAGTTAGTTAGTCGACAGATCATCCTCGTTGCACATCGAACCATTCAGTCCATAAGTGCTCGGATCCCCTCCTCAGCAAATCCCGCAGCGTGTAGCGGCTAACGACGCCAGTTCTGTGTTGGTTTATCAATCTTCTTTGGCTTCCTGCGTAGTGTTCTTGTTTGGCCACCCCTCTTTTAATTTGCTGCTCCTGCAGTCTGGCCATTGTTGTAGATTCACAGTCATCACTTGGTTCTCGCAAAAGTCTCACTTCTCGTAGAGCATTCAGAATGTCAGCCTGGTCCATGGCGCGTCCGCCCTCCACAGTAGCCTCACCTGCGAGCTTGTCAGCCCGCTCATTTCCTTGTACTCCCGCATGACCTGGCACGAAGATGAAACTAATCTTTGCCAGCCGAGACCGCTTCAGAGGCAGAAACCATTCTCTTCGGATCGACCCCTCCTCTATCCTCTTGATCATGTTCATTGAGTCGCTAAGGAAACAAGCCCTAGTGAATGTCTGTGTCTCGAGCCATGTTATTGCTTTACTTACTGCCATGACTTCCATGGTCAGGCTACTTGTGGTTTCAGTGAAAGCACCAGAGTCCTCCTTCACAATTCTCCCTCCGGCCCGAGCTGTAAAGGCCCATGAGCTTCTCACATGTCGGACGACCGACCCATCTGTGTAGATGACCGCGTCACCGTCTAGCGAATTCTCGAAAATCAACGCTTGTACTTCAGCCTCAACAGCAGCTGGATTTTCTTGTCTGCATTTTCTATCTAGTTGGATGCAAACTGAAAAGGATGTGCAGAAGTCTGTTGGCACTTGCACCCACTCCTCGCCAGGTTCTAAGTCCTCAAGTGAACACACCTGTTGAAGAATGTCTTCGGCTTGACCCATCCACGACCGTCCTCTTTTTAACCTGCTGCCCTTCACCTTCCTAAATTCACTATGCAGTGGATGTTGTGTGTTTGCGTTAATTCTGAGGTAGGCGCGTGCCCTGCAAACTTGTATTCTTTCTTCAATGGTTGGAAAATCAAGCAGGTAGCGCATCGCCCTGCATGCTGTATCTCTTGTACATCCAAGAATAATGCGCATAGCTTCATTCTGTATCCTTTCCATCCTTTCTATCTGCTTATGGCTGAAAGTCAGGATTGCCATTGCATACTCCAAAACAGACATGACCAGCCCCTCGTACAGAAGACATAGATGGCGCTGCTCACAGTTTGCTGCCGCCATCACCCGCATCGCTGCCAAACCCCGCTTGGCCTTAATTATCACCTGGTCTATGTGCACATTATAAGCAAGGCTTCGATCAAACCGTATCCCCAGGTAATTCATTGCCTGCGTTCTTTCCACCGTCTCTGAACACAGCATTACAGTTGGTGTTGGATTGTTGACAATATGATTATTCAACGAGAACCAAGTCACTGTTGCCTTTGTTGGGTTGACCATTGCCCCAGCTTCATCACACCAAGTACTTATGCGATTGAGTTCGGTTTGTAGTTCCACAGCAACCTCCTCTCTATCCTTACCCTGACGATACACTAAAACATCATCGGCATACGACAATGTCCTGCCAGGTCCAGTGATCTGCTCACTGGTGATTCTCACTGTGTAGGCGTTGAACAGTACCGGAGATAATGGTGATCCCTGTGGTAGGCCAGGATATATTGTTGTTGGTTCCGAAGTCCAACTGCCACATCTAAAAACTACTTTCCGTTGGTAGAGGGCTGCAGCGATCCAACTAAGGAGGAATGGACTTATGTTTAGTTCAAGAAGCTGAAACATAAAAAAATCCAGTGGTACTCTGTTGTATGCGTCCTCAAGATCAATCGCTGCAGCAACGGTTTCAGTGTCTGAGTGGAAACCTTCATAGACATCCTGGGCAAAGACTGCTGCATTGGTCCAGGTTTCTCTTTTTGGACGGTACCCACCCAGGGTAGGTGGGAAAACACCTTTCCTCTCTAGTTGGCTTGATATTTTCCTGGCAATTACCTTCTCCAGCAGCTTGCCTATTGTATTCTGCATGGTTATAATTCGATATCCCTGAATTTTTTGTGTGGTATTTGTCAGGCTTCGGCAAGGGAATCAGATAGCTGTGTAACCATTCCTCCTTGATGCTAGCACTCCCTATACTGTTGTTGTACATGTCTGCTAGTTTCTCTAGCTCATTGTCGGTACACCTATTTATGTCGTCGTATCTTATGCCATCAGGACCTGGAGCACTGTTTTTTGATCGTCGAAGCACAGCCTTGATTTCTTTCACTGTCACTATGTCCTCCTCCGAAGTGTTCTGGGCCTTGCATCTGTCTGAGGTGACCTCCTTGGCCAGATTTCGGCCTCCCATGTCTGTCTGGTTGCCCTGCTCAAGGTAGCGTTGAAAGAGGGCTTTGTCCTTGTCCTCGTCAGTCCTCTGCCAGGTGAGGTTCTTTATAGTAACTTCGAGATAACTATCCGCTATTTCTATATCCCTAACTCCCTTGCCCCAAATAATCGTAATATTTATAGCCAACCGCTATTCTCCTAAATTTTACCAATTCCCCCTTTCGTACTCACCATTACTTCTTCTTCTACAAAAGTTCGCCTGTTTTACAAAAAGCATTTAACTGTACCTCGTATATCGCAAATCACACCCACCCTTCTGGTCATTACTCTTCATAACCTTCATGTGATCAATTACCATTACTTCTTCTTCTCCTTATTAAGACCACTGCAATCCGCTTGCATTATTTCATAGTTAAAAATAGAGTGGTATGTCCATCCAAATTGTTGGTATATAAACAAAAATTGAAGATTATTATGCATTATGAAATACACATAACATACTCTCGCGGACATCAAGGATAAACACAGGATAGACAGAGGAACGGTTGGTGCGCACCAAAAAGACAGTAAGAAATAGTCACATTTATCATCCCTTGCACACACAAAACTTTATACAAAATAAAGTTTCAAAAAAAAAAAAAACTATCATATAATCCATGAAAAATGTACTTCAATCCTGTTAAAAGTTATATCGATCAAAAACTCTATTTTTACACTCTCAAGATTAAAATTATTATTCTACTGTATCAACGGTCAGTGTTATATGCCTTTATGACTGTAAAACCCTCTACTTCTACTTATTTCATGCGTCCCTAATTAAAATTGATAATGTTCATGGACATACTTTCCAAATACTGTACTGACATATGTTTAGAGCTGATAACTCCAGCCCCTCACAATCCAAACATGGGTTTTAATCCATGTATTTCTATTAACGCTGATAACACAGCACCTATTTCAACCCCCCATATTTCTTACTTCCCATGACTTTTTTTCTGCTATTCACAGCTTTATTTCCAACTATATTCTAGTTAAACCCCATCATCCCATGTGTTTCTATTCTTAAACATCTCTGAGATTCATCGTTCATTTATTATGACCGTATCTAATTTATTTCTAAACTATTATAATATGTACTGCCATCCCCCAGCTTTATCTATCGCCATCTACTAAGCTTTCAAACAAGGCCCTCACTCCATGTTCTTCTAAACTTACTACCAATGTAAATATGTCTCTCTTTATAGTCTAAAGTTGTTTGCTTATTATTTTCTGAACGAAGGATCCTATTCAATATTTAATAAAATCTAAATCAACTCTGCACTCAGAAAAAAATAATAACAGTTTCTTAAACAAGTCTCAACTTAATATATTAATTTAAACAAGTTAAAATAACTGAAACTACAATTTTTGAGTCATTAAAAACCAAACATTTCAAAACGAAACTCTCTACCTGCCCAATATACACGGTGTATCCCCAACATAATATACATAATAAAACAAGCATTAAATTATTTAATGTTACCTTACATTACCGGTTTCTTTTTTGAACCTGATAATTTACTCTTAAAAGAAGGAAAACACAACGAGTCCTATCTTACAATTAAATGGTAATCATTTTACAGAACCAAGTCAATCAAAATAATATATCATACTATACATGATGCATTGAAATTTCAATTTAAAACAAAGAAAACTTAACAAATCTTGACCAGGCTATCTACTAAACCTGTTCTAATTATCACACTACTCTGTAATCTACAGCTACTGTGTTTCATCAACCTCCGTACATAAAAAAAAAACAATTTGTCTTCTAACACAGATCACACATTTTAAATCTTCTATAAGTAAAAAAAAAAATTCTTATCCTGCTATCTGCACATATTCTATCAATCTATTTGCCACATTTCCAGCTTCTCAACAACTCTAGATTTTTCTCTATAAGTGCCATCTCTAAATCGAAGTTTTCATTTTCATGATGAGAAGTTGTAATGTCTTCACTCATACTATCATTTCCATCAGTCTCTGACTTTTCATCCATTTCTCGTTCTTCTGTGTTTACATTGCTGGCCTCCAATTTTTCCCGTTGTATATCTAATCTAATTTGTTTGTCTTGGTTCCTTAAAGACCGTTCTACCAGTGGCATGTCTTCGTCACTTGATGAGTTTTCCCTAATTCTCTTCTGTCTTTTAACTTCTCTATCTCTTTGTCTCTCTATCCTCCTTTTCACTGCTTGTCTGGTATTTTTAAATGGAGCGGTTACCTCTTCCTCCATAGATTCAACACTATTATAACCATCATACGTATTATTTTCTTCACCCCTAAGAATTTTCGGTACTGTTTCTGCTTGTTCACCAGTTTCGTCATTAATTGGTGTTGTTATTGTTTGTTTTTGTACCAGTTCTTTTCCAAAATCTGAGGGTATCGTATATTTGACTCGTCTGACGAGTTGTCCAACTGAGTATACCCCTTCTGTATAATTATTATTATTATCGTCTCCCTTATCTTCATTATCTCGTCTTAAATGCTCCACGTGTGACCGCGCCACATGTCCTGTGATTTGGTTCTTGATACTATATGATACTGGACCTAACTTTTCTAAAATGTAATATCCCGGAATCCAATGAGCATCAAATTTGGAGTTTCTTCTATGTTTTTTATAGTACACCCTATCACCTACTTTAAATTCCTGTAGTTGTGTATTTTTATCTGCGTACTTCTTCTGTCTTTCTCTGGCTTTAATTATATTGTTTCTAAACCTTACATTCGCTTTGTGCATTTCTTGTATAATTACTTCCTGAAAATCCTCCCCCATATATTTACGTCTCGATTTTAACAGATTGTCAATTGGGAGTATTGGTTCTCTTCCGTGTAATAAGTAAAATGGTAAAAGACCTGTCCCTTCATTTTGATTTGTGCGTATCGCACCCAATGCAGATCCCAAGTAAAGATCCCAATCCCTATCATGTTCCTCTACAATTTTTGCTATTATATTATATAATGTGCGATGTTGTCTCTCATTTTTCGCATTTGAGGAAGGTCTATAATAAGAAGTTTGTATGTGGGCGATATTCAAATCTTGTAATAATTTCTCAAACTTCTTGTTCACGAACTCCTTTCCATTATCTGTGAGTACCGTCTGTGGGCAACTAAACCTTGGTATGTACTCTTGTAGAAAAATATTAATGATAGTATCAGCGCTCTTATCCGGAATCGCATAAACCTCCGGCCAAAAACTGTAGCAATCCACGATATGTAGTAGGTATACATTCCCCGATAACGTTCTAGGGTGAGGACCTGAAATATCTAAACTCACTTTCTGCATTGGAAACTGAGGAATGTCAGTATCTTGTAAGGGACATTTGATCGTTTTCATATTTCTTAACCTACATTTCTCACACGCGTCAACATATTTACAAGCGCTTTTAAATAAATTCGGCCAATAATATTTATTCTTGAGGGCTTTAACAAACTTGTCTCGACCAAGATGACCATTCTCATCATGATATGCCTTTAAGATCTCAATTTCCAAATGTTTCGGAATGTATTTTCTCAACTCTTCAGTTTTTTCACTCACATAATATAATTGATTGTCATCCTGCAAGACTAAACAATTCTTCTTAGAACTGTTTTCACCCGTTTCTTTCAATTTCTGTTTTATTTCTATTACCTTCGGATCCAATTCTTGTTCTTCTTTCATATCAAACTGCATTAATTGTGGGTCTTCCGCTATTGGTTCGGATTCCTGATCTGACAGTGAGCTGCTAAAATTTTCTCTATTCAAGATGGCTGAATCTAGTATATTTACTTGCCAGTTTCGGTCGTCTATCTCCGGTTCTCCCTCATCTTTGCCACATGGCGTTTAGACATAATGACTTCATCGGAATGGACGGTGGAAAATCATATACGGAGTTTCCCATTCAGACACTAAAGTGGATGTCAACGGAGGAATCCAAGGAGAATGGAGAGAACGTCAGAGGACGGCAACGGGGACGCTTGGAGAGAGGACATCAGGACAGCGGTGTTTTCTATGGGCTCCGTGTTGGAGAGGATAGGATCTGGTTTGGTGCAATCTTCTTAGTGAGCGAGGAAATCGTCTGTTGTCTCACATTCATACGGTGATGGGACCGGGACAGGAATAACCCTTAGACGAGTTTAGAAAAACCTACTACACGGATTTGAACGAATGACATCGCTGACGCAATGGTGGAATTGAGAGCTGATTCGTAGATAGTTAAATAACCACCCGTCCCTGTCTTAAGGGCAGGTTATATTCTAGAACAGTCTCTTGTGTGTAATTCTGCAGTGCATTAATAAATGCCTTTTAATTGCCGTCGGCTAGTTCATGTCGGTTCATCAAGGTGAGTTGGTTTACAGTTGATTTATTTAACGAGCTTCATTAAAGCCTTTGATTCCCGTTTGGAGTTCATTTGGGAGTTATGCTTTAAGACAATTTTCAGTGTTTCCTGATGAGTCTGGATATGGGATTCTGGATAATAAATCTGGACATGTATTATTTTTACCAGATATGTACTCCACTTTTGCGTTATAGCCTTGTAAATTTAGCGCCAATGTTTGTATTTTTCTATTTTGTACTGGGGCTTCTAACAGAAATTTTAATGGCATGTGATCAGTTCTTATAATAAAATTGGCGTTATGTAAGTAATAATCTAGTTTCTGTAAAGCATAGTGTATAGCGTATGCCTCTTTTTCTATGGTCGGCCATTTTTTCTGAGATTTACTAAGTTTGTGTGACCAAAAATAGATTGGTCTTTCGTTTTTAACTCCTGGTATTCCTGAGATTTCTCCTTCATATGGTTGCGTTAAACATGCTCCTATGGCGTTATCTGATGCATCTGTATATAAAATCAATTGTTTGTCTAGATCTGGATGTGCCAATAATGGGACTACTGTTAAACTATTTTTCAAAAGATCAAATGCTTTCTGACAATCTTCATTCCATTTAAATCTTGCATTTTTGCAAGCCAGATTAGTGATGGGTTCTGCTATCTGTGCAAAATTTGGAATGAACCGACGATAGTACCCACATGTACCAATAAAAGCTCGTACCTCCCTTACGTTGGTCGGAGCAGGTAGTTCTTTAATGACTTTCACTTTGTCCTGATCTGGTTTAATTCCTTCTCTATCGATGATGTACCCCAAATACTTAGTTTCTGTTTTTAGGAAATCACATTTACTGAGTTTCAATTTAACATCGTGTAATCTTAGCCTATCAAATACTACTTTTACGTGTTTCAGATGGTCTTGTGCGTCTCCTGCTGTGTAGATTAACATGACATCTGTGTATGCTAATGCAAACTTTTGCAAGCCCTCCAGTACTTGATTTATTAATAGCATATAATGAGAAGGCGCCGTCTTGGCCCCAAAAGGCATTCGTAAAAATTCGTAAGAACCTGCGTGAGTACAGAAAGCACTTTTTTCTGAGCATCCGGCGACATACGGATACACCAAAATCCTGACCTTGCGTCCAGCGTAGTAAAGAAGGTAGATCCATTAAGTAGCCCTAAAATATCATCAATCACCGGCAATGGATAAGCTACATTCTTGGTGATTTTGTTCAGGGCCCTGTAGTCACAGCAGAAACGGTGACTCCCGTCCTTCTTGGTCACGATAACAATCGGAGATGACCATTCTGACTTGGATCTTGTAATGATTCCCGCTTTTAGCATATCTTCTATTGCTTTTTCTACGATCTCTCTATTCCTTAGAGGAGTTCTATATGGTTTCAAACTAATTGGTGGATGATTTCCTGTGTCTATTTCCATAGTAACTGTCTTAGTCTTACCTAACTCCAAGTCATTAATAGCAAAAACGTCCTGATGTTTTCTTACTAAGTCTTCTAATACCTCTTTATACTCTTGCGGAGCTTTCAATTGTGACAATAACTCTTGTTCTCTCTTCAAAGATGACGTTGTTTTGTCTACTGAATGTACTTGAGATGGATATTTTCTGAATGCATGGATCAATTCATCATTCCGTCCTTTCCAACTTCCTCTACTTCTATTTCGGTTATTAATAGGGCCTTCTGGATATTTATTTACTGACAATCCTTCTTTAACTGTTGTTGCTATGTTATTAAGATCACGTGCTATTTTTGCAATCACACACCCTCTATACAATTTAATCTCTTTCCCTGTGTTATTAAAAATCATTACCGGAAAACTGAATTGTCTATCTAATGTTATTATTCCGTCGGTGACTTCTAACCCTGGTTCATCTATTATCTCTCTCTCCAACTCTGTTACTGTAACTGTCTGTCCTGTCGAAAAATAAGGATTTTTTTTTATTTGTGCTTGTATCAGATTGACTGTCTGTGGTTTTAGAGTCATATATGTTTTTACTCTGACTTGGGCCGATACGTGCATGTCTTCCTCCAAATCCACATAGACGTCTTGAAATCTCAACTTATGTAAATCAAAATAAAGCCTTACACAATTTTTAGCAAAAAATCTCTACCTAGAATCATGTTCCTATTTAACTCTTTGACCACGTGAAAAATATGTCTTACGTTTATGTTTCCCAACCTAAAGTTGATCATTGTTTGTCCAATCACTTCTAAATTTTGTCCAGTGACTGAGTGAAGAGTATCCTGATTCCTAAATATTCTGGAATTCTTTAATATGCGATATAAAAAATTTTCCTTGATTACACTGACTTGCGCTCCTGAATCAATCAATGTTCTAATTCTAAATTTTCCTATTTCTATGATACATGAACTGGGATCGATCATATTCACTGAAAACTGTTTTATCTCTCCCAGTTGAGGCCATTTTCTATATTCCCTATTTCTACTTGTCCTCCTATACTTGTCATTTGGGTAATTGATATATTCACTCATTTTTGGGACCTTTTTGTTTTCCCTCCTACCGCAGGTCCTACTCAGTAAGTGGGACGCCAGTTTTCCTGTGTTCTTGGCCTTGTAAAATTCCTCTGTCTGTCTTCAAAATTTCTATTTGGTCCACTGTTTACACTTCTTTTCTGTGCACTAACCTGAGCACGTCTGTTACCACAAAATCTAAAAGCATGTCCCCTCTGACCACAACTCCAACAAACCATATTTGTTCTACCTACCGTCTCTCTTATAGGGTTTCTCATTTGTCTTTCTCTATCATAAGTATTTTGATTATTATTTCCGTGCAGTGTCTGTATTTCTCCCCGTCTTCTTCATCCGTATCTTGCCTGCCCTATCTCCATAGGTTCTTCAATTCTCTCTTCTCTATTATTTCCTATCTTTCGTCCTACCCTTAGTCTAAATCTCCTTCTCAAACCTTCTTCCTGTACTGCTATATCCACAGCCTGTGATAACCTCGCAGGATTTTCTCTCATAAGTTTAAATTTAAGTCCATCTGACTTTATCCCATCAACAAAAATTCCAACAAGCATCCTCTCCACTTCCTCGCCTTGAACATTCTTGCCTATGAATGCTTCTTCAGCTAGATTAATCAGTCTGTCACTGAATAGCTGAACGCTTTCTCCATTATCTTGCCTAGATTGTCTTAATACTGAGAAAGCATGTTGTGGATCTGTGATCTCCGCATACTTCCGAGCCAAATCATCCTTAAATTGCTCCCAGGTCTCATCTGTTCCTGCTTCCAATTTTCTTCGAATATGATCCGAGACAGGCGATGCACTTGTCCTATAAGCTAAATTTTTCTTATCTTCGTCTGTGGCGGCACCCATTAAATAAGCATGTTTTTCTATGGACACAATCCATTTTTTAAAATATTTTGCTTGCCCACTAAACTTATCAATGTCAACAGCTATGCTTTGCTGTTTCAAAACTGTATCTAACTTGGATATGGCTCTACCTACACCACCAAGCACCTGTCCTCAGGAAAGGTCCTGGGGTTCCATTGCAAATTTGTACAAAACAATTCAATATAATAATAATATGTTAATATAATAAGATGTTAATTAGACTTATCAGGTCCTATAATCTTCTAATACTACAATATTAAATTTATACTTTACAAGTGATGGCTGTCAACGATTAGGGTCCCTGACTGTAGTTAGACACTCGTCGAAAACAGCATATTAATGATTCTCAGGTTTCACTCTTGTATGCTGAGAGGCACGGTTAAATGTATCTGGCACCCAAGGACTCGAACAAGGATCGACAAGGCGGGCTTCACCACCCCACAAGGATCGATAAGGCGGGCTTCACCACCTCACAAGGATCGATAAGGCGGGCTTCACCACCCCACAAGGATCGATAAGGCGGGCTTCACCACCCCGTAAGGATCGATAAGGCGGGCTTCACCACCCCACAAGGATCGATAAGGCGGGCTTCACAACCGCATAAAGATATTGAAACTGATTCAGCAAAGCGGGCTTCACAACCGCATAAACATTCTTAAGGTTGATCTGTTCCACTGCCAGTTAAGGTCGGCATTTTGGAAACTTCTTGAAGTCCGTTCAGCAGAGGTCCGATAACGTGCCAGTGTCTCAGAGGCACCGCATTTTCCAAACACTTGCAGTATGAACCAGTGGCTGTGTTAAATATAGTGGCCCAGTACCTCCGTTATGTAATGCGACAAATGAAGTTGTTTAGACTGGTCCACGGCACCATTTCGCTTATGTGACAGTGTAGCGAATTGGTGAAGTCAGAAATAACATAACTCCAGCAGTCTCCTGATGTATGACATTTAATTGTAGTTGCTTCAGGTGTACAGATTCTTATAAATATCGTAGACAAATAACAGAGGTCCAGATATCTCAATAATACTTGATGGCGACTTAAACGTGACCTCGCTCTAAGACTGCTGGCTAATCACTAACCCCGTTGCTATTCTTACGTCAACGCGTGAGCATCCATAACAATTTACATTTCCCTGAGGTGCTCCCGCGTGCACTGAAGTTTCGACCCTTTTTCCTTTGCACGCCGACTTTCATTCCCTTAACAGAGACAGACACTCTGTTATACTGGCTCTATCTGAAGACACACTCCAGCTGGCGGCAGCTGTCTGCTAATATTTTCATAATGACATATGAAGGCGAGCAAAGAAGAGGAAGAAACAAGATGGTACCTGTAATTCAAGGAGGCAACAATCACACATTCAGACGCTGCTAGTTTGCTCCCTTTGTATAAGTCTGACACAGAGGAGCCGAACGTGAGTAATTCGCCATCGAGCCACACCATGGTGGTCAGTTTCCCACCACACCTGGGTCTCCAGATGTTCAAGTAGAGGCAGTCTTCACTGATCGGGGTCTGTAGTGGTGGAAACGGCGCCGTGTCGTTGAGCGGGATCTGTAGGTGGGAGGCACAGTCATAGATGGGCATGGTAGACGTCAAAATGAACATTACACACAAACACATACACGTACACAAATAGGTACACACACATACACACACACACGAACACACACATACAAGTACATACCACAGACACAACATTAGTACATACACTCGTACACATGCACGTGCACCCGCACGTACACACCATTGAAGTGCACACACACACACGTACATACCACTCACACTTACAAACACTCACGCACATTTCTCCTTCTCTCCCCCCCCCCCCTACATTTGTATATACAATAATGATAATATGATAGCGCCTAAGACAATATGATTCAAGAGACTAGACTGTGGCGCATGCGTAGAACAAATTGGTTGGCGAATGTGCTATAACATATTCTCTGTCCACAAGATCCAGGCATGTCACACACATCACACATCTGGTCAGACATCTATGTCCACACCATCCAGACATGTCACTCGCAGCCTATATGTCGGCTGTCCCAGGGAACGAGACGTCATACACCTTACACATCTCGTCACAACATGTAGACATGTCACTCGCGCCCTCTATTTCGTCTGTCCCTGGGAGATGGCGTCGCACATTTCGTCACAACACCCAGACATGTCACTCGCGGCCTGTATTTCGTCTGTCCCTGGGAGATGGCGTTACACATCTCGTCACAACATGTAGACATGTCACTCGCGGTCTGTATGTCGGCTGTTCCTGTGAGCGAGATCACGTCATACATCTCGTCACAATATCAGATTGAGTGCCTGGTATGTCAGGCGTTGTATACGCCCCTGCATGGATGCAGTGTGGGTAGTCTCAGCCGTCATGTCAGGCGTTGTATACGCCCCTGCATAGATGCAGTGTGGGTAGTCTCAGCCGTCACGTGCATAGCTCCCTGATCCATGCAACATTTGCAACTACGGTATTTCAGTTAGTATGATGCGGCCCCGGTCTGCTCCACACCCCCCCCCCCCCAGCAATGATTCAGCTTGTCCTGCTGTTCCAGATAATGACGTGTCCTTCTACACCCACCCACAGTTGACCCAAAATCGCGTGCAGTTGACCAGACACCCTCTCCGGATTCGACCCTTCAATCACCTGGGTCCGCGCTGACCCACCTTAATCAGGCACGCAAGAACGTTTCCCTGTCAGCGGTTAAGCAACATGGACCGTACGGTCACAAAAAAATGTACCATACTACTCAACTCCGAATGTCTTGTGGCATGTAAATATTCTTCATAAACATTCCATTACTAAAACGTAAATCATCTCACCTGGACACAGGAGTTTGGGGGTGTCCTGGCCTGGAAGATCCCTTCCCAGGGGTCAGCGGGTAGTGAACGTCTGAATCTCAGATCTCCCAGCGGTTTCTTGGCGAAGGGTATTCCCCAGTACACGTCAACCATTACTTGCCGGCGGTTGTCGACTGGGATATTCTCTGTCAGACCCCGCACTCGGCCGAGAGTGGTGTGAACCGTGTTGTCATGACTATAGCCATACCTGTCACTTCTCGGCTCGTCACAGTAGACCAGGGCCACAGCCAGGGTCAGCAGTAGGCACACGGCAACAGTCATGGCTGGAATGTGACGAACTACTTCTGCAGCTGGTGGTTACTGTAGATGGGACAACGGCTGGCACAGTTGTATGTGATATGTCTAGTGCGTTTGTGATGGAATATGTCTGTTGCTATTTTGTGATGTAGAGTGTTTGATGTCGTGTTGTATGTAATGTGTTTTATGTCGTGTTGTGATGTGGTGTTTAATGCTGTGTTGTGGCGTAGTGTTTGATGCTGTGTATTTGGTGTTGCATTGTGATGTTGTGTTGTGACGTAATGTATGCGATTTCGCGTTGTGATGTAGTGTTTGATATCATGTTGTGATGTAGTGTTTGAAGGTTGATATCATGTTGTGATGTAGTGTTGGATGGAGAGTATTTGATGTCGTTTTATGATGTAGAGTGCTTGATGTCATGTTGTGATGTAGTGTTTTATATCATGTTGTGATGTATTGTTTGATGTTGTGTTGGATGGAGAGTGTTTCATGTTGTGTTGTGATGTAGAGTGCTCGATGTCATGTTGTGATGTACTGTTTGATGTTGTGTGGTGACGTAGTGTTTGATGTAGCGTTGTGATGTAGTATATTTGATGTTGTGTTTGCGAGGAACATCGGCCTGTCCATTCGGGACACTGCATGCTGGCGGTTGTAATGTGTGTGAACACACTCTGCACGAGCAGCTTGCACCGCAATAGGAGGTTAAGAGCACAGTGCACTTATTCCATGAAATTCTGAAGATGAATCACGTGATAGTGAACCTGTGATGTAAATGATCTCACAGGAATCCAAGCACGTTATCGGCGCTGGGGGGGGGGGGGGGGGGGGCTTGTATTGAACGCTGTGTTGAGTACATCAATAAATGATACACTTGTTATTTACTTTTTCAGAATATATTCCCCACAATAAAACCACCCATATACACACAAGGTCTTCATTTGAAGCCCCCTGGTAGATAATAAATTAGTTGTAGTTTCTACACGTATATCTTGATAATAAATTAGTTGTAGTTCCTACACGTATATCTTGATAATACATTAGTTGTAGTTCCTCCATGTATATCGAGATAATACGTTAATCGTAGTTTCTCCAAGTATATTTAGATGGTGCGTTAGTTGTAGTTCCTCTAAGTATATCTTTATAACACATTAGGTGGTGTTCCTCTAAATATATCTTTGTAATACATTAGTTGTGGTTCCTCCAAGTATATATTGATAATATATTAGGTTTTTTTTTTTCAAGTATGTCTTGATAATATGAGACAGTATGGAAAATGCTTTTCGCAAAAATCGCCCAAGCTTACCGGGAGAACATGGACTGGAATATTTTTGTGAAACAGAAAGTTCAAGGACCAAGATTGTGTTTTTCAGAAGTTGAGTGGGAGTGAATTGCTGAATAGCCGCAATGTCATCTGCTATTGTTAGCTAGCAGTTTCTAAGGGAGAGGAGTGCCGGATGTAATCTATACTTTAGGTTCCAGCTGTCAGGTGGACAACAGGTGAACGTTGTAGGTAGCATAATTTATGAGTACAGGCGGCATTGGAAGTGACCTTAGCTGTCAGAAGGGAACGCCATACTCCAAATTTATGGTAGCGGGAAAAAGTACATGAACTCAGGATCATGGACCCGATCATGAACTCGAGAAACAATGTAGATTTGGGTTAATGATATGCAAATTAAGCAGGGTACGCGAGGTACTGATTGGATGACCTTAGCGGGACGAGAGAGGGTATGGTCACGTGATTCCGGAAAGGCGCCAACTCGAGAGGTGGTATATACTTTAGGATCCAGTCAGTTTGGACAGTGTGGAACGAGCAAGAGATGGTTTAGCAACACGGCCGAGTTTGCCGAGGGCTGGGTGACTGCCCAGCCCAGGAGGGATGAGTTTGGAACTTCGGCGATGGTGATGTCTATATCCCAGGCTGTTTAGTGTCCAGGAAGATGGAGAGGCAGTATTAAAGATGGAAAAGATGCACATATCACAGTTTCGTCTGGACCCCCGAAGAAAAGCAGATGGTCAAGGATCTGTGAACCATTTATTCCAGGTAGATAAATCTGATGGAGTGGAACGCAAATTCCGAGGATCACAAAATGGCGTGCGAGCCATTTGAGAAGGACTGTTGGCTAAGGAAACCGCTCATTAGTTGCAGATGATGGCTAACGTCAGATAGGGCAACCACTAGCCAGCTACTGCGATCGGAATCACACAGGAGACTAAGGTCGATCGGGATCACACAGGAGAATAATGTCAAACATGGCTGGAAAACGTCTGGTGGGATCCACGACAAACGAGAGGTGGAAGAGAGCAATCGTATTTCCACTATGGGATCCAGAAGAACAACGGGACGGCAGAACGGCAGAAGCTGAATGCATTGCCTGGGTAAACTGGAGATACCCAAGCATACCGGGCATATCTGGATAAATAGATATTCATCTGAACAAAATGACCCCTGGGTATTCGGACTAAGTAAATGGGCCACTTATAGGCCTGCAGAACGGTTGCTGCGAGATAGACAAAAGGCGGTGGAAATCCTAGCTTTAATTCTTTGCTCGATGCGGTTAATAGGTGATCATAGGTGGCATTCCCCTAACATACAGTTGCACCCGGCTTGGGTGGATAAGCGTAGTGCTGTAAGGAGATGGCAAAATGCCAAGAAGAACAGAGCTGGTCATCCTAGTCCCTGCTTGCACTTAGAAAGAGAGATGCACACAAAAGTAAGCTACTTCAAAAAACTGGTCAAGGTTGTTAAAAGCGAAAAATGGGCAGAGGTGTGTCAAAGAGTAAGCACAGACAAGTCACTGAAATTGTTCTGGCGACTACATAAAAGCATGAGTCGTGTAGTCAAGAATAAGAGCATTTCTGACTTCCAAGGTGCTGACCTCATCTGGCAGAGGACTGACGAGGACAAGGGAAAAGCCCTATTTGAACGCTACCTTGAGCAAAGCAACCAGACAGACATGGGAGGCCGAAATCTGGCCAAGGAGGTCACCTCAGACAGATGCAAGGCCCAGAACACTTCGGATGAAGACACAGTGACAGTGAAAGAAATCAAGGCTGTGCTTCGACGATCAAAAAACAGTGCTCCAGATCCTAATGGCATAAGATACGACGACATAAATAGGTGTACCGACAATGAGCTAGAGAAACTAGCAGACATGTAAAACAACAGTATAGGGAGTGCTAGCATCAAGGAGGAATGGTTACACAGCTATCTGATTCCCTTGCCGAAGCCTGACAAAGACCACAAAAAAATTCAGGGATATCGAATTATAACCATGCAGAATACAATAGGCAAGCTGCTGGAGAAGGTAATTGCCAGGAAAATATCAAGCCAACTAGATAGGCAAGGTGTTTTCCCACCCACCCTGGGTGGGTACCGTCCAAAGAGAGAAACCTGGACCAATGCAGCAGTCTTTGCCCAGGATGTCTATGAAGGTTTCCACTCAGACACTGAAACCGTTGCTGCAGCGATTGATCTTGAGGACGCATACAACAGAGTACCACTGGATTTTTTAATGTTTCAGCTTCTCGAACTAAACATAAGTCCATTCCTCCTTAGTTGGATCGCTGCAGCCCTCTTCCAACGGAAAGTAGTTTTTAGATGTGGCAGTTGGACTTCGGAACCAACAACAATATATCCTGGCCTACCACAGGGATCACCATTATCTCCGGTACTGTTCAACGCCTACACAGTGAGAATCACCAGTGAGCAGATCACTGGACCTGGCAGGACATTGTCATATGCCGATGATGTTTTAGTATATCGTCAGGGTAAGGATAGAGAGGAGGTTGCTGTGGAACTACAAACCGAACTCAATCGCATAAGTACTTGGTGTGATGAAGCTGGGGCAATGGTCAACCCAACAAAGGCAACAGTGACTTGGTTCTCGTTGAATAATCATATTGTCAACACTCCAACACCAACTGTAATGCTGTGTTCAGAGACGGTGGAAAGAACGCAGGCAATGAATTACCTGGGGATACGGTTTGATCGAAGCCTTGCTTATAATGTGCACATAGACCAGGTTATAACAAAGGCCAAGCGGGGTTTGGCAGCGATGCGGGTGATGGCGGCAGCAAACTGTGAGCAGCGCCATCTATGTCTTCTGTACGAGGGGTTGGTCTTGTCTGTTTTGGAGTATGCAATGGCAATCCTGACTCTCAGCCATAAGCAGATAGAAAGGATGGAAAGGATACAGAATGAAGCTATGCGCATTATTCTTGGATGTACAAGAGATACAGCATGCAGGGCGATGCGCTACCTTTTTGATTTTCCAACCATTGAAGAGAGAATACAAGGTTGCAGGGCACGCGCCTACCTCAGAATTAACGCAAACACACAACATCCACTGCATAGTGAAATTAGGAAGGTGAAGGGCAGCAGGTTAAAAAGAGGACGGTCGTGGATGGGTCAAGCCGAAGACATTCTTCAACAGGTGTGTTCACTTGAGGACTTAGAACCTGGCGAGGAGTGGGTGCAAGTGCCAACAGACTTCTGCACATCCTTTTCAGTTTGCATCCAACTAGATAGAAAATGCAGACAAGAAAATCCGGCTGCTGTTGAGGCTGAAGTACAAGCGTTGATTTTCGAGAATTCGCTAGACGGTGACGCGGTCATCTACACAGATGGGTCGGTCGTCCGACATGTGAGAAGCTCATGGGCCTTTACAGCTCGGGCCGGAGGGAGAATTGTGAAGGAGGACTCTGGTGCTTTCACTGAAACCACAAGTAGCTGACCATGGAAGTCATGGCAGTAAGTAAAGCAATAACATGGCTCGAGACACAGACATTCACTAGGGCTTGTTTCCTTAGCGACTCAATGAACATGATCAAGAGGATAGAGGAGGGGTCGATCCGAAGAGAATGGTTGCTGCCTTTGGAGCGGTCTCGACTGGCAAAGATTAGTTTCATCTTCGTGCCAGGGCATGCGGGAGTACAAGGAAATGAGCGGGCTGACAAGCTCGCAGGTGAGGCTACTGTGGAGGGCGGACGCGCCATGGACCAGGCCGACATTCTGAATGCTCTACGAGAAGTAAGACTTTTGCGAGAACCAAGTGATGACTGTGAATCTACAACAATGGCCAGACTGCGAGAGCAGCAAATTAAAAGAGGGGTGGCCAAACAAGAACACTACGCAGGAAGCCAAAGAAGATTTATAAACCAACACAGAACTGGCGTCGTTAGCCGCTACACGTTGCGGGATTTGCTGAGGAGGGGATCCGAGCACTTATGGACTGAATGGTTCGATGTGCAATGAGGATGATCTGTCGACTAACTAACTAACTAACTAACAGTTGCATAGTCTGTTATACTATCTATCTCTCCCTTGTGAGGTAATGCAGCATTGTATTATTAGAGTCGATTATGCATTATGTGTCTGCAATGCATGTACTGGTTACTCTATGCGATTATGTTGTAGATTGTTACTCTGTTACTGTTCAGAAGGAAATAAATATATGTTTGAGTTGCCTTTTATTTCGACTTGTCAGTCTGAGATTGTGTAGATTAGAGTAGTTTAGAGACATTGTGAGGTGAGCTGTACATCTCTTCTATAACCTAATAACATACACCACGAGACATTGATGGTGCAATAGTATAATTAACTATTGTTCTCACGCGGAGACACGAACCTAAATCTGTCGTATCCCTTACTCTCATCCTCTTTCTCCTTCTCTCTCTCTCTCCCCCTCTTTCCTTATTATCAAAGATAGTGCGTTGTAGGCAGAGTTCGACTGAGGAACGAACTTTTAGGCTTCACACTATTTATATCATTTCTATCAACATCCTCTTCTTTCCTTTCTCCCCTTCCCCTCCCTTCCTCTCTCCTTATACCTCTTCTTTTCTCTCTGTCACAAATATATTAGTTGTATTTCCTCCAGATCATTCATTCATTCATTCATTCATTCATTCATTCGTTCGTTCAGTAGCATGTCCTTTGCAGAACCTCGCTCCCATAACAACCTTCCTGAAAACTTATCGATAACAAGCAAGATGTCCCGCGTCCGATACACCCATCTGGATATCATCCGCCACATCCTGCACCCATCTTCTCTTTGGCCCTCCTCTTCCTCTCTTCCCAGGCATATACCCCTCCATTATTGTTCTCTCCAAACTTTCATGACGTTTCAAGTAACCAATATATATCAATTTTCTTAGTTTTATCGTCTTTAATGGCCAACCCTCTTCAATATTTAGCTCATAAAGTATGGATGCATTTGTTCTGTTCTTTACCCAAGATATTCTTAGAACTCGTCTATAACATTTATATTCAAAGGCTTTTATGCGCTGTTCAGCTTGTTTAGTAAATGTCCAGGTCTCACAGGCGTATGTTGCAATGGGATAGGTGCATGCTCTTAAAAATCTAAAGTTTGTAGTTCTATCTGTCCCACTCCATAATTTATTCATTTGATTTAGTCTTTGAAGAGCAATTGATAGTCGTCGTTTAATATCTTTCACTGTGTCACCGTTGTTGGTAATAAATGACCCAAGATATTCAAAATGTTCCACCACTTCCAATCTTTCCTCATTAACATATATTTCCTTCTCCATAGCAGTTTTATCTGTATGCATTATCTTTGTTTTTACTAATCATTTTCCCGCGTTTCCATCCTGTTTCAGGATATTGCGGTCAACACCAGCATCTTTCAGCTGTATGTTGATTCCTAGGCTAGATTACGCTCATCAGCACGCCACGACTTTCTGAGCGACCAGCTCCATACTCTCATAAGTCACTAGCGTGACTTGAACCACTTCTAATTCTTGTGCGCTCACGTCGACCACGAGAGTATTCGGAATTAAAGGAGAAAAGCTGCTAACCCCTCGGCCAAGCAGCCGGCTTTTTGTTTTTGCTATGTTAAAATATAAGTTGTGATTTTCACTATTTCTTTGGGTTTAGGTTATTTAGTTTTCTACAACATTCAGGATGATGCTCGCCCGGGTGATGTGATTATCTACACAGATGGTTCGGTGTCGAGAGGTAGTAGAAGTGCCTGGGCATTCTTGGCAAAGGTTAATAGTCGACGGTTGGTGCAGGAGAGCCTGGCATATAATACCACAACATCTAGCTTAAGAATTGAGGTGGAGGCAGTCAGTGCAGCTTTCCTTTGGACGGAGAATACGATACACACACACACACACACACACACACACACACACACACACACATACACACACACACACACACACACACACACATCGTGATTGTAATTGACTCAGAAAGCATGCTGAGTAGGGTGAGGACAGGCAAGCTTCGTACAGAGTGGCTTGCTTCGCTTCGGTTATCACGGGTGACAAGCATCGTCTGGATCTTTTCTCCGAGACATGTCGGTGTGCTGGGGAATGAGCAGGCGGACAGATTGGCTGGCTCGGCAAAACTTGGTGGAGTATTGATGCATGATAAGGCAGACGTGGTTGCGGCCTTGTGGGAGCACGTGTACACCTCGGTGGAGCAAATGGATTACCATGGTCTGGCAAGAATGCGACAGCATGGAGTGACGAGGGGATCTGGCCGATGCTCGACGTTTAGAGGAAAAGTGAGACGCACATATAATCAGATTGCTACTGGTACTATTGGGGTTGGAACTCTTCGCTGGCTTCTGAGGATGGGACAGAGCGCTTATGGGAATGCCCCGAATGCTGTGATGGCGGTTCCTAAATCAATCAATCAATCAATCTATAACATTCTGTGATGTGGATAGTAATACTGTATCCTCCAGATATATATAGATAAATAATTAGTTGTAGTTCCCCCGAGTATACCTTGATATTACATTAGTTGTAATTCCTTAAAGTATATTTTGATAATACATTAATTTTGTTCCTTCATGTATATTTGAATAATACATTAGTTGTATTTCCTCCTCGAAAACAAAAGTCCTTGTCTATCAAGATTGTGTCCTTAGTACTTTTCTCTATGACAGTGAAACCTGGACAACTTACTCACACCAAGAGAAAAATTTAAACAGCTTTCATATGCGGTGTCTGCGAAGAATTCTTGATATTAAGTGGCAAGACAAAATCACAAATACTGAAGTATTGGAAAGATCAGTTGTGTGACAGTTTATTCCATGCTCAGTCTTCGTAGACTTAGATGGATAGGACATCTTAGGAGGATGGATGATGGTAGAATACCAAAGGATATCTTTTTTGGTGAATTACAGATGGGTAAGAGATCTCAGGGTCGGCCTCTACTACGATACAAAGATGTGTGTAAGCGTGGACATGATTGATACAGGCATTGATAATGCACATTGGGAGCAAGTCGCCGCTGAACGTGTTGCATGGAGGGCAAACATCAGAAATGGAATAAAGACAAAGGAGAAAATTATTGCAGATAAGTCACACACCGAGCGTTTGAGACGTAAGATGGTGCATGATGGTGGAAATGACCACATGTTCACATGCACCCACTGTGAACGGACATTTACAGCGCAAATTGGCCTCCATGTAAGTCTAGATAATACATTAGTTGTAGTTCCTTCCCGTATATCTAGGTAATTCATTAATTGTTGTTCCTCCATATATATCTGGATAACACGAGGGTTGTTCAGAAAAGAATGCACCATATGGTTTTTTTCCACACAGCTAATAATAAAGATAGAAGCATGATATTTTGCATAATTCAAATGTGACATGTGCCGATTTTGGCTAAGATCATTACAGGCGACAAATCCTGGGCACATCATTTTGAAAATGAGACAAAATAACAGTCAATGGAGTGGAGGTATCTGCAGTCACCACGAAGGAAGAAATTCAAGACAACTCCTACATCTGGAAAGGTCATGATTGTTGCTTTTTGGGACATTCAAGGTGTGATTCTTGTGGATGTTATGCCAAGACGAGAGACAATAAATTCACAAGCTTACATTAAGACATTGAAAAAAACTTAATAAACATTTTCGCAGAGTTCGGCAGCACAAGAGTGAAGCAGACCCGCTTCTCCTTCACGACAACGCGCGCACAAACAAGTCTGGCAACACGGGAAGCAATCACCACATTGGGTTTGACTGTACTACCCCATCCACCCTTTGTCCCGATTTGGTACGCTCTCATTTTAATCTATTCCGCCCACTTAAAGATGCACTTCGTGGGACAAGGTTTAAAGATGATGAAGGAGTAATTAATGCAACGGATCAATGGCTTCATGATAAAGACAAAATCTAGTACGAGCAAGGAATACATGCACTTATTTAGTGCTGGCATAAAGCCGTACAAGTTTATGGTAATTACGTTGAATAATACCAATGTTTATATATGTATCTTGTGTATAAATTTCATGGTTTTCTTAATAAACAGTTCCTGAGAAAAACGATGTTGTGCATTACTTTCTGAACTCCTCTTGTGCATTAGTTGTGATTCCTCCATATATGTCTTGATAATATATTACTTGTAGTTCCTCCATATATGTCTTGATAATACATTACTTGTAGTTCCTCCATATATGTCTTGATAATACATTACTTGTAGTTCCTCAATATATGTCTTGATAATACATTACTTGTAGTTCCTCAATATATGTCTTGAAAATACATTACTTGTAGTTCCTCAATATATGTCTAGATAATATATTAGTTTTAGTTCCTCCATGTATATCTAGATAATACATTACTTGTAGTTCCTCCACGTATGTCTAGATAATACATTAGTTGTAGTTCCTTCATGTATATCTAGATAATATATTAGTTTTAGTTCCTCCATGTATATCTAGATAATACATTACTTGTAGTTCCTTCATGTATATCTAGATAATACATTACTTGTAGTTCCTTCATGTATATCTAGATAATACATTAGTTGTAGTTCCTCCATGTATATCTAGATAATACATTACTTGTAGTTCCTCCACGTATGTCTAGATAATACATTACTTGTAGTTCCTTCATGTATATCTAGATAATATATTAGTTTTAGTTCCTCCATGTATATCTAGATAATACATTACTTGTAGTTCCTCCACGTATGTCTAGATAAAACATTACTTGTAGTTCCTTCATGTATATCTAGATAATATATTAGTTTTAGTTCCTCCATGTATATCTAGATAATACATTACTTGTAGTTCCTCCACGTATGTCTAGATAATACATAATAATGTATATCTTCAACAACTACGATAATTATAGTTCCTCCTTGTATCACCAATAAATACATTAGTTATAGTTCCTCACTGTATCACCAACATTTACATTAGTTATGGTTCTTCCCTGTATCACCAACAATTGCATCCATCCATCATGTGCCATGCCCGTAAGCGTGGGCCTTCGTGATTCGCCATTTCACTCGATCACCAGAGTCGTGGATCAGCTCAGTGTAAAGCAATCCAGGTATTTATTCTCTGTCTTCCCTTTGTTCTCTTCCCTTCGATCTTGCCAGTTGTCATCGAGTTCTCCAATTTATTTCTTCTAATAACGTGACCAAACAATTGTGACTGTCTACGTCGAATGTCTCTAATCAGTTTACGGTTTTCATTTGTTTCTTGCAGGACGTGGTCATTGGTTGTTCTGTCTGTTCATGGTATTACATTAGTTATAGTTCCCCAGTGTATCACCAACAACTAGCGTTAGTTCAAGTTTCTCTATGTATAAATCTAACAACTACGTTAGCTATAGTTCACCCATTTATATGTCCAACAACAACTTTAGTTATAGCTCTTCCTTGTATCACCAACAGCAGCAACAGCAGCAGCAGCAACAGCAACAGCAACAACAACAACAACAACAACAACAACAACAACAACAACAACAACAACAACAACAACAGCAGCAGCAGCAACAGCAACAACAACAACAACAACAACAACAACAACAACAGCAGCAGCAGCAGCAGCAGCAGCAGCAGCAGCAGCAGCAGCAGCAACAGACTAATAAATGTTCCAGTGACCGAAGTGTAAATGGCTGAGAACGCCAACAGACAATGAGCAATAAAACAAACAAGGGTGACAATTTAAGAAATCAACATCGTGAACGCAACAACACTCACTCATGTACAAGCGATGAAGACATCAGTGTCCCCAGAAATCAGCTCCGTATTTATACCCAGCTGTAGATAAGTCGCTGAACTATGCCCACTGGTGCGTGGCGCTATCTTGACGCGGCACTACACTACTGGATAATGTGTTTCCAGTCAAACGGTCAAGCACCCGGATCCCGCAGCCATAAATTATATATTATATATATTTCTTGGACGGTCACTCTGCCCTCAACTGTTGCACTTTACAGCCTATTGCTCGACACAACGGTTCTAAAACTGGTATTCATGGAGTACCCAATGTTTAGAACACAGCACCATGATCCAGGAAGCCATCCTCGACGAAAACACAAGAAATATATTCTGTACTTCCCACATACAAACACATATTGATTATTGCTCCACAAGCTGGGATGAGTGCTCCAAACCAATAACAAAACGTCTGTATTCACTCCAGAAAAGGGCAGCGCGCCTAATCAATGTTGATAAGCTTACGGACAATTCTAACCTACATGAACGTCTTCAGTTACTGCCACTCCACAAACACTTACCTTTTAATAAGGCTAAACTAATTCACAAAATCCTATTTCATAATGCCCCAAGCTACCTTTGGCCATTGTTTAAATATAACGCAAGACATAGCGAACGACTAAATATACTCCATGATCACAAAACCTAGGATAGACTTATATAAAACAAGCTTAGCATACTCTGCCACTCAGTTGTGGAACAATCTTCCACAAGAAATCAAAGACACCACCAATCATAACCATACAGTCGCAACCTGTTTGAACACTACCTCAGGACAGACTACATGATCCCTCAAAAAAAAAAAAAAAAAAAAAAAAAAAAGCAACAAAGACAATAATAATGGTAAATTATCTAGAACGACATCTAGCAAAAAAAAAAAAAAAAAACATCCCATATGTATGGCACGTTACACCCACCTTGGGTATTCATGATGCCCATGTTAAACATTGCCTCAACGAGTCATGTTTTATTGATTATTTTTCATGCGTTTTAATGCTTATTGTTCTTTTGTCGTCAAATAATTGCTTCATAAGAGATGTTGAATGAAAGAATGTATGAGAGGAAATAAAGAAGAAGGACTGAATGTCAGACGGGCCTGCGTGCCCAATACTTAACCCTTTGGAAATAAAGATTTTCCGTTCGTTCGTTCGTTTGTTCGTTCGTTCGTTCGTTCGTTCGTTCCAGAGACCGAAGGTGAAAAAGGAAGATCTCCATCTGATATGGTTGGATATGGCCAATGCATATGGCTCAGTGTCCCACCAGATAGTGAGGCATGCCCTAACGACGTATCAAGGCCGTAGAAGATAAGACCATCTGACCGTTTCTCGACCACGACTATCACGACTAGATAGATCGACCTGCAGATGGGTATTGCCATGGGATGTATAATTCGTCACGGCCATGCAGGTGATCCTGAATACGGCATCCGGCTACGCACAGGGTCCGAGCTCGGCTAGGAACCAAGCTTGTCGCCATTGTAGGCCTTAATGGACTGCATGACAATCCTAACACCGAAGTAGGGTGATGCCTGCAGAATCCTCAACAGACTAGATGAACTAATTCACTGGTGCAGGGTGACCTGCAAACCGAAGAAATCAAGAAGCCTGTCGATCATGAAGGAAAGAACGGCGAAAAAGTTGTTGATGGCTGCCGGGCAGGCAATCCTCACCGAGGTAGAGGAACCAATAAAGAGTCTCGGCCACCCTGACGGACAGGAACGCGGTAATAGACATATATGAAACGGTCTGCATACCATCAAGAAAAGCAGACTGAAAGGCAGATTCAAGATTTGATGTCTCCAATTCATGATGATTCCGACACTCCTATGGTCTCTGCTGATATACGATTTAGGCATGAGCACAGTGGAGGCTATTGAGATGAAGATAAGCAAATGGATAAGGAAGTGGCTTGGAGCTCCACCAGGTCTCACGAAGGTAGCACTATACTGTAAGCAATCCAAGCTCGTCCTCCCGGTCTTGTCCGTCGTGGAGGAGTACACAGTCGGAAAAGCCAGACTAGCGATGAAGTGGCGAGAGTCTCCAGATGAAACAGCCAGAACCTCACAGCCCGCGCTGAACACCGGAAGGATCAGTGTCAGGTCATGCACCATTTAAAGTTTCGCCTACATGTATGACGTCACGATACACAGGTGAACACTGTAAGACTTAGGGATCCCCTTCTCGGGCCTGGGATTAATCGTGCAGCTTTCACAAGTCTCTTGATGCGCTGGTAATAAAATGTTGTCATATCAAGAACTTTATTTAGTTGTCTCCCCCCACCCCACCCCCATCCCCGAGACTTAAAATTTAAACATTAAGCACAAGCCACTACAGGCAACGCTGATTATGATCGTATAAGAGTTAGGTTCGTACCGGAATACGATCAGCGTTGCCAGGTGTGAGTTGTGCTCAATATTTAAATATCAAGAAATAACTCTTAGGTGCCATGGGTGAAGTCAAGTCACAATTCAGATCTAGCTTTCTTCAAATATCTGTTCACATTGAAATCTCAAGCAAGACAGACACGCGTCGTCTCCTGCACCAGGAGTAAACAATATAAAATAACACAAAGTAATGCAACTTTACATAACAGAGTTACGAGACATACAGGACATTGCGGTGACTAGTCTTCATCAGAAAACAAATACATACACAAAACACAACATGAATCACCGAGGAGACTCTCCGGTGACTATATTAAGGCGTGATGACGTGATGAGAAGAATAAAAAGATGAAAAAATGAAAGCAATGAAGAGAAAGTGAAAATTAAAAAAAAACTTACCTCCGAATCCCAAGTTGTGTATTGCCTCGAATGTCACCGTTGTCTTCTTTTATACACAGCCGAGGAAGTGGGTTGTGGGATGATATCGGGGTGGTGGGTGTATCGGTTCAGTGAGCATCCCATGTACTTGAGTGGAAGAAGTGGTCCATTAAAAGAAGGGGGGGGGGGTGGCGGAGACAGGAAGGTATGTCGGGATACTGTGATAGTTATCTGGGAAACTGTGGAGTCCCAGTGTCAGTACTTACAAAGCATGAGTGGGTGCTAGTGAATTCGTTCGATTTCACAATTACCCCTATCATTTTCAACCTAAAGGAGAGGGTATAGTAGGGTCCAACACCGGCACAGAATGATAGTCATATGACTAGTCAGTCACCAAAGCAGTTGCCCATGGTTTTACCCTCACAGTCTTATTAATCCGAAGGTGATTGTTGTCTATATGGGGTAATGGGGGTTGGCCCTAGTGGACCAATATTGAAGAGCAATGAAGCGTGCACACAAGTATGATAGTGGTACTAACAAAGCTCATATTGCGTACTCCTTTATGCTGTTATGAGGCGAATCATAAAGTCTGGATGGACTGATATGTGTGAATGCACATACATACATCTACATCCATCAAGAAACATTCATACAATAGTATACATACACATGTGCGTGGCATATAAGATAAAGGAGACAGACAGACAGACAGAGAGAGAGAGAGAGAGAGAGAGAGAGAGAGAGAGAGAGAGAGAGAGAGAGAGAGAGAGAGAGAGAGAGAGAGAGAGAGAGAGAGAGATGGGGGTTGGTATAGTTCCTGTGATATGCCACATGGGGTATGCTGAGTAGGACAGTCTACAAATACGAGGCTTCACTCATACTGTTCCCTATGAAATAGGGCCAGTAAGGTTGATTGTTATACAACATATTATAGGATCAAATCGCCCAAAGCTTGTGTTAATGATGTTGTGAAAGATCAGACCACTGGTAGTAAACATGATATGGGTAGGCACAGAAAAGCAAGATTATTCTGCTATATGGCATTGGTACGTGAACCACAGGTTTTCTCTTGCTGTGTGTGAGTGCACATCTCATAATAGGAATCAAGGAACGACGTGTACCAGAGACAGCCCGGATAATGGATATACTGTGGATGTGTCTACCACATCTTCTCTCAGTGCTGTTCATTATAAGAGACACAGGACAGATAGGTGTGAATAAGAGACAGTACGGTTGATGGATATACTGGAGGTATGCGACATAAATGTCGCGTCCTTACTATTTCCTAGAATTGACTCCTTTGTTACCACGCCTTGGAGGGAAATGAGCTATACTTTGTCTTGTTGATGTCATAATTTATATGGCGTTTGTTCAAATGCGAGCTTAATGATTGGTCGAGTTCCCGGCCAAGACATTTCCGCATACATTTTCAAGGGTTAGTAGAGACTTGTCAGCCAGAACAGGGAACGAAGAGGTCGCCTCCAGGTAGGGAGGGCAATTAGCCGCCCCCACCCCCTAAAAATAATTCACTCTCTCGGGCCTAGGTGCGTTTGTAAACTCATTATGAATGTGTAACCATGTCGTTTGATAAGGTACATGTATCATTGTGTTTAAATATCAATTTTGAAAAACTGTTGGATCAACAATTCATGTGAAAAGATGGCCTGAGTGATTGCTTTCTACTGAGCTTACATCTTTGTCTCATTGCCAATTTTCTTATGCATACAGCTTCAATTCCTATGTGTAACTTATATGCGTTGTGAAGCTATCTCACTATCAATGCATGTCAATCTGCAAATGTTCTATGTGCTGTGGAGTATTGGCTCTAGGTGCATATCATTAACCTTTTCTATATGTGGAAGAATAGTACTATTAACGCATCTTATGGACCTACGATAATGTTGGAGAAATAGTTCTGCTAACCTGTAACTTGAGCTATCGTGCCTTTACGGTACTTCTTCTTGTTTACATCTTAGTAACCACACAACATGTGTGACAGACTTGTAATCGTTCCATAAATATGCAAGAGAAATGCCAAGTTTGATGAGTATAATCTCAAGAACAAAGACAGAAAAATACACGATATGTATATATATTCAAATGTCTTACAGTACGTACCTTCCGTCCGCATTACATCATTGTTGTCGGCGCCTGGGCGAATGTTTATGTGAACATAAGTAACGCACATTACCATGGTATTAGAGAGGCAGCCAGACAGACATACGCACGTACACGCATAAACACACACGTACATACCTGTACACACAAACACACAAACACACACATACACTCACAGACCAGAGACATACCAGAAGAGAGAGAAAGAGAAATGATGCTGGATCGACTGAGACGGTGGCATTGAGGAATATCATCAACAGACCTGATCGACAGGGAAAAAAAAAACAGAGATCTGTGGAGGAACATGAACGCCTACGCCAGATAAAAGGCACATGAAGAAGAAGAAGTAGAAGAAGAAGAAGAAGAAGAAGAAGAAGAAGAAGAAGAAGAAGAAGAAGAAGAAGAAGAAGAAGAAGAAGAAGAAGAAGAAGAAGAAGAAGAAGAAGAAGAAGAATGATATATCCAGTAAACATAAATCTACATACACAACAGACAATATGTTGACGCCTCCTTTAGGCCTAGAAGTACCCTAGGCTATAGGTCAGTCTCGAACCGCTGCGATGAGCTCCGCGAGGCATTACTTGCCACTCTATCTCTAACCTAATGGATCAGATAAGGGCAGTTTGCCGTCCAAGCGTGTCTCAGGTTAATACTGTCATTGGGCTTGATCGGTGCTGATAGCCGGAGACATAGGAAATAACACGCCTGGCCGAATCTCACTGTCTTTATGCGTGACGAAATGAACAGCTCTATCGAAGTATATATCAGGGGAACTTGAGGTTGGAGGATCCCGTTGTGATGTATTCGAGCCGAGTTCAATCTTACCCAACAGACTTGATTTATAAACATGTAAGATGTGGTACTAACGTTACGGCTGATCGTCTCAATTCTTCTTCTTTAGGTTCATGTGCTGAGAGTTCTCCGCCCCTTAGTGCCCCGGAATTTGTGTGCTATTCTTTGTCGTGGTATGAGACCGAAACAACAGCTATGGTCTCGTCCCGACCCAGGAACCATCCCACCAGGGACGAACAGGGCACCCAAACTGGGTGTAGCGATCACCCGGATCGAAATGTCAGCTGAAGTCGAACCTCTGTAGCCAAGCACCGGGAAGGACCGCTTGTGGTGTGGTAGTAAGTCTTGCGTGGACCAGGTCGTTGTTGGAATATATTCTTGGTGGGCTATATCATTGTTGGGGATTATCCTTGGTGGGCTATATCCTTGTGGGGACATATCCTTGTGGGGATATATCCTTGTTGGGCTATATCCTTGTTGGGGACATATCCTTGTTGAGGACTTATTGTTGTTGGGCTATATCATTGTTGGGGCATATCCTTGTTGGGGCATATCTCTCCTACGCTCCCTGTCAGGGACCTCACTGAAACAGACCCCGACCCGTAAGCTTCAAGCCATAAACGATTAGACACGATCACAAATATAGATTGACACTCACAAAAGGATAACGGCAAAAAAAAAATGGCTCAGATCAGACTGTGGTGACATCAGTTTGCTAATATGGCTGCCGGAGCGTGGCAAACCACTAGTTCCTGTGGCAAGACACTGTCCTTTGTCTTTGTGGTGACGGATTAGAATCATATTTTTTTTATTGATTTCAAGTCGGTGTTCATTGTTTGGAGTTGTTTGATCTCTGCATCTGTCTCATCTCTTACCTGTGTGCAAATCAATACCCGAACATGCATTTCTCAGCCGCCTGGTTTCAGGCGTCATCCGTGACCGAGAATCTTTGTGTTGAGTCACGTCTGACTTGATATACATGCGGTTGTGTATCTTTGTGTTGAGTCACGTCTGTCTTGATATACATGTGGTTGTGTATCTTTGTGTTGAGTCACGTCTGTCTTGATATACATGTGGTTGTGTATCTTTGTGTTGAGTCACGTCTGACTTGATATACATGCGGTTGTGTATCTTTGTGTTGAGTCACGTCTGATTTGATATACATGCGGTTGTGTATCTTTGTGTTGAGTCACGTCTGTCTTGATATACATGTGGTTGTGTATCTTTGTTTTGAGTCACGTCTGACTTGATATGCATGTGGTTGTGCATCTTTGTGTTGAATCACGTCTGTCTTCATATACATGCGGTTGTGTATCTTTGTTTTGAGTCACATCTGAATTGATATGCATCGGGTTGTGTATCTTTGTGTTGAGTCACGTCTGACTTGATATACATGCAGTTGTGTATCTTTGTGTTGAGTCACGTCTGACTTGATATACATGCGGTTGTGTATCTTTGTGTTGAGTCACGTCTGACTATTGATATACATGCGGTTGTGTATCTTTGTGTTGAGTCACGTCAGACTTGATATACATGTGGTTGTGTATCTTTGTGCTGAGTCACGTCTGATTCGATATACATGTGGTTGTGTATCTTTGTGTTGAGTCACATCTGACTTGATATTCACGTGGTTGTGTATCTTTGTGTTGAGTCACGTCTGACTTGATATACATGCGGTTGTGTATCTTTGGGTTGAATCACGTCTGACCCGATATGCATCCGGTTGTGTATCTTTGTGTTGAGCCACGTCTGACTATTGATATACATGCGGTTGTGTATTTTTGTGTTGAGCCACGTCTGACTATTGATATACATGCAGTTGTGTATCTTTGTGTTGAACTACGTCTGACTATTGATATACATCCGGTTGTATATCTTTGAGCTAAGATAAGCCAGGATGTCAAATCTAGCTATATGTGTATCTTTTAGCTAAGACGCGTCTGGATATCATATACAACCATATATGTATCCTTGAATTAACACAGGTCTCATTATAAAAATATTTCCGTATGTGTCATCATCATTGGATGAAGAAACATCAATAATATTAGATATGCAGTTGATACAGTATTGATTGCAGACAATGCACAGGATCTGCAACATTTAGTACATACGGTTGTTGCACACAGTGAACAACTGGGGATAGAATTGAATTGTAAGAAGACACAGATTATGGTCGTCACTAGGACGAACGAAATACGACAACTTAATATACTACTAACATGGAAATGTTCTTCAACATGTGTTACCGTGTCCGCATAATATATAATTTTTTGTTGTTGTTTCTGTGATGTTGTTTATTGATGAAAACTTGTCACGAGTCTAAAGGAATCATGGGAAAGATATGTTCATATGTAATGACAACAGACGTACAGATATGTGCTAATATTGAGATAGACCAAAGCGTGCGACCATGAGTCCACTAAAACAAACGGTAATGTGTACTTATCCAACTCATGTCAAGAATATAAGACTAGGTAAAGATAGCAAAAATGTTTACAACATTTAAAGAAAAACGGAGGGGGGCATATTGCCATGAGATGAATAAGCGAAAACAGTTAAAGTGTGTAAACTTGGCACTAAGACACGATGTGACAAACTAACACATCGGGTCACTAAGGGGCGGAGTTATGTGGTCACGTGACACGCTATGTCAAATCCGGAAAACGGTGCGCTCAAACAGTCTGATTGGGCGTGAGCCAAGATAGTCAAGTTTGAGAACGTGCTGCGTTTGAAAGCGTTTACGCTGGTTGCAGTGATTGAAGTTACAGACAAATGGGGGAAAAGTGTTCGTGGTTAAGACAGTTATGAGGGAAGAAGCAGTACACTGAAGTAACCGACTGCCGATGGCCCAGTACATGTTTGATCGGCTGAGGCAAGAAAGCTGACCTCGTTTGCTGAACACTGTGAATGACGACGAGAGAAACACGCCGTGACACGGTGGGCACTTGTGTAATGTAAGTAACTATTAACAGTTAAATCAAATCAAATCAAATCAACTTTATTAGGGTCACAAATTGGGCGCGCAGGCCCGTCTTACATTCGGCCCTTCCAATCACTCGTCTTTCATTCATCAAGAGCATTATACATTTACATAGGAAGAAAAATAAACATTGTGAAATGAATGTTGTAAACATAAACAAGGTTTATTACCATGTTATGAAGCCCATCTCCCACTTATCCATACATCACCCCACCCACACACACACCCCCACCTACCCACACACACACACATCAGGTACACATACATACCCCACCAACCGACCCATCCCCCTCGCGCACATCTCCCATCCACACACACTGCCCTCACCTGATCCCCCAACCAAAACACACTCGCCACCCACAAACATTCCTCCACTAACCCACACATCCCACGCCCATCCACATCCTAACCCACACATCCTCTCCCCACCCACACCTCAAACCACCCACCCCCCAGCCACATCTCCATCGACCACATATTCCCCACCCACGCACACAATCCCCCACCAACCCACACATCGCACATCCACTCGCATATCCCCAAACCATACACACACATCCCCACCAACTGACATGTCCCTATCCCTGTGGGCTGGACAGCGAGCGGTTACCACAGACTCCGTCGTATTGGCCACATTCCTAACTAAGGTGCTGCCAACAAATTTGGCATTTTTACTGACGGCACTGGGTATCGCCTTAGTTAGCAAGTTAACAGTTACTTGTATATTCTGTTTTGGACAACGACAACAGGAAATAAACACCGATTAGTACTATTGCTAGACAGTTGGTGGGATGGTCATGCCCAGAACACTGGAAGGCTAGATGCTGGTGGGGTATGATGGCGACCACGGTAAGGACTGTGATGTAATAAAGTGTTCATGTACTCTGAGGACGCGTTATGGACTTGTGTTGTGTGCACGAAAGATTCGTACAGAGAGCAAGCGAGCCTGTTGTGATATTTCTAAAGTCTTCTAACCCCTAGTCACAAAACCAAGATATCGGGCATGATGAGTGAGTTCCGGCTCTTGGCAGGGACCACAGCTGATACAGCAGGCCTACCTTCCGCAGCGGCCACAGCCGCCCGCGCGAATCCGCTGCGATGGATGGCATGAGCGTCGTTCTGGCGGTCTAACAGTAGGGATTGCTTTACACCATAGAGCACCTTCTCGTAATCATTGCAAAACCGAAAGAAATATTTGAGTGGAACACAGAAACTGAAGTTACCCTTAGTTGCAGGTTTATTCATGATAAGAAGCTGTCGCCTTTCCCAACCTGGATTCCCCACCACAGCAGCCCCATCTCCAGCGTCCTTATACCAACCCATATTGAGAGCTTCACCCCAAGAAAAGTCCTCCCCACACGATAGAAGAGTCATCATGGTTGTAGCCTGCCCAGGATATGACACATCATCGATGGTGTTGTTGTTAAACTGGTAACGTATTTTGTTGAACATGATCGCGACAGCGTTGTTAACCAAAGCCACCAGGCTATTCGCATTATAGTCAGCACCCCTCATCAGCCTTGAGCCTGCCTTCTACTAGAAGATAGCTCTTGGAGGGGAGTGTGAAGGCATCCTGAGCGTGTATATCAATCTAGATAGTGGTATTCTGGTTGAGAGCGGCAGGGTTCTGTGACTCATACTCCCGATACTCAAAGGATTCAATACCTTCATCGACATGCACAGGCTCGGTAATTTCAAGCATGGAAGTGCGGAGCTCCTCCATGGTGATCTTATAAACGTCGAGACTTTTCTCTAATTGTCTTGAAACCTCCACCACGGCTGGCGATGTCCAGCGACTCTAGACTGGGCTGGAGAGCGAGCTGGACCTCAGTAGCTGTGGGCTGGACAGCGAGCTGCTTCAAAACTTCAGCTGTGGGCTGGATAGCGAGCGGTGGCCACAGACTCCGTCGTCTTGGCCACATTCCTAACTAAGGTGCTGCCAACAAATTTGGCATCTTTACTGACGGCACTGGGTATCGCCTTAGCACCTGAAGAGACCAGACTTCCAACCGCCCGAGCTGCCGAGCCCAACCAATCGAACATCCCCCACCTATCCGCATCCGACGTCTTGGGAAAACGTACATGGTTACACACTGCGAATATGTAGCCTTATAGTTATTTGCTCGCCTCTAAAGTTTAATTGTGCGCCATCTTGGTCAGTCAACCAGACGCGTATGCTGTTTATACTACCAGCTTGGGAGATGGGGAGGTAGACAGCAGTTCTGGGAGACTCTAAGATCTTATAGCCGGGGCACACGTTGGGGAAGAATGAGTAGATGGTGGGGTGGGATTCCCCACCGAGGTAAGACCCACTCACCACATTGCAATTAACCAGAATACTATTCACGTGGAAGATGTCTATTGGTTTCTCCCCCTCTTTATACCCCTTAGTCAGTATTTGCGGGTCAAATCCAAGCATTTTGCGCAAAGACGAAGCACCCATATCGACATCATAGTCGGGGCTGGTTATCTTTACGAAGGCCCGAAGGGTTGAAGGGTTGGGTCCTATGGTGAAATAATACTTCTCCTCAGCCTTCTCATTCCAGTCCTTGGCCTCCTCCATCTTTCTTTGAATCTCTCGATTGATCTGGGCGAGCTCATAGGCCCCCTTTTCTATTGTGATGGTTTTCCACTCCTCCTTCTCCACTCGGTAAACAAAAGTATTGTTGGTGGAGTTAACATTGCTGATGGAGTTGTAGGTCTCTAGATTAAGTAAGGCCAGCTCGTATGACTTCTGGGGGTCAGGGTACAGCGCTGGGGAGTAGTAGGTTGTCCAGTCGCTTTTATCTGACGTTACCACCAGCCAGGCACATATTATCCTTCGGTGCGAGTCGCACCTCCATCGCTGCGAGCCGGTCGCGGATGTTTTTCAAAACATGGAGCTCCATGTTTAATGAACGAAGATTCTTCTATTCAACTTGAGGGCCTGCTCATTAGAGATTGCCCCACTGCGCATAAGCTCATCCAGTATTGCAGATATTTCTGTGTCAACTCCCGTATTCCCCGCCTCCTTCGAGGCCACTAACAGGGCTAGGCGCTCCACTAGAGTGTTGGGGTCGTTGTAGTACAACACACCACTACCACGGATTTTGTCCTTATTTTCTCCCCTTTTTATTATAAACCGGTATTTTTGCTGGTTGGGCCAGCCGGCTAAATGTCTCAAATAGCCTGTGGGGTGTATTGTTTTGTTTTGACGAACCGCTTGGTTATGAGATCGTACCTCGACTCATCTACCGGAGCCGACAATACTAGGGCGTCCCCATCAAAGGCTTGCAGCCGGCCCGCGGTCAGAGCTGTGGGATCAATAGTTAGGGTGCCGAATTTGCTCCCTCGGAGTTTCAGCCCTTGCCAACGGACAACAACCTTACTCCGATTATCCAATATGGTTTTAACAACCTTCCTGTAGTCTTTTATAGCATCAATGTATCTCTTGACGTTCTTCCGTAGTGATACCAGCTCTCCTCTTTGCCGCGCCGAGTATGTTTTAATTTAGCTTTGCAGAGCGATCAAGGATATCGTGAAGCACCTCATCTGGCTCGTTGAGGAGCTCGCTAGGCATTGGGTAGCCATGGCATAGTCAGAGTCATTGATTCCTTCTCGGGTGAGCTTGCTGTAGAATGCCTCTTTGGGTGGTAGGCGGTCCTCTGCAAAGCGCTCGAAGCTGTCCATGTATTCGTAGGGGTATACACCCTTGCGGAGAAGGAGATGTGATTGGCTCTTGCTTAGCGTGGTCCTGAACTTGTTCATTAAGACGATCCAGGGGGTATGCTTCTCTGCATTGCACGTCTCACATCTTGAGATTATGTTGTTGTCTCTACGTGTCAGAGCCATTGATTTGCCACAGTGTGTCAGCTCGCTGAGGTTCCCCACCAGGGTGTCCAGAGAGCTATTCATGAACTGTAGGCTGTCAATGAATTGCAGCTGTCCGATTGTAAAGGAGGTGTACTTCTCTATGGTATTTGGTATGCAGGTGATTGTTGCATTGTCTACTTGTTTGGTTTGCCATGTGCCGTCTTTCTTCTTCCTTTAGATGGTCCTTTTTCCCCAGTCCAGTTTGCCGGCCGCTTGCATGATGTTGTGGGAGTCGTATCCTCTTAGACTGTGGAAACCTACAACTATCCTCAGCTTGTCTCTGTTTATGCGCCATGCCAGATTACAGGTATTGTGGGCTGCGCCCCGGTATTTGCCTGTAATATGGCAGTGGTCTCTCACCTTGTCCTCCTCCAGCGACTCTTCACAGATATGGCAAGTTGTGGCGGTGGCAAAGTCTTCACGGTCTTTTTGCCCTAGCACCATCAGAGCCGGCCGCTGTAACTTATTGCGGATGGTGACCTACTCTCGTCCCAAGCGCCGGAGGAATTCATCAGCGGCGTCCTCCCCCGATATATGACAGGGTTTGTGACGAGACCGTCAGAGCGTACAATGGTGTTGCCAAAGCCGCAGGGGGGCTGCTCGGCAAGTTGACGTGTGTTGCTCTGGCCTGGATCCATTGCCACACCGTGTACTGGAACGTTCAACGTCTCAAAGTCTGCGTATATGATGTATGGTGCCCTCATCTGTCTCTGGTAGGATTTGAATTTCATGTTTCCCTCTGACATGACATTCACTTGATTGGCTGTGTTGATGCCTTGGCAGAGTAGTGTGTGCTGGTCCAAGGTTTCCTGAGAGGAGTGTACGTGGAGACAGTTGAGGCATGGATACTTTTTTCTCTTGTGTTTGCTGTTTCCATATAGAAGCCGTCCCACATCCTTGACCCAGACATAGTGCCTATTCTCATCCTTACACAGGAGCAAGATGTTTATTTGGTTGCGTTTGAGTGTAGTGGTTCGGAGTATCGTTGGTCCATTGTCCCACCCAAAGACTCTGATGGCTAGGGTGGGATTCTGGTTTTCAAACTTAGCAATGCTGGTCAGCTGCACCGGGAACTCGATTCCTTCAAAGTTTAGCTCTCCCAAGTGGGTGCTATACTTGTTGGGTCTATTTGGGTTCTCTCCGTGTGCTACTGGGTAGAGTGCTGAGAGTATGGCCCATTCAAAGCAGCGGTTGTCCTCATTCTTTACATTCACAACACTACGTGGTGGAATGAAGCTGGGTGTCGCGAAGTAGCTAGAGCCTCGGAATGGTTGGTATTTTACTATGTAGAGGTCGAGCTGCACACACTCATCATAGTGCCAATCCGAGCCCTGTTCGGTGAAGCATTCACTGTCAGCGAATATCTTGGCTATGGCAAGGTCCAGCCCCTCATCAATATCCCCCTCGTGCAGTACTTCATAGTTCCTGCTTCCGTGGGTGGCGATTGCTGTAATCCTTTCATCTTCTGGGGTGGTGCGATAGTATTTTAGATGGAGATATAGCTGCATTTTAACACTACCATACTCCTCTAGCGCTGTTACTATCAAGGTCTTGGTGGCAGGTCTCATCGCTTCGAGAAATAGATCTGGGTCGTCGTACTGGGTGCCTTTGGGGACGACAGCTTCGTATTTTCTCAAGCTCCCCTCAACCTCCCTGGCGAGTATGAATTTAGGTGCATTGCGATAGAATGCCTCCCCCCTCTCTGCCTCTTTCTCTTGCAGGTGGCGCTCGCGCTCGGCAAGGAACTCAGATTCGACGTCGGCGTGGCGCTCGGCGCGCTGCTGGGCGAGGCGTCGGCGCTCGGCACTGTCGCGGCTCGGTCCTCTGCGGTGCCGTGTATAAATCTCAGAGCGGCGGTAATCCCTGCTTCGAGTCACACCCCATGCAGACTGGGGCTCTTCTCGAGCAGGGCGGCCCTAGCCATCTCGCGCGCTCTGGATATTTCCCCCTCAAGAACGGCCTTCCTCCTCCCACTGTATGGTATCCTATACTCGCGTGCTTGCTGCTTCAGCTGATTAAGCGTTGGCATGGTTAAATACACAGATCCGTCAGTCTCTAACTGGTGGATGTGTACGTAAAGCGTATAGAAACATGTCTCTAATTGAATTTTAGATTTCTGTGATCATGGCCAATCGCCGAAACTCGGTGTTAAAAGGCTTTACATTTTCATGGTACCATGTTCGGTGGTTGGCTGCGTTATAACCACACTCCTTACATATTGATAGATAGTTTGTGACCCCCCTCCCACAGCTTCGGCACGGTTTGGTGCATGTCCCTTTCCGCACCAGAACTGCATGCACTTTACAGTACTCCCTCGCGCAACTGGGCGTGAATATAGCCGTGGCCACTTACACTTGTTCTTCGCAGTGCGCATTGTGGTATATCCGCAGATGATACACTCTAAATCGACGGCTCGGTTTCTCGCGGGCAGACTCGGTCGCCTGTAGGCGACCCGTGTGACGTCTTATGTGATCGATCTCTCGAGACTTCCGTGTAGTCACAGCCTCCTTTTCAAGTTCAGAGGTTATGTGATCTAGTCTGACGTAGGATCCAATGTTTCATCAAACATCCCTAGCAGCTCTTCAATCATGTACTATACCTGAGCTTCCTACTCAATCCAAGCCCCAGGCTCTGAGTAAGGTATATGTGTGTGATTATGGACTATGGCTTTCACTGTCCCTTCTTGTATCAATGGATTGCTCTTGCTTTGACTTTGACGTTAATGAGCTTTGTTTGACATTGGTGCTGCTTTGATGCTTGTAGTGTATTTATCTCTTCTGTACTTTTCATCGGTATTTCTATTTTGGGGTATGTTTACCTGATCTCTCTTTGTCTGGTAGCTATCATTGCCCATGGATGTTATGGCGATGCTGGTTTTCTGTTTGTTCTATACCACTTCTCTATGCAACATATACCTTTGCCATTTTCAATTATGCATTTGCCAATGAGATTCATTTACCTCACTGTATCATTATATCCCTGCAATGCATAAGTGTTCTTATAAAACCCATACATACTAATACTATATCCATGTCATGTGTACATATGTTATCATACTAAATGAATGAAAATATATTCCATCCTATGTATACATGTTCTAACCCTCATCATCAGTATACATTGAAGCAATAAAGTAATATATCCCATATATACAGCATGTCTGTTCTCATTTGCAATATTCTGGTTTAGAACATTTGTGCAAATTTGTACCTCTTTGGTTTCTCTCAAATTTACATTTCCACTTGTTGTTGTTTCATAAGTTCTGTGGACTTATGACCATTCTCTGCTTTGCCATTTGCCTCAGTTTGCACATTATGTTTCAAATGTACCCTCCTGTGTCATACTATTGAAATTTTAGTTATTCTGTTTCCAACATGAAGTCATTGTGCTGTAGAGACCTCAAGTAGTAGACGCATGCATGTGTCTCTCATACTATATGTAGTGGATCTCCTAAAATCATAATTTGAAGTAGAACTACACGACTTAAACTCTGTGGACATCTATAACCGCGTATGTAACTATACATCAATTCTCATAATGTTGATGGATGAAATGATGCAATGATAATAACATCATCAAAGGAAATGATAGTTTCCCCAAACAAATTTTGATGATGATGGAATGATCCAACTTATAGTTCTAAATTCCTGTGTTGAACCTAGAATCTTTGGTGGATACTTGTGAGCTGTCGATCAACCTTGTATCAATTCAACAGTGGCTTGTCCTTAGTCTGGTGTTCTATGGGCTTGTATGGTGCTCATCTTATGTTCAAGTTGCGTAGGACTTCTATCTGTAGCTGCATTCTTCCTCTCCATCCAGCTTCAGATGCCCTAATCATTCAGCGTCAGATGCCCTAATACTGTCTGAGAATAATAACATAGTGGGATGTACGTATCTATGTACATCTGTATATACAATAAGTATTAATACAAGTGATAGTAGTAACTAATTTTAAGCTGTTTCCATTGACATGCCAGTGTCCCGATTAGGCAATTCAGAGTGCAAATCAGTTGATTCAGCAAGCACCCTGACTATGAGGTGATTTACAGGTGATGTGATGTACATTTGCAATGTTTTCCTTTGGTATTTACATCTATGGTTTACATATTTGCATGAAATTTCATAGATATCACCATCCGAATGAAGTAGAAGTATCACTTTTAACTACATTTGACATCTGATCATAATATACTATCATGATGGCATCACTTGACCAGTATGTCATATCCCTTTAGCTACTCTATATGAGAGCTGCAGTTAATGTTATTATTCTGACATTTGATGGTTTTATCAAAGTATGTTCATTCAACCAATACTAACATAACTAAGCATTCATTCTGTTAAAAAAAAATTATATCTATACTAAACTATCTCTACTCTAATATATCCATCTCTTCTATACACATATCACAAGAGCACATTGTTTCATTGTGAACTATATGATATGTTATCTATATTTATTGTGATCGTAATCCTCGTCAGAAGATGTATCAGCAGATTTTCCAGCTTGATTTCTAGCATAACATATGGGTTGACTGAGACCATCGTCTAATAGCTTAATAATCTTTTGTGTCTTTACTTTCCTTTTGTCATCTGACAATCCTATACATTTCCAATATCTATTCCAATTTCTTATTTTAATATCTCGTATCCGTTTATCAATTTGGTCTTGAGGAACTTTTTGATCGTGCCATTGTTTTATTAGTAAGTCTGTTTCAGTATATCGTACTTTTGGTATCTTTGGAGGATTTCTGTTTTCCCAGTTTTGTTTTATATTAAAAATGTTATCTATGTTCTCCCTGTCTGCTTGCTCTATGTTTGGTACTATGTCTGAATTATCATTTTCTATTTTCACTTGTTGATTTTCAGTGGGGTTGTCTTTCTTGTTCAAGTTTTCTCCTTTTTCTGTAGACGTACCATATCCCCTTTTTGCATCTTTAATTATCTGTTTTAGTCTACAATTCTTGACTTCATGTCCAAAACTATGGCAAAGATAACATTTTACATAAGTCTTGTAGTCTGATAGTTTGTGTCTTATTTGTAAGAATCTAACTTTATGTATGATGCATAGTTTGGATTACTGTCACACATCTCAAGTACTCCGTGTTGTTGTTTGCATTAATTGCAATCTATCATTCTACCTCTACTTGGTGTGTTATATGGTCTCTGCTGGTTTGGTTTGTAGAACTTATACGAAATAACATCATCTGTAGAACTGACACGAAATAGCGTCACCTGTAGAACTAACACGATAACGCTAAGGACGAAGATCTGTGGACAGACAGGAGGCCCTCGCCACTCTGAACGGCACATGATGATGTATGTATGCACCTGTGCTCCAAGCTACAACTGTCCTGTTGTAACAACAAAACACTGATGGAGCACCACACGCCAACCTTACCTCTATTCTACAAGGATAACATACAACAGTCACAGAGATCAAGGCTACTCAACAAGTTGTGGAGCGGTAAAAAAAACAAGTCACTTTATTTACACGAAGTCATGATAAAGAAACAAAAGAAACATGAGCAGTCATATGTACACTGTAGTTTACAGCAGGTTGTCAATGAGATGACAGCAATAACAAGACACAGCTGACATCACACCAGCATTTATCAATGACAGAAACATCACCATCACCGTATACCATCAGATTAGTGGTCATCACTACTTGTCACTGTAGTATATATATCACTGTTTATCTAGTTAATCACCATTGCTGTTTAACCTTATAGTATCATTGTTTAACCGTATAGTAAGTATCATTGTTTAACCGTATGATAAATATCATTGTTTAACCATATAGTAAGTATCATTCTTTACCTTATAGTAAGTATCATTGCTTACCCGTATTGTAAGTATCACTGTTTAACCATATAGTAAGTATCATTGTTAAACTGTAGAGTAAGTATCATTGTTTAACCTTATAGTGAGCATCATTGTTTAACTGTATAGTAAGTATCATTGTTAAACTGTATAGTAAGTATCATTGTTAAACCATATAGTTAGTATCATTGTTAAACCGTATAGTTAGTATCATTGTTTAACCATATAGTAAGTATCACTGTTAAACTGTATAGTTAGTATCATTGTTTTACCATATAGTAAGTATCACTGTTTAACCGTATAGTGAGTATCATTGTTTAACCGTATAGTAAGTATCATTGTTTAACCGTATAGTAAGTATCATTGTTTAACCAGATAATGACCATCTCTGTGTATACCTATAGCAAATATCACAGTTTGTCTAGATCATCACCATTGCTGTGAAATCTTACAGCAAATATCGCCGTTTATCAAGTAGAATAATTTACCAATACAATAATTTACCAGTAGATTAGTTTACCAGTAGAATAATTTACCAATGGAATCATTTACCAATGAAATAATTTACAAACACAAACACAAGAACAGATAAAAGCATGTTAACATAAAACCCAATACTCCAATTATGGTTCAATTAAAATTGGACCGGATGTGTTTTCTGAAATCACCAACATAGAAGACGGCAATAGATAGGGCATACTGCAAGGTCAGTTCGGGGTAGTTGTGGTGAGAGATGTTCTCTTGTCCACGGTGGACAAGATTGTACTTGCTGGCTAGTTTCTTATGTTAATTTATGTTCCCCGGTGTTGTCTGTGATCCCAGCAGAGAGTTGTACAAGAGAGTGACTGTACCGGGAGTGTAGTTGAAATGGAAGTGTTGTTGTACAAGGAGAGTGACTGTACCGTGGTGGGGTTTTATCGTTAGAGTGGTTGTGTCGGGAATGTAATAGTACCAGGTGAGTGGCTAAACCGGGAGTGTGGTTGTACCAGGTGAACGACTAAACCGGGAGTGTGGTTGTACCAGTAGAGTAATTGTACCAGGAGTGTGGTTGAACCAGGAGATTGACTGTACCAGCAGTGTGGTTGTAACAGGTGAACGACTAAACCGGGAGTGTGGTTGTACCAGGAGAGTGACTGTACCAGGAGTGTGGTTTGCCAGGTGAACGACTAAACCGGGAGTGTAGTTGTACCAGGAGAATGACTGTATCAGGAATGTGGTTGTACCAGGAGAGAGACCGTACCAGCAGTGCGGTTGCATCAGAAGATTGACTATACTAGGAGTGTGGTTGTACCAGGAGATTGACTGTACCAGGAGTGTGGTTGAACCAGGTGAACGATTAAACCGGGAGTGTGGTTGTACCAGGAGAGTGACTGTACCAGGAGTGTGGTTGTACCAGTTGAACGACTAAACCGGGAGTGTGGTTGTACCAGGAGAGTGACTGTACCAGTAGTGTGGTTGTACCAGGGTAACGACTAAACCGGGAGTGTGGTTGTACCAGGAGAGTGACTGTACCAGGAGTGTGGTTGTACCAGGTGAACGACTAAACCGGGAGTGTGGTTGTACAAGGAGATTGACTGAACCAGAAGTGTGCTTGTACCAGGTGAAAGACTAAACCGGGAGTGTGGTTGTATCAGGAGAGTGACTGTACCAGGAGTGTGGTTGTACCAGGTGAACGACTAAACAGGGAGTATGGTTGTACCTGGAGAGTGACTGTAACAGGAGTGTGGTTGTACCAGGAGAGTGACTGTACCAGGAGTGTGGTTGTACCAGGTGAACGACTAAACCGGGAGTGTGGCTGTACCAGGAGAGTGACTGTACCAGGAGTGTGGTTGTACTAGGAGATTGACTGTACAAGCAGTGTGGCTGCACCAGAAGATTGACTATACTAGGAGTGTTGTTGTACCAGGTGAGTGACTAAACCAGGAGTGTCGTTGTACCAGGAGAGTGACTGTATCAGGAATGTGATTGTACCAGGAGAGTGACTGTACCAGCAGGGTGGTTGCATCAGAAGATTGACTATACTAGGAGTGTGATTGTACCAGGTGAACGACTAAACCGGGAGTGTGGTTGTACCAGTAGAGTGACTGTACCAGGAGTGTGGTTGTACCAGGAGAGTGACTACTAGGAGTGTGGTTGTACCAGGCTAACGACTAAACCGAGAGTGTGGTTGTACCAGGAGATTGACTGCACCAGGAGTGTGGTTGTACCAGGTGAACGACTAAACTGGGAGTGTGGTTGTATCAGGAGAGTGACTGTACCAGGAGTGTGGTTGTACCAGATGAACGACTAAACCGGGAGTGTGGTTGTACCAGGAGAGTGACTGTATCAGAAATGTGGTTGTACCAGGAGAGTGACTGTACCAGCAGTGTGGTTGCATCAGAAGATTGACTAAACTAGGAGTGTTGTTGTACCAGGAGATTGACTGTACCAGGAGAGTGGTTGTACCAGGTGAACGAATAAACCGGGAGTGTGGTTGTACCAGTAGAGTGACTGTACCAGGAGTGTTTTTGTACCAGGTGAACGACTAAACCGGGAGTGTGGTTGTACCAGGAGAGTGACTGTACCAGGAGTGTGGTTGTACCAGGCTAACGACTAAACCGGGAGTGTGGTTGTACCAGGAGAGTGACTGTACCAGCTGTGTGGTTGTACCAGGTGAACGACTAAACCGGGAGTGTGGTTGTACCAGGAGAGTGACTGTACCAGGAGTGTGGTTGTACCCGGTGAACGACTAAACCGGGAGTGTGGTTGTATCAGGAGAGTGACTGTACCAGGAGTGTGGTTGTACCAGGTGAACGACTAAACCGGGAGTGTGGTTGTACCAGGAGAGTGACTGTATCAGGAATGTGGTTGTACCAGGAGAGAGACCGTACCAGCAGTGTGGCTGCATCAGAAAATTGACTATACTAGTAGTGTGGTTGTACCAGGAGAGTGACTGTACCAGGAGTGTGATTGTACCAGGCTAACGACTAAACCGGGAGTGTGGTTGTACCAGGAGAGTGATTGTACCAGGAGTGTGGTTGTATCAGGTGAACGACTAAACCGGGAGAGTGGTTGTACCAGGAGATTGACTGTACCAGAAGTGTGGTTGTACTAGGTGAACGACTAAACCGAGAGTGTGGTTGTATCAGGAGAGTGACTGTACCAGGAGTGTGGTTGTACCAGGTGAACGACTAAACCGGTAGTGTGGTTGTACCAGAAGAGTGACTGTAACAGGAGTGTGGTTGTACCAGGAGAGTGACTGTACCAGGAGTGTGGTTGTACCAGGTGAACGACTAAACAGGGAGTGTGGTTATACCAGGAGAATGACTGTACCAGGAGTGTGGTTGTTCTAGGAGATTGACTGTACAAGCAGTGTGGTTGCAGCAGAAGATTGACTATACTAGGAGTGTTGTTGTACCAGGTGAGTGACTAAACCGGGAGTGTTGTTGTACCAGGAGAGTGACTGTATCAGGAATGTGATTGTACCAGGAGAGTGAATGTCCCAGCAGGGTGGTTGCATCAGAAGATTGACTATACTAGGAGTGTTGTTGTACCAGGTGAACGACTAAACCGGGAGTGTGGTTGTACCAGTAGAGTGACTGTACCGGGAGTGTGGTTGTACCAGGAGAGTGACTGTACCAGGAGTTTGGATGTGCCAGGTGAACGACTAAACCAGGAGTGTGGTTGTACCACGAGAATGACTGTATCAGGAATGTGGTTGTACCAGGAGAGAGATCGTACCAGCAGTGTGGTTGCATCAGAAGATTGACTATACTAGGAGTGTGGTTGTACAAGATGAACGACTAAACCGGGAGTGTGATTGTACCAGGAGAGTGACTGTACCAGGAGTGTGGTTGTACCAGGAGATTGACTGTACAAGCAGTGTGGTTGCACCAGAAGATTGACTATACTAGGAGTGTTGTTGTACTAGGAGAGTGACTGTACCAGTAGTGTGGTTGTACCAGGCTAACGACTAAACCGGGAGTGTGGTTGTACCAGGAGATTGACTGTACCAGAAGTGTGGTTGTACCAGGTGAACGACTAAACTGGGAGTGTGGTTGTATCAGTAGAGTGACTGTACCAGGAGTGTGGTTGTACCAGGAAGTGACTGTACCAGGAGTGTGGTCTTACCAGGTAAACGACTAAACCGGGAGTGTGGTTGTACCAGGAGAGTGACTGTATCAGGAATGTGGTTGTACCAGGAGAGTGACTGTACCAGCAGGGTGGTTGCATCAGAAGATTGACTATACTAGGAGTGTTGTTGTACCAGGTGAGTGACTAAACCGGGAGTGTCGTTGTACCAGGAGAGTGACTGTACCAGGAGTGTGGTTGTACCATGTGAACGACTAAACCGGGAGTGTGGTTGTACGAGGAGAGTGACTGTACCAGGAGTGTTTTTATACCAGGTGAACGACTAAACCGGGAGTGTGGTTGTACCAGGAGAGTGACTGTACCAGGCGTGTGGTTGTACCAGGCTAACGACTAAACCGGGAGTGTGGTTGTACCAGGAGAGTGACTGTACCAGGAGTGTGGTTGTACCAGGTGAACGACTAAACCGGGAGTGTGGTTGTACCAGGAGATTGACTGTACCAGGAGTGTGGTTGTACCCGGTGAACGACTAAACCGGGAGTGTTGTTGTATCAGGAGAGTGACTGTACCAGGAGTGTGGTTGTACCAGGTGAACGACTAAACCTGGAGTGTGGTTGTACCAGGAGAGTGACTGTATCAGGAATGTGGTTGTACCAGGAGAGAGACCGTACCAGCAGTGTGGCTGCATCAGAAGATTGACTATACTAGGAGTGTGGTTGTACCAGGAGAGTGACTGTACCAGGAGTGTGGTTATACCAGGCTAACGACTAAACCGGGAGTGTGGTTGTACCAGGAGAGTGAATGTACCAGGAGTGTGGTTGTACCAGGTGAACGACTAAACCGGGAGAGTGGTTGTACCAGGAGATTGACTGTACCAGAAGTGTGGTTGTACCAGGTGAACGACTAAACCGAGAGTGTGGTTGTTGTGACATGTTTGATTGAGTTGCCAGAGGACCTAGTTAGTAGTGTTCTCTGGAGATATATCTTGAATAATAAATAACAAGATAAAGGATATGATTTAGAACGTTTTGTCTAGAGGTCACTCAAATGAGCTAATCATTCCCGCAATAGCCTTTTTTGGAGAACATTTTTCTTTGGCTCAAACCCCCACTGTGAGACCACTATGTATCTACACAGAAATTTACATAAGAAGAAAAAGGTTTCCCCTAAGACCCAAGGGAGATCTGGACTCTTCGCCTCTGTACAACTGAGGATCCATCTCTCTCATTATAATGTTGCCAGTGTGCTGTTCGTCCGTCACATAGATCTCCTATATATTTTGTCAGTATGACCTATATCAGGTTGTCCCATTTCTTTGGGATTGTAGAACTCAATTATTTGTAGGCAAACTCAGCAATAACTGTACATTACATCTGTTGGACAAGACATCTACATGACAGGTTCTTGACAAAAGTGGGACATACATTTACATAGAATTGTTTACACCACAATTGTACCGGACATACATCATGAGATACTTGACAACATCTATACAGGACTTTTCACAATATGTATAACCAACCACAGCACGTAAGACAGTCATCAGAGACAAAACTTGACAGCAACTGTACAAGACATTCTCTTAAGACATGTACTTAAAACTGATTCATTAAATACACAATTTATTGAGCTGATGGTGAGTAGAATGGTGACCATTGCCTCATCTCCTGTCATGTCAACACTTCAATTATTGCATAGAAAATGCATAAAATATGTCACACATGCAGGTTGATAAACAAGATACAACAAACACTTCTTATTTACTCCACCACCCAATAACTAACTCTACTCCTCCTCTCTCTAATATCTAACTACACCATCCCGTTACAGTATCGGTAACTATCATCATTTCCTGTCTCTTGGGAATTTAGGAAATCCTATCCATGGGCAACTCAAGGAAGAAACTACTGTTCTGGGTCTGTTGAATCCTTTTATCATCAGCATGGATGTTGGACTAGCTCCAGTTAGCAGCTTCCCCAGAATAAGCTTCATGGCAGATTCATTCCTCTTGAAGACAAGATTTGGTATGATGATATGGTACTGCATCTCACGGTTGATCAGGCTGTTAGTGAAGGCTGTCACTGGGTACTTCAATAATGACATACAGAATGTCCCATACATTGCAGCTACTCACTTAGCCAGATCAATTTCCCTACTGTTCAATCACATTCTTCAAGAATCACTGTGTGAGCATCCGGCTGGATATTTTCTAAGTTTTGTCTTAGATAAACAAACACTCCCAAGTTACCCCACAGTTTTCCATGAATGTAATTCATACTATTAGACTTGCTGTTAGTCTCATTTGACCTTTTGACTGACTCAAAGATCACCATCCAGTTCACCACATTTGTAGTGCTTCAGATTGTGTCATGCTCCCATTTATGCATTCAGCTGTTGAGCTGAGAGAAAACTCTTCTTGATATTCCCACATTTTGATAGGGAGTCACATCTGGATCTAGGACTTCTGTTTAGTTGTCCCAGATGATATATGGAAGCCTCTTCTCCATCCTCCTGTTCTCTGCTGTCCAGAGAACAATATATTATTGAATCTTTAAGGGCATTGTTGGGTCATCACATCACACTAGCGACCGCTCCTGGTGAGATTCCCGCTCCTACTAATTAGATTTTAAAATATGGCCCAGGAATAGCGTGGGCTCATTACCTATTGGCCAATGAAAAGACAAGCGCATACAGCCGCCTCCCCCAACTCGTTCTGGAACATACTATCTAACAATACCCCTTCTATTTGGGATGGTCCCCGTTAAGACTTAAAGTATCTTTATGAAATGTGTCGGACTGGGAATGGGGAATTCTGTTCCATCATGCTACAGTTGTATCAGGAGAGTGACTGTACCAGGAGTGTGGTTGTACCAGGTGAACGACTAAACCGGTAGTGTGGTTGTACCAGGAGAGTGACTGTACCAGGAGTGTGGATGTGCCAGGTGAACGACTAAACCGGTAGTGTGGTTGTACCAGGAGAGTGACTGTACCAGGAGTGTGGATGTGCCAGGTGAACGACTAAACCGGGAGTGTGGTTGTACCAGGAGAATGACTGTATCAGGAATGTGGTTGTACCAGGAGAGAGACCGTACCAGCAGTGTGGTTGTTCTAGGAGATTGACTGTACAAGCAGTGTGGTTGCACCAGAAGATTGACTATACTAGGGGTGTTGTTGTACCAGGTGAACGACTAAACCGGGAGTGTGGTTGTACCAGTAGAGTGACTGTACCAGGAGTGTGGATGTGCCAGGTGAACGACTAAACCGGGAGTGTGGTTGTACCAGGAGAATGACTGTATCAGGAATGTGGTTGTACCAGGAGAGAGACCGTACCAGCAGTGTGGTTGCATCAGAAGATTGACTATTCTAGGAGTGTGGTTGTACAAGATGAACGACTAAACCGGGAGTGTGGTTGTACCAGTAGAGTGACTGTACCAGGAGTGTGGATGTGCCAGGTGAACGACTAAACCGGGAGTGTGGTTGTACCAGGAGAATGACTGTATCAGGAATGTGGTTGTACCAGGAGAGAGACCGTACCAGCAGTGTGGTTGCATCAGAAGATTGACTATACTAGGAGTGTGGTTATACCAGGCTAACGACTAAACCGGGAGTGTGATTGTACCAGGAGAGTGACTGTACCAGGAGTGTGGTTGTACCAGGAGATTGACTGTACAAGCAGTGTGGTTGCACCAGAAGATTGACTATACTAGGAGTGTTGTTGTACTAGGAGAGTGACTGTACCAGTAGTGTGGTTGTACCAGGCTAACGACTAAACCGGGAGTGTGGTTGTACCAGGAGATTGACTGTACCAGAAGTGTGGTTGTACCAGGTGAACGACTAAACTGGGAGTGTGGTTGTATCAGTAGAGTGACTGTACCAGGAGTGTGGTTGTACCAGGAAGTGACTGTACCAGGAGTGTGGTCTTACCAGGTAAACGACTAAACCGGGAGTGTGGTTGTACCAGGAGAGTGACTGTATCAGGAATGTGGTTGTACCAGGAGAGTGACTGTACCAGCAGGGTGGTTGCATCAGAAGATTGACTATACTAGGAGTGTTGTTGTACCAGGTGAGTGACTAAACCGGGAGTGTCGTTGTACCAGGAGAGTGACTGTACCAGGAGTGTGGTTGTACCAGGAGAGTGACTGTACCAGGAGTGTGGTTGTACCAGGTGAACGACTAAACCGGGAGTGTTGTTGTACCAGGAGATTGACTGTACCAGGAGTGTGGTTGTACCAGGTGAACGACTAAACCGGGAGTGTCTTATATGTTGTCTTTTCCACTGACGTGACTGTCCTATATGTTGTCTTTTCCACTGACGTGACTGTCCTATATGTTGTCTTTTCCACTGACGTGACTGTCCTATATGTTGACCGTTCCACTGACGTGACTGTCCTATATGTTGACCGTTCCACTGACGTGACTGTCCTCTATGTTGACCATTCCACTGACGTGACTGTCCTCTATGTTGACCATTCCACTGACGGGACTGTCCTCTATGTTGACCATTCCACTGACGGGACTGTCCTATATGTTGACCATTCCACTGACGTGACTGTCCTATATGATGTCTTTTCCACTGACGTGACTGTCCTATATGTTGTCTTTTCCACTGACGTGACTGTCCTATATGTTGTCTTTTCCACTGACGTGACTGTCCTATATGTTGTCTTTTCCACTGATGTGACTGTCCTATATGTTGACCGTTCCACTGACTTGACTGTCCTATATGTTGACCATTCCACTGACGTGACTGTCCTCTATGTTGACCATTCCACTGACGTGACTGTCCTCTAGGTTGACCATTCCACTGACGGGACTGTCCTCTATGTTGACCATTCCACTGACGGGACTGTCCTATATGTTGACCATTCCACTGACGTGTCTGTCCTCTATGTTGTCTTTTCCACTGACGTGTTGTCCTCTATGTTGACCATTCCAATGACGTGACTGTCCTCTATGTTGACCATTCCACTGACGTGACTGTCCCATATATTGACTGTTCTTATGACGTCATAGGTTTGTGTGTGTTCAACTTGCGTCATGGTTTTATGAGTTTCTTTAGAAATGACCTCATCATTCTGCCTGTTTATTGCTCACATGACACCACGGTTTTGTCTGTTTCTGACTGAAATGACGTCAGTGTTTTGTGTGTGTTTCATGTAAACATGACGCTAAACATCTGTCAATCTGTATTCCATGAAAATGACGTCATCTTGATGTTATCTGTTGTTATCAGTTGGGGCCAGGGGAAACTGACGGTACGTGTTATATCAGCGGGACAAGTTAGAGTGTGGGAACAGAGGAGGCAGTTGTTGGACTGTGTAATACTTGCAGCGGCAGCCCAGATGTGGGGGATAGGTGAAGATGATGGATTGTTTAACATCAGCTGGGCATGTCCAATTGTGGGAGCCAGCAGAAGTTGATTATACGTATACTATCAACGTTGACCTTCTGGCCCTAAGTTTGGGGACATAAATTACAAGTACCTCAGAAATCGGAGTTGGTTAGCCAGATGGCGAGGAACACAAGTAATAGTAAAAGTAAAAATCAGTCCGATTGAAGTAAGCTTGAATTGAAAGTGAGCTAAGGAAACAAATATCGCGTGGCAGGTCATAGTGTTGACTAGAAGAACTTCATGACAGGTGTAATATGTTGGAGATGTCTTCACTTGACCAAGTGTTGACTAGAAGAACATGACACGTGTAATATGTTGGACATGTCTTCACTTGACCAAGTGTTGACTAGAAGAATTCCTTGACAGGTGTAATATGTTGGAGATGTCTTCACTTGACAAAGTGTTGACTAGAAGAACTTCATTACAGGTATAATATGTTAGAGATGTCTTCACTTTACCAAGTGTTGACTAGAAGAACTACATGACAGGTGTAATATGTTGGAGATGTCTTCACTTGACCAAGAGTTGACTACAAGAATTCCATGACAGGTGTAATATGTTGGAGATGTCTTCACGTGACAAACTGTTGACTAGAAGAACTCCTTGACAGGTGTAATATGTTGGAGATGTCTTCACTTGACCAAGTGTTGACTAGAAGAACTTTATGACAGGTGTAATATTTTGGTGATGTCTTCACTTGTCCAAGTGTTGACTAGACGAACATGACAGGTGTAATATGTTGGAGATGTCTTCAAGTGACCTAGTGTTGACTAGAAGAACTTCATGACAGGTGTAATATGTTGGACATGTCTACACTTGACTACGTGTTGTCAAGAAGAACTTCATGACAGGTGTAATATGTTGGACATGTCTTCACTTGACTAAGTGTTGCCTAGAAGAACTTTATGACAGGTGTAATATGTTGGAGATGTCTTCACTTGACCAAGTGATGACTAGAAGAACATGACAGATGTAATATGTTGGAGATGTCTTCACTTGACCATGTGTTGACTAGCAGAACATGGCAGGTGTAATATGTTGGAGATGTCTTCACTTGACCAAATGTTGACTAGAAGAACTTCATGACAGGTGTAATATGTTGGAGATGACTTCACTTTTCCAAGAGTTGACAAGAAGAACTCCATGACAGGTGTAATATGTTGGAGATGTCTTCACTTGACCAAGTGTTGACTAGAAGAACTTCATGACAGGTGTGATATGTTGGCAATGTCTTCACTTTTCCAAGAGTTGACTAGAAGAACTCCATGACAGGTGTAATATGTTGGAGATGTCTTCACTTGACCAAGTTTTGACTAGAAGAACTTCATGACAGGTGTAATATGTTGGACATGTCTTCACTTGACCAAATATTGATTAGAAGAACTTCATGACAGGTGTAATATGTTGGACATGTCTTCACTTGACTAAGTGTTGACTAGAAGAACATGACAGGTGTAATATGTTGGACATGTCTTCTCTTGACCAAGTATTGACTAGAAGAACGAGACAGGTGTAATATGTTGGAGATGTCTTCACTTGACCAAGTGTTGACTAGAAGAACTTCATGACAGGTGTAATATGTTGGACATGTCTTCACTTGACCAAGTGGTGGCTAGAACAACTTCATGACAGGTGTAATATGTTGGAGATGTCTTCACTTGACCAAGTGTTGACTAGAAGAACATGACAGATGTAATATGTTGGAGAAGTCTTCACTTGACCAAGTATTGACTAGAACAACTTCATGACAGGTGTAATATGTTGGAGATGTCTTCACTTGACCAAGTGTTGACTATAACAACTTCATGACAGTTGTAATATATTGGACATGTCTTCACTTGACCAAGTGTTGACTAGAAGAACTCCATGACAGGTGTAATATGTTGGAGATGTCTTCACTTGACCAAGTGTTGACTAGAAGAACTTCATGACAGGTGTAATATGTTGGAGATGTCTTCCCTTGACAAAGTGTTGACTAGAAGAACTTCATGACAGGTGTAATATGTTGGAGATGTCTTCACTTGACCAAGTGTTGACTAGAAGAACTCCATGACAGGTGTAATATGTTGGAGATGTCTTCACTTGACCAAGTGTTGACTAGAAGAAATTCATGACAGGTGTAATATGTTGGAGATGTCTTCACTTGACCAAGTGTTGACTAGAAGAACTTCATGACAGGTGTAATATGTTGGAGATGTCTTCACTTGATCAAGTGTTGACTAGAAGAACTCCTTGACAGGTGTAATATGTTGGAGATGTCTTCACTTGACAAAGTGTTGACTAGAAGAACTTCATTACAGGTATAATATGTTGGAGATGTCTTCACTTTACCAAGTGTTGACAAGAAGAACTACATGACAGGTGTAATATGTTGGAGATGTCTTCACTTGACCAAGAGTTGACTACAAGAACTCCATGACAGGTGTAATATGTTGGAGATGTCTTCACGTGACAAACTGTTGACTAGAAGAACTCCTTGACAGGTGTAATATGTTGGAGATGTCTTCACTTGACCAAGTGTTGACTAGAAGAACTTTATGACAGGTGTAATATTTTGGTGATGTCTTCAATTGTCCAAGTGTTGACTAGACGAACATGACAGGTGTAATATGTTGGAGATGTCTTCCAGTGACCTAGTGTTGACTAGAAGAACTTCATGACAGGTGTAATATGTTGGACATGTCTACACTTGACTACGTGTTGTCAAGAAGAACTTCATGACAGGTGTAATATGTTGGACATGTCTTCACTTGACTAAGTGTTGCCTAGAAGAACTTTATGACAGGTGTAATATGTTGGAGATGTCTTCACTTGACCAAGTGATGACTAGAAGAACATGACAGATGTAATATGTTGGAGATGTCTTCACTTGACCAAGTGTTGACTAGCAGAACATGGCAGGTGTAATATGTTGGAGATGTCTTCACTTGACCAAATGTTGACTAGAAGAAATTCATGACAGGTGTAATATGTTGGACATGTCCTCACTTGACCAAGTGATGACTAGAAGAACTTCATGACAGGTGTAATATGTTGGACATATCTTCACTTGACTAAGTGTTGACTAGAAGAACTTCATGACAGGTGTAATATGTTGGACATGTCTTCACTTGACAAAATGTTGACTAGAAGAACTTCATGACAGGTGTAATATGTTGGACATGTCTTCCCTTGACCAAGTGTTGACTAGAAGAACATCGTGACAGGTTTAATATGTTGGACATGTCTTCACTTGACCAAGTGTTGACTAGAAGAACATAACAGGTGTAATATGTTGGAGATGTCTTCACTTGACCAAGTGGTGACTAGAAGAACATGGCAGGTGTAATATGTTGGAGATGTCTTCACTTGACCAAGTGATGACTAGAAGAAGATGACAGGTGTAATATGTTGGAGATGTCTTCAATTGACCAAGTGTTGACTAGAAGAACATGACAGGTGAATATGTTGGACATGTCTTCACTTGACCACGTGTTGATTAGAAGAACTTCATGACAGGTATAATATGTTGGACATGTCTTCACTTGACCAAGTGTTGACTAGAAGAACTCCATGAGAGGTGTAATATGTTGGAGATGTCTTCACTTGACCAAGTGTTGACTAGAATAACTCCTTGACAGGTGTAATATGTTGGAGATGTCTTCACTTGACCAAGTGTTGACTAGAAGAACTTCATGACAGGTGTAATATGTTGGAGATGTCTTCCCTTGACAAAGTGTTGACTAGAAGAACTTCATGACAGGTGTAATATGTTGGAGATGTCTTCCCTTGACAAAGTGTTGACTAGAAGAACTTCATGACAGGTGTAATATGTTGGAGATGTCTTCACTTAACCAAGTGTTGACTAGAAGAACTTCATGACAGTTGTAATATGTTGGAGATGTCTTCACTTGACCAAGTGTTGACTAGAAGAACTCCTTGAAAGGTGTAATATGTTGGACATGTCCTCACTTGACCAAGTGGTGACTAGAAGAGTCTCATGACAGGTGTAATATTTTGGACATGCGCTCACTTGACCAAGTGTTGACCAGAAGAACATCATGAATCGTGTAATATGTTGGACATATCTTCACTTGACCAAGTGTTGACTAGAAGAACATGACAGGTGTAATATGTTGGACATGTCCTCACTTGACCAAGTGTTGCCTAGAAGAACTTCATGACAGGTGTAATATGTTGGAGATGTCTTCACTTGACCACGTGTTGACAAGACAAACATAACAGGTGTAATATGTTGTAGATGTCTTTACTTGACCAAGTGTTGACTAGAAGAATATGGCAGGTGAAATATGTTGGGCATGTCTTCATTTGACCAAGTGATGACTAGAAGAACATGACATATGTAATATGTTCGAGATGTCTTCACTTGAAAAAGTGTTGACTAGAAGAACATGAGAGGTATATATGTTGGACATGTCCTCACTTGACCAAGTGGTGACTAGAAGAGTCTCATGACAGGTGTAATATGTTGGACATGTCCTCACTTGACCAAGTGTTGACCAGAAGAACATCATGAATCGTGTAATATGTTGGACATATCTTCACTTGACCAAGTGTTGACTAGAAGAACATGACAGGTGTAATATGTTGGACATGTCCTCACTTGACCAAGTGTTGCCTAGAAGAACTTAATGACAGGTGTAATATGTTGGACGTCTTCACTTGATTAATTGTTGACTAGAAGAACTTCATGACAGCTGTAATATGTTGGACATGTCTTCACTTGACCAAATGTTGACTAGAAGAACTTCATGTCAGGTGTAATATGTTGGAGATGTCTTCACTTGACCAAGTGATGACTAGAAGAACATGACAGGTGTAATATGTTGGAGATGTCTTCACTTGACCAAGTGTTGACTAGAAGAACATGGCAGGTGTAATATGTTGGAGATGTTTTCACTTGACCAAGTGATGACTAGAAGAAGATGACAGGTGTAATATGTTGGAGATGTCTTCACTTGACCAAGTGTTGACTAGAAGAATATGACAGGTGAATATGTTGGACATGTCTTCACTTGACCACGTGTTGACTAGAAGAACTTCATGACAGGTGTAATATGTTGGAGATGACTTCATTTGACCAAGTGTTGACAAGAAGAACTTTATGACGTGTGTAATATGTTGGACATGTGCCAACTTCACCAAGTGTTGACTAGAAGAACTTCATGACAGTTATAATATGTTGGACATGTCTTCACTTGACCAAATGTTGACTAGAAGAACTCCATGACAGGTGTAAAATGTTGTAGATGTCTTCACTTGACTAAGTCTTGACTAGCAGAACTTAATGACAGGTGTAATATGTTGGACATGTCTTCACTTGACCAAGTGTTGACTAGAAGAACTTCATGACAGGTGTAATATGTTGGACATGTCTTCAGTTGACCAAGTGTTGACTATAAGAGTTTCATGACAGGTGTAATATGTTGGACATGTCCTCACTTGACAAAGTGTTGACGAGAAGAACTTCATGACAGGTGTAATATTTTTAATGTGTCTTCACTTGACTAAGTGTTGACTAGAAGAACTTCATGACAGGTGTAATATGTTGGACATGTCTTCACTTGACCAAGTGTTGACTAGAAGAACTTAGTGACAGGTGTAATATGTTGGACATGTCTACACTTGACTACGTGTTTACAAGAAGAACTTCATGACAGGTGTAATATGTTGGACATGTCTTCACTTGACAAAGTGTTGACTAGAAGTACATGGCAGGTGTAATATGTTGGAGATGTCTTCACTTGACCAAGTGATGACTAGAAGAAGATGACAGGTGTAATATGTTGGAGATGTCTTCACTTGACCAAGTGTTGACTAGAAGAACATGACAGGTGAATATGTTGGACATGTCTTCACTTGACCACGTGTTGATTAGAAGAACTTCATGACAGGTATAATATGTTGGACATGTCTTCACTTGACCAAGTGTTGACTAGAAGAACTCCATGAGAGGTGTAATATGTTGGAGATGTCTTAACTTGACCAAGTGTTGACTAGAATAACTCCTTGACAGGTGTAATATTTTGGAGATGTCTTCACTTGACCAAGTGTTGACTAGAAGAACTTCATGACAGTTGTAATATGTTGGAGATGTCTTCACTTGTTCAAGTGTTGACTAGACGAACATGACAGGAGTAATATGTTGGAGATGTCTTCAAGTGACCAAGTGTTGACTAGAAGAATTTCATGACAGGTGTAATATGTTGGAGATGTCTTCACTTGACCAAATGTTTACTAGAAGAACTTCATGACAGGTGTAATATGTTGGAGATGTCTTCACGTGACAAACTGTTGACTAGAAGAACTCCTTGAAAGGTGTAATATGTTGGACATGTCCTCACTTGACCAAGTGGTGACTAGAAGAATCTCATGACAGGTGTAATATTTTGGACATGTCCTCACTTGACCAAGTGTTGACCAGAAGAACATCATGAATCGTGTAATATGTTGGACATATCTTCACTTGACCAAGTGTTGACTAGAAGAACATGACAGGTGTAATATGTTGGACATGTCCTCACTTGACCAAGTGTTGCCTAGCAGAACTTCATGACAGGTGTAATATGTTGGAGATGTCTTCACTTGACCACGTGTTGACAAGACAAACATAATAGGAGTAATATGTTGTAGATGTCTTTACTTGACCAAGTGTTGACTAGAAGAATATGGCAGGTGAAATATGATGGGCATGTCTTCATTTGACCAAGTGATGACTAGAAGAACATGACATATGTAATATGTTCGAGATGTCTTCACTTGAAAAAGTGTTGACTAGAAGAACATGACAGGTATATATGTTGGACATGTCTTCACTTGACCACGTGTTGACTAGAAAAACTTCATGACAGGTATATATGTTGGACATGTCTTCACTTGACCACGTGTTGACTAGAAAAACTTCATGACAGGTGTAATATGTTGGACATGTCCTCACTTGACCAAGTGGTGACTAGAAGAGTCTCATGACAGGTGTAATATGTTGGACATGTCCTCACTTGACCAAGTGTTGACCAGAAGAACATCATGAATCGTGTAATATGTTGGACATATCTTCACTTGACCTAGTGTTGACTAGAAGAACATGACAGGTGTAATATGTTGGACATGTCCTCACTTGACCAAGTGTTGCCTAGAAGAACTTAATGACAGGTGTAATATGTTGGACGTCTTCACTTGATTAATTGTTGACTAGAAGAACTTCATGACAGCTGTAATATGTTGGACATGTCTTCACTTGACCAAATGTTGACTAGAAGAACTTCATGTCAGGTGTAATATGTTGGACATGTCTTCACTTGACAAAGTGTTGACTAGAAGTACATGGCAGGTGTAATATGTTGGAGATGTCTTCACTTGACCAAGTGATGACTAGAAGAACATGACAGGTGTAATATGTTGGAGATGTCTTCACTTGACCAAGTGTTGACTAGAAGAACATGGCAGGTGTAATATGTTGGAGATGTTTTCACTTGACCAAGTGATGACTAGAAGAAGATGACAGGTGTAATATGTTGGAGATGTCTTTACTTGACCAAGTGTTGACTAGAAGAATATGACAGGTGAATATGTTGGACATGTCTTCACTTCACCAAGTGTTGACTAGAAGAACTTCATGACAGTTATAATATGTTGGACATGTCTTCATTTGACCAAATGTTGACTAGAAGAACTTCATGACAGGTGTAATATGTTGGACATGTCTTCAGTTGACCAAGTGTTGACTATAAGAGTTTCATGACAGGTGTAATATGTTGGACATGTCCTCACTTGACCAAGTGTTGACGAGAAGAACTTCATGACAGGTGTAATATTTTTAATGTGTCTTCACTTGACTAAGTGTTGACTAGAAGAACTTCATGACAGGTGTAATATGTTGGACATGTCTTCACTTGACCAAGTGTTGACTAGAAGAACTTAGTGACAGGTGTAATATGTTGGACATGTCTACACTTGACTACGTGTTGACAAGAAGAACTTCATGACAGGTGTAATATGTTGGACATGTCTTCACTTGACTAAGTGTTGACTAGAAGAACTTCATGAAAGGTGTAATATGTTGGACATGTCTTCACTTGACCAAATGTTGACTAGAAGAACTTCATGACAGGTGTAATATGTTGGACATGTCTTCACTTGACAAAGTGTTGACTAGAAGTACATTGCAGGTGTAATATGTTGGAGATGTCTTCACTTGACCAAGTGATGACTAGAAGAAGATGACAGGTGTAATATGTTGGACATGTCCTCACTTGACCAAGTGTTGCCTAGAAGAACTTCATGACAGGTGTAATATGTTGGAGATGTCTTCACTTGACCACGTGTTGACAAGACAAACATAACAGGTGTAATATGTTGTAGATGTCTTTACTTGACCAAGTGTTGACTAGAAGAATATGGCAGGTGAAATATGTTGGGCATGTCTTCATTTGACCAAGTGATGACTAGAAGAACATGTCATATGTAATATGTTCGAGATGTCTTCACTTGAAAAAGTGTTGACTAGAAGAACATGAGAGGTATATATGTTGGACATGTCCTCACTTGACCAAGTGGTGACTAGAAGAGTCTCATGACAGGTGTAATATGTTGGACATGTCCTCACTTGACCAAGTGTTGACCAGAAGAACATCATGAATCGTGTAATATGTTGGACATATCTTCACTTGACCAAGTGTTGACTAGAAGAACATGACAGTTGTAATATGTTGGACATGTCCTCACTTGACCAAGTGTTGCCTAGAAGAACTTAATGACAGGTGTAATATGTTGGACGTCTTCACTTGATTAATTGTTGACTAGAAGAACTTCATGACAGCTGTAATATGTTGGACATGTCTTCACTTGACCAAATGTTGACTAGAAGAACTTCATGTCAGGTGTAATATGTTGGAGATGTCTTCACTTGACCAAGTGATGACTAGAAGAACATGACAGGTGTAATATGTTGGAGATGTCTTCACTTGACCAAGTGTTGACTAGAAGAACATGGCAGGTGTAATATGTTGGAGATGTTTTCACTTGACCAAGTGATGACTAGAAGAAGATGACAGGTGTAATATGTTGGAGATGTCTTCACTTGACCAAGTGTTGACTAGAAGAATATGACAGGTGAATATGTTGGACATGTCTTCACTTGACCACGTGTTGACTAGAAGAACTTCATGACAGGTGTAATATGTTGGAGATGACTTCATTTGACCAAGTGTTGACAAGAAGAACTTTATGACGTGTGTAATATGTTGGACATGTCCCAACTTCACCAAGTGTTGACTAGAAGAACTTCATGACAGTTATAATATGTTGGACATGTCTTCACTTGACCAAATGTTGACTAGAAGAACTCCATGACAGGTGTAAAATGTTGTAGATGTCTTCACTTGACTAAGTCTTGACTAGCAGAACTTAATGACAGGTGTAATATGTTGGACATGTCTTCACTTGACCAAGTGTTGACTAGAAGAACTTCATGACAGGTGTAATATGTTGGACATGTCTTCAGTTGACCAAGTGTTGACTATAAGAGTTTCATGACAGGTGTAATATGTTGGACATGTCCTCACTTGACAAAGTGTTGACGAGAAGAACTTCATGACAGGTGTAATATTTTTAATGTGTCTTCACTTGACTAAGTGTTGACTAGAAGAACTTCATGACAGGTGTAATATGTTGGACATGTCTTCACTTGACCAAGTGTTGACTAGAAGAACTTAGTGACAGGTGTAATATGTTGGACATGTCTACACTTGACTACGTGTTTACAAGAAGAACTTCATGACAGGTGTAATATGTTGGACATGTCTTCACTTGACTAAGTGTTGACTAGAAGAACTTCATGAAAGGTGTAATATGTTGGACATGTCTTCACTTGACCAAATGTTGACTAGAAGAACTTCATGACAGGTGTAATATGTTGGACATGTCTTCACTTGACAAAGTGTTGACTAGAAGTACATGGCAGGTGTAATATGTTGGAGATGTCTTCACTTGACCAAGTGATGACTAGAAGAAGATGACAGGTGTAATATGTTGGAGATGTCTTCACTTGACCAAGTGTTGACTAGAAGAACATGACAGGTGAATATGTTGGACATGTCTTCACTTGACCACGTGTTGATTAGAAGAACTACATGACAGGTATAATATGTTGGACATGTCTTCACTTGACCAAGTGTTGACTAGAAGAACTCCATGAGAGGTGTAATATGTTGGAGATGTCTTCACTGGACCAAGTGTTTACTAGAATAACTCCTTGACAGGTGTAATATGTTGGAGATGTCTTCACTTGACCAAGTGTTGACTAGAAGAACTTCATGACAGTTGTAATATGTTGGAGATGTCTTCACTTGTTCAAGTGTTGACTAGACGAACATGACAGGAGTAATATGTTGGAGATGTCTTCAAGTGACCAAGTGTTGACTAGAAGAATTTCATGACAGGTGTAATATGTTGGAGATGTCTTCACTTGACCAAATGTTTACTAGAAGAACTTCATGACAGGTGTAATATGTTGGAGTTGTCTTCACGTGACAAACTGTTGACTAGAAGAACTCCTTGAAAGGTGTAATATGTTGGACATGTCCTCACTTGACCAAGTGGTGACTAGAAGAATCTCATGACAGGTGTAATATTTTGGACATGTCCTCACTTGACCAAGTGTTGACCAGAAGAACATCATGAATCATGTAATATGTTGGACATATCTTCACTTGACCAAGTGTTGACTAGAAGAACATGACAGGTGTAATATGTTGGACATGTCCTCACTTGACCAAGTGTTGCCTAGCAGAACTTCATGACAGGTGTAATATGTTGGAGATGTCTTCACTTGACCACGTGTTGACAAGACAAACATAACAGGAGTAATATGTTGTAGATGTCTTTACTTGACCAAGTGTTGACTAGAAGAATATGGCAGGTGAAATATGATGGGCATGTCTTCATTTGACCAAGTGATGACTAGAAGAACATGACATATGTAATATGTTCGAGATGTCTTCACTTGAAAAAGTGTTGACTAGAAGAACATGACAGGTATATATGTTGGACATGTCTTCACTTGACCACGTGTTGACTAGAAAAACTTCATGACAGGTATATATGTTGGACATGTCTTCACTTGACAACGTGTTGACTAGAAAAACTTCATGACAGGTGTAATATGTTGGAGATGTCTTCACTTGACTAAGTGTTGTCTAGAAGAACTTCATGACAGGTGTAATATGTTGGACATGTCCTCACTTGACCAAGTGGTGACTAGAAGAGTCTCATGACAGGTGTAATATGTTGGACATGTCCTCACTTGACCAAGTGTTGACCAGAAGAACATCATGAATCGTGTAATATGTTGGACATATCTTCACTTGACCAAGTGTTGACTAGAAGAACATGACAGGTGTAATATGTTGGACATGTCCTCACTTGACCAAGTGTTGCCTAGAAGAACTTAATGACAGGTGTAATATGTTGGACGTCTTCACTTGATTAATTGTTGACTAGAAGAACTTCATGACAGCTGTAATATGTCGGACATGTCTTCACTTGACCAAATGTTGACTAGAAGAACTTCATGTCAGGTGTAATATGTTGGACATGTCTTCACTTGACAAAGTGTTGACTAGAAGTACATGGCAGGTGTAATATGTTGGAGATGTCTTCACTTGACCAAGTGATGACTAGAAGAACATGACAGGTGTAATATGTTGGAGATGTCTTCACTTGACCAAGTGTTGACTAGAAGAACATGGCAGGTGTAATATGTTGGAGATGTTTTCACTTGACCAAGTGATGACTAGAAGAAGATGACAGGTGTAATATGTTGGAGATGTCTTCACTTGACCAAGTGTTGACTAGAAGAATATGACAGGTGAATATGTTGGACATGTCTTCACTTGACCACGTGTTGACTAGAAGAACTTCATGACAGGTGTAATATGTTGGAGATGACTTCATTTGACCAAGTGTTGACAAGAAGAACTTTATGACAGGTGTAATATGTTGGACATGTCCCCACTTCACCAAGTGTTGACTAGAAGAACTTCATGACAGTTATAATATGTTGGACATGTCTTCATTTGACCAAATGTTGACTAGAAGAACTCCATGACAGGTGTCAAATGTTGTAGATGTCTTCACTTGACTAAGTCTTGACTAGCAGAACTTAATGACAGGTGTAATATGTTGGACATGTCTTCACTTGACCAAGTGTTGACTAGAAGAACTTCATGACAGGTGTAATATGTTGGACATGTCTTCAGTTGACCAAGTGTTGACTATAAGAGTTTCATGACAGGTGTAATATGTTGGACATGTCCTCACTTGACCCAGTGTTGACCAGAAGAACTTCATGACAGGTGTAATATTTTTAATGTGTCTTCACTTGACTACGTGTTGACTAGAAGAACGTCATGACAGGTGTAATATGTTGGACATGTCTTCACTTGACCAAGTGTTGACTAGAAGAACTTAGTGACAGGTGTAATATGTTGGACATGTCTACACTTGACTACGTGTTGACAAGAAGAACTTCATGACAGGTGTAATATGTTGGACATGTCTTCACTTGACTAAGTGTTGACTAGAAGAGTCTCATGACAGGTGTAATATTTTGGACATGTCCTCACTTGACCAAGTGTTGACCAGAAGAACATCATGAATCGTGTAATATGTTGGACATATCTTCACTTGACCAAGTGTTGACTAGAAGAACATGACAGGTGTAATATGTTGGACATGTCCTCACTTGACCAAGTGTTGCCTAGCAGAACTTCATGACAGGTGTAATATGTTGGAGATGTCTTCATTTGACCACGTGTTGACAAGACAAACATAACAGGAGTAATATGTTGTAGATGTCTTTACTTGACCAAGTGTTGACTAGAAGAATATGGCAGGTGAAATATGATGGGCATGTCTTCATTTGACCAAGTGATGACTAGAAGAACATGACATATGTAATATGTTCGAGATGTCTTCACTTGAAAAAGTGTTGACTAGAAGAACATGACAGGTATATATGTTGGACATGTCTTCACTTGACCACGTGTTGACTAGAAAAACTTCATGACAGGTGTAATATGTTGAAGATGTCTTCACTTGACTAAGTGTTGTCTAGAAAAACTTCATGACAGGTGTAATATGTTGGACATGTCCTCACTTGACCAAGTGGTGACTAGAAGAGTCTCATGACAGGTGTAATATGTTGGACATGTCCTCACTTGACCAAGTGTTGACCAGAAGAACATCATGAATCGTGTAATATGTTGGACATATCTTCACTTGACCAAGTGTTGACTAGAAGAACATGACAGGTGTAATATGTTGGACATGTCCTCACTTGACCAAGTGTTGCCTAGAAGAACTTAATGACAGGTGTAATATGTTGGACGCCTTCACTTGATTAATTGTTGACTAGAAGAACTTCATGACAGCTGTAATATGTTATAGATGTCTTCACTTGACTAAGTGTTGACTAGAAGAACTTAATGACAGGTGTAATATGTTGGACATGTCTTCACTTGACTAAGTGTTGACTAGAAGAACTTCATGACAGGTGTAATATGTTGGACCAATCTTCACTTGACCAAATGGTGACTAGAAGAAATTCATGACAGGTGTAATATGTTGGACATGTCGTCACTTGACGAAGTGTTGACTAGAAGAACCTCATGACAGGTGTAATATGTTGGAGATGTCTTCACTTGACCAAGTGTTGACAAGAAGAACATGACAGGTGTAATATATTGTAGATGTCTTTACTTGACCAAGTGTTGACTAGAAGAATATGGCAGGTGAAATATGTTGGGCATGTCTTCATTTGACCAAGTGATGACTAGAAGAACATGCCATATGTAATATGTTGGAGATGTCTTCACTTGAAAATGTGTTGACTAGAAGAACATGACAGGCATATATGTTGGACATGTCTTCACTTGACTAATTGTTGACTAGAAGAACTTCATGACAGGTGTAATATGTTGGAGATGTCTTCACTTGACCAAGTGTTGATTAGAAGAACTTCATGACAGGTGTAATATGTTGGACATGTCCTCACTTGACCAAGTGTTGACTAGAAGAACATGACAGGTGTAATATGTTGGACATGTCCTCACTTGACCAAGTGTTGCCTAGAAGAACTTCATGACAGGTGTAATATGTTGGACATGTCTTCACTTGACTAAGTGTTGACTAGAAGAACTTCATGACAGGTGTAATATGTTGGACCAATCTTCACTTGACCAAATGGTGACTAGAAGAAATTCATGACAGGTGTAAAATGTTGGACATGTCGTCACTTGACGAAGTGTTGACTAGAAGAACCTCATGACAGGTGTAATATGTTGGAGATGTCTTCACTTGACCAAGTGTTGACAAGAAGAACATGACAGGTGTAATATATTGTAGATGTCTTTACTTGACCAAGTGTTGACTAGAAGAATATGGCAGGTGAAATATGTTGGGCATGTCTTCATTTGACCAAGTGATGACTAGAAGAACATGACATATGTAATATGTTGGAGATGTCTTCACTTGAAAAAGTGTTGACTAGAAGAACATGACAGGTATATATGTTGGACATGTCTTCACTTGACTAATTGTTGACTAGAAGAACTTCATGACAGGTGTAATATGTTGGAGATGTCTTCACTTGACCAAGTGTTGATTAGAAGAACTTCATGACAGGTGTAATATGTTGGACATGTCCTCACTTGACCAAGTGTTGACTAGAAGAACATGACAGGTGTAATATGTTGGACATGTCCTCACTTGACCAAGTGTTGCCTAGAAGAACTTCATGACAGGTGTAATATGTTGGACATGTCTTCACTTGATTAAGTGTTGACTATAAGAACTTCATGACAGCTGTAATATGTTGTAGATGTCTTCACTTGACTAAGTGTTGACTAGAAGAACTTAATGACAGGTGTAATATGTTGGACATGTCTTCACCTGACCAAGTGTTGACTAGAAGAACTTCATGACATGTGTAATATGTTGGACATGTCTTCACTTGACCAAGTGTTGACCAGAAGAATCTCATGACAGGTGTAATATATTGGACATGTCCTCACTTGTCCAAGTGTTGACTAGAAGAACTTCATGACAGGTGTAATATGTTGGACATGTCTTCACTTGACTAAGTGTTGACTAGAAGAACTTCATGACAGGTGTAATATGTTGGACATGTCTTCACTTGACCAAATGTTGAATAGAAGAACTCCATGACAGGTGTAATATGTTGGACATGTCTTCACTTGACCAAATGTTGAATAGAAGAACTTCATGACAGGTGTAATATGTTGGACATGTCTTCACTTGACTAAGTGTTGACTAGAATAACTTCATGACAGGTGTAATATGTTGGACATGTCTACACTTGACAACGTGTTGTCAAGAAGAACTTCATGACAGGTGTAATATGTTGGACATGTCTTCACTTGACCAAGTGTTGAATAGAAGAACTTCATGACATGTGTAATATGTTGGACATGTCTTCACTTGACCAAGTGTTGACTAGAAGAACTTCATGACAGGTGTAATATGTTGGAGATGTCTTCACTTGACCGACTTTACCATAGGTAAATCTGTCAAGTGTGTCCAGGTGTCCGCAGGTGAGTAATCCACATAGGAATAACAGCAGTGGGTTCTGCTAATTTAACAAATATCCGATGTTCGATTAAACTGTTTAACAAGTTGAAAGTCACGTCTTAATTAGATATGACTGAGCTAGCGTATGACGGTATACGGTACTACTTGCTTTCTGTTAGCGTCGAATTTTGGATCTCATCTCATCTCATCTCATCATGTTCCTCCTGTACCTTGCGGTGTCGAGGTGAAGTATAAACTTCGTGAGAGTGCCCGGTTATGGGCTTCATATATCGATATTCCCATGGACTCTGTTATTCCCTCCGTCCAACGTTTACGTGGTCGGCCTCTTCCTCTGTTTCCCTCTGGTCTGTACATCATTGCTTATTGTGGTATGCTGTTGACTGGTAACCTACTTGCATGGCCAAACCATTTGACTTGCTGCTTTCTATAAAATCTAGTGCTGCTTTAACCCCCACTTTAGTCCTGATTTCTTCATTTCTGATCTTATCTCTTCTTGATACGTTGAGTATTCTTCTCAGGAACCTCATTTCTGTTGTTGTGATTTTTCTTTTCTCTTTTTCTGTCATTGTCCAGGTTTGGCATTGGTAGCATAGAGTTGGTAGGAAGATTGTGTTGTAAAGTGCTTTCTTAGTAGTTATTGATACATGTTTGTTCTTTAGTATTGGTGCCATTTGTCCAATAAGTTGATTTGCCTTATTGCACCTATTTTCGATCTCGTCTTCTGATCTGCCATTTGATGATATTATACTTCCCAGGTACTTGAAACGCTTCACTTGTTTCAAGGGATGTTCGTTTGCAATTGAAATACCACTACTTTTATCGTTTCTTTACTTATTCAGTCTATCGGTAGAGATTTGTTCGCAGCAGACGAGCATAATCTCCGGCGGGCCTATTCTCGCTGGTCGCGAGATCCGCACAGTGGAAGTATGGGAGATTTGCTTGCAAATAGACAGGCAATATCTCCTGCGGTAGCTATGGCGGGCCTATTCCCGCTGGTCGCGGGGACCGCTAAAAGTCAGGTGGGGAGTCTGACGATAGTGCACGCTTTACACAGGTCCGGACACTTGTGATCGACAGATGTGCGTGCCCCCATGGTCCGGGCTCGTACGAGGCCCTCACCTGTGGGACTTGGCTGAACGCCTCTAAGCCGGGTCCCTTGGGTGTCAGGGTCTGGCCATATCTCGCCACCGGCTCGTGGTGGTGAGGTCTCGGTGGATTGACGCTGAGCCGCCAGCGTCTGCAGCCTACCTTGTGCCAGACGTATTGGTTACCCATTCCTCTGGAATACACAGGGCGAGGCCGAGAGAGGGAACATGTCGTTTGGGCGCCACATGTTCCTCTAAAGCTCTGCCCAGACATTGTGATGGAATATTGGCCACATTCCAACTCACATACTTTGGTCTGTCAAGACTGCAAGGTGTCAACGACGTTTAGGTGAATTGTTGTTGTTTGTTCTTCTTTAGTTATAGTCATTACCTCTCTTTTGCTTGTGCTAATTTTCATGTTATGTTCCCTACACATTTCGTTTAGACTATTCATGTGGTCTTGTAATTCAGCTTCTGATTGTGCTATTAGTGCTTGGTCGTCCGCAAACAGGAGTTCTCTAATGGTTAGATTTACAGATGGTTCTTCTTCTGTGTTCTCGTCAATTTTGGATCTTAATAAGATATTACTGAGTTACCGTATGACAGTAGACGATACTACCTGCTTTCTGTTAGCGCCGAATGTTGGGATGCCATGTCCTAATCAGATATGACTGAACTACTGTGTGCCAGTAGACGGTACTACCTGCTTTCTGTTGGCGCCGAATGTTGGGTGGTGCTCACCAAACCCGACACCCCACATTGTGGCAACGGCTTCGGGCGGAGGAGCGCAATTGGGAGGGTACAAGCCTTAACCTAGTACAAGGAAATACAACGTGGAGAGTATATGTCATGGCAAGGCAGACCAGACCCTAAGCCTTGGTCAGCAGCTGGTCTAGGATCGAAGCTCCGATAAGAGGACAGAGCATGGCTTTGCAGCAGCTTCTGCAGCTTGTCTTGGTCCAGACGTATTGTTGTTACCTTTCCTCTGGAGTAAACTAGACAGGCTGCATGGGCAACACATGGTCTCTACATTTAGCCCAGGCTTTGAGCCATGGAGAGGTTTAGTGTCTCTTAACGCGGCCAGGTGACTGTCATTTAAGGAGTTACCAATTTGACATCTGCGTCTGTGTATTAGTGAACGCAGTCCCCCCCCCCCCCCTCCCTCCCCCGACATGCAGAACCGAGGGTTCAATTTCAGTTGTAGTCGATTTGCAAAAATATCGTTTTGCGTTGATTTCACAGGCATGATTGTTCAGAAACTCTCTTGATCTTCCCGTGAATATGTTTAGTAAACAATATAAAATGACACAAAGTAGTGCTGCTTTACATAACAGAATTACGACACATACAGGACGTTGCGGCGATTAGCCTTCATCAACAAACAAACACATTCACAAACACAACATATAGTCAAGGAGGTCTCCTGTGAAAGGTGACGACAGGATGAGAAGAACAAAAGGATGAAAAAATGAAAGCAATGAAGAGAAAATGAGAATTGGAAAACATGTTCCTCACAGTTCCGATCTGTGTGTAACCACACTCTCTATTTCTCTATTCTGTTTCTAATATTATAAAATTTTCACCAGTTTAGGAAAGCTGTTTTATAAGTAGTCAGAGAAAATACAAGTTTACAACAACGTGCCATCAATGTGGCCAAAAGGATAAACAGCGCTCGCTCTTAAACTTTCGGTGCGGCGATGACGAGGTAAGGGGTTCAACCCCGACACCGGCATAAAGATAGACTTAAACCTTCACTTTTCTTTCATAAAGCATTGGCAAACTACAAAACATGGAAATAATTATAATTTCTTCAAATGACATGCAACATGAGAGAGAGAGAGAGAGAGAGAGAGAGAGAGAGAGAGAGAGAGAGAGAGAGAGAGAGAGAGAGAGAGAGAGAGAGAACGAACGAACGAACGAACGAACAAACTTTATTTTCAAAGGGTTAAGAATTGGGCACGCAGGACCGTCTAACATTCTGCCCTTCTATCACTCTCTTTCATACATTATTTCATTCACACATCATTCAAGGCTAACAAAGAACAGTAACAATATAAAAGATATGCATTATAAAGGCATGGGCAAAATGCAAACATCAAAACTACACGACACAGTAATATTAGATAATGGTCTGACACTTGTTATTAGCCATGTGGAATATACTGGCCTACAAAAAGGTGATTGGCTGTTATACTAGGGTTTTGTTATTATTATTATTATCTCAATTATTAAGGGGGAAGGTAATCCGTATTGAGATAGTGTTCGAATATTTTGCGATTATATGAATAGGGATTGGTGATGTCTTTGATTTCTTGTGGAAGATTGTTCCACAGCTGAGATGCAGAGTACGTTAAGCTTGTTTTGTATAAGTCAATCCTAGGCTTCGGAATGTGTAGTATATTTAAACGTTTACTGTGTCTAGCATGATATTTAAACAAAGGCCAAAGGTAATTTGGGGCATTCCGATGCAGGATTTTGTGAATTAGTTTAGCTTTATTGAAAAGCAGGCGTTTGCGGAATGGTAGTAACTGAAGGCGTTTATACAGGCTAGGATTGTCAGATAAATGTTTACTATAAATTAGACTCATGGCCCGTTTCTGGAGTGAGTAAAGTCGCTTAGTGTTTGAATTAGAACAACCGTCCCAGATTGTAGAGCAGTAGTCAAAGTGTGTCTGTATATGAGAAGTATAGAATAGTTTCCTTGTGTCCTCATCAAGGAAGTTTTTAATCTTGGCGAGTTGATAGACTTTTTTCGCTGTTTGTTTAATGAGCGCTTGAACATGGGAATTAAAGGTTAGGTTTCTATCAATGATTAGGCCTAATGTTTTGTGCTCAATTACACTTTCTACTGGCATGTTATCGATGTGAAGTTGAAGTGATGTGTGTGGGCTTAGAGTTTGAAGTCTTTGTCTGGTTGTTAATAACATTGCTTTTGTTTTAGTGTTGTTAATTTGCATACGGTTTGAATAGCTCCACTTAACTACATTATTTAATTCTTGTTGTAAAGACGACTCCAGTAAAATACAGTTTTCAGCGTTTGTGTACACCGTACAGTCATCTGCAAATAGATCACAGGTCGACGAAAGATGCAAAGGTAGATCGTTAATATATATGACAAATAATAGAGGGCCAAGAATAGAGCCTTGCGGTACTCCAATATTGAAGGTAGTGGTTTGAGACAGAGATTTATTGTGTGATACTACTTGCTTTCTGCTTGATAGAAAAGATGATATTAGAGTGACTACATTAAGGCCAATTTTCATTGTCTCGAGTTTTTTAATTAAAATAACATGGTCTATCATATCAAATGCTTTCTTGAAATCAATAAACACAGTTCCACATAGACTGTTGTTGTTTATATTCTGGTGCCAATTTTCTATCATGTTTGTTAGGGCAGTATGGCAAGAATATTTTGGTCGAAATCCTGATTGGCTGTCAACAATAAGCTTGTTGCGAACTAGATACTGTAATGTTACTTTATGGATGTGTTTTTCTAGTGGCTTAGATAGTGATGATAGTAAGGAAATGGGTCTGTAATTGTTCGGGAGACCATTGTCCAATGAACCAGATTTAAGAAGAGGGTACACTTTAGCGATTTTGAGAGCTGATGGAAAGTGGCCTTTGGTTAGTGTGACAAGACCGCCGGGGCTTGGACTGGTTTGCCACGATAGATACTATCCCCTGCCTTTGCTCCAACCACCTCAATAGCACTCTACATCTACCAGGCCCCACACAAGCCGGGACAGCTTAACCTTCCCTCCCTCACCTAGGGTTCCAAACCCCAAGGGGGCTCGGACCAGACACCAGTCATATCACTGCACAAAGTCATAGCTAAGCGAACAAAAATTTAATTCTGAACTACGTCAACCACAACACAGAGAAGGATGGCTGGAAGCCAGACTAGAAGAACTATGTACAAGATCAAAGACGCAGATGAGTATTCATCATGGAGGCGGACGATAGCTCGTGCGGTTGTCCAGTCGTGGTAGCGACTCACCCAGGCTCCTCCAGTGGACTGGAACTCCAAGGTCTGCTGCCTCTCCAAAGTTCCCTCTTCACCCAGAGAACCAAGCAAGGGCTGATCAAGCGCCGTACCACTGCCTGACGGACACTGCACTGATGAACAAGGATCCTTCCTTGCTGTCGTACTATTTCCCTCGTCACACTCTTGATGAAGTCTGGGCCGACCCTAGAACATTAGCGGTCTCCCACTTGCAGAAAAAATACATGTAGCACCGTCTCAAAATACACAAGAGACAGGTCACTCTTCTATCTCATCAGTGACCCACATACTGATATGTCACTTACACAATAAGCGGTTGCTCCACACGAACACACAATGTCACTGGTAAAGTCTATCAGGTGACTAAACACTTCACCTTAGTTCCATGTCCTTGGACAATAGATCTTCACACAGTATCAGGTACCTACCCTGATCCATGGGTAGTAATCACAACCTAGCATACACTGTCAACAGTTCATCACGTTGGCATGAGGTAACTCCCTACCTTCACAAACATTGTCAACAGTTCATCACGTTGGCATGAGGTAACTCCCTACCTTCACAACCATGTCACTCAGGTGTTTCCACCAATGTTGTAATCAATGTCCTAGTTCACTGGACCACATGTTGGCTTCATAAAGGTAACCAATGTAAAAACACTATGTAAGCATCAACTGATACATGGTGTCCCATAACCCAGCCGGGCCAGAAGCATATAACACAGGTCATGGTGACCGGTATCAATGATCACTCTACACAACTTGAAAGGTCACTACCTTGCAATTACCAAGGTTTACACAGAGGTTGAATGTCACCAGTGCTTCACTGGCCAGAATCACCAGACGTTTCAGTGTTGGATCCTCTCAGGATCGGATGACACTCGTCGGACTCTTGACGGAGGTCCTAACCTAGACCTACCGACTTATTCAGCACTCAGCTCCTTCCAACATTGATCTCGCAGAATCAGACAACCACTCCCAGTATGACCTCAATCAACTTCTGGATAGGCCCTGGAATGAGTGGGCCCATAGAGCTCATGGTGCAGCTCTTGAATCTTCTACTGTATAGTAATAACAGATCCTGAAACACGGAGAGGTTGGTGTGAGTACTCAACTACAACAAAGACTACCAGCATCTCCACCCTGTCACCTGCCTCTCAGACATTCCTCATGTCTACCAACATGAGTATGAAATCATCACATCATAGAACTACCTAGTCACTATAATATATAGGCATACTGATGGTAGAAAAAGCAATAGCACACCTGTTCAGTCAAGTAACACTTCTGGGCTACATATAATCCCTAGCACCAGAGTCGACTGTATGACTCTGTCAAGCATCCTTCGCCTGGTGCCAGTCCAATCCGGTTTCATCTCCCATCATCAATCAACATATACACTTACTTTCCTTTCAGTGTAGGGATTACTGTATCGAGAAGGTGTCCAGCCGGACATCTCCTTCCTGACAGACTCATCAATTCATCAATCCCTTAACCCATGGACTGATGAATTACACACATTAATAACTATATGTCCATAAGGAATTATACTCCTGATAATTCATTACTATAGCATTAACTAAGGAGAACTCATGACTTGTTACACTTAAATAGCAAAATCATATCACAGCCATAGTGTCAGGTCTGGGATCCCTGCCCCAGATCCTGAGTTGCCCTCTTATTCACTGACTATCTTTCAGGTCAGTCATCCCTGTGCCGGTCGAGCACAGCGGTGGTGGCCATCCACCACTACACTTTCCCACAGCTACTGTGGGTCTCGTGTACCTTGTCCCGTGACGACTTAAGTCACGTCATCCAATGTAGCAAACCTCTAGACTCCACTACCAAACTCTGACTCCGCCTTTTTTAGGGGGGGGGATTATTCCTCTCATATACTCCTACTTCACGGCAGTACTCCAAGTACTCCATGAACCGAGTCAGGGTTCCAGAAGAGTAGAATATTAGAGACAGAAACGGTTAGGTTCAAACCTCGATCTATCTAGACACCTCGGCCTCGAATTACGGAGTGCCGCATCACCCTCGATCGGGTATGTTCACTCATCGGATATGCACGATTGCATTGGGTCGGACCTAGTACCGATCGGATTGGGGTACCGGCCTACCTCCCGCTGCCTAGACAAACGTAAGATGGAACACGCACGGTCATCCTAGCGGACGGACATGACAACAAGCAGTAACAATAGTATCATGAATACTTCTTAATTGTTATCCTACCGATGCAACGCCATTCGGCTTACGCGGAATAACACTGCTATCTGCACACAGCAAATACACCACTGCTGATTTCACCTTGATTCCTCGAAAAATCACCATCACTGATAGAACAAGTACGTTACCATTCTAATGTCACGAAGCACATTACACATTTCTAATAATAAGCTATACCTTATCATTTACAGCGTCTAGCATGTTGATGTCATGACGGACAAACTGTCGCCTTGCCTGCGTAATGAATAAACCAAACCCGTAACTGCTACACACTGTAACGCACATCGTTCGGCCTATTTTATTTACACACCACTCGCTGTGGAATACGGCTTGTTCCGTCAGGTAACACATTACATTGCTGATCGATAAAGCCTACTTAAAAATGCAAACCGCCAACTGTAACGGATAACGCTACGCGACAACTCAATTTTACGACGGCAATTAATTCATTCCGGGAATCAGCACGGCATCACGACAACAATTAAATAATAGAATAAGTACTCAACTAACCTGTGATTGAAGAATCACAACCTTGACTGTAGATGTCCGCACTGGCCGCGAATATTGACATCACAATTATAACAGCCTCTTGGCTGCGATCTGTCTACGCTGAGGTTTGGTGGGCGACTGCTCACGACAAAGTCAGTGCGCCTTCCCCTCGCCTACACGGGCCGCGTGACTTTCATGATACATGAAGAAAACCAGAGTCACGATGGGTTCCTCCAACCCGTGCTGCACAACGCACTCGTGAACTTAGAGATCAAAACCACGTACGCACTTGGGGGAACATTCTAGATTCTTCTATAAATAACTAGAATAGCTCCGCCCCCGCACTACTTTTCTAGGGAACTCCCCTATTAATTGACATTAAATTAAAGGGAGACCAACGCATGGCACTCCCTTCAAAGGGCTATTATGCAGAGATCTTACGATATTTATCCGTTTCGTCACATAGGCCCCCACTTAAGATGGTCGACCCGGTCGAACTCACTAGACAAAGATCGGTCTGAACTCTGAACCTCTACTCTATCAAGATTGGATTCCCAGGAAAAGACGTTCCATAACATTCACTTTCCCTGCGGAGATCCACCAGAATGGTATGGATGCTGAATCACCAACCACCGCCTCAAACCTACGTTATCTCCAGCGATTAGGCCCGAAACGTAATGGCCTGGTGATTGGCTTACAGGATCTGTCTACACTGGACCGTTCCGCATCCACCTGTTGCAGGCCATCGGTTACTTTACTGAAGGTTCGTTCGTCCCTTCCGACAATAGGATATTTCCTATCCCGACTAGGCATCACCTTCGTGGACTGTTCGCGGATGTCGACCGAAATGAATGGTCGCTTACTCCAGGTTCGTCTGGAGTACCCTTGCTCCTGCCTTCTCTCCCGCGAGTAAGGACAGTGAGCCTGTCGGCGTATCGAGTCACCCGACGATCCCGTCGTGCCAGATGTGACATCGCCTGTCCGACCTCGATTCCCAGTGTGCTTAACACCATGGGCCTCTACCCGACGGAGCCCGTTCGCCCTATCTACGGTTGAACGCTCAGGAGACCGCAGACCCTCCCCACAGGATGTACTGCGTAGGACTGAGTCTTCCTCGCCCTCGTCTGGACCCAGAACCGAATCTAGCGCGATGGTAGTCGCACTATCTTGTGGAGAAACTACCTCGGACCTCTCCAAATTCTGAAGGAGAGTACAATGGAACTTACGCAATTCCCCGCGGACCTTCACCTCATACGTGGATCGGGACATTATCCGCTCCACAGGAAAAGGGCCCTGCCATCCGAGTTCGAATTCCGCCCCCTCGATTGGGAGAAGCGCGAGAACCCTATCTCCAATCTGCAGAGATAAACCGTTTCTGGTCTTGTGCTTTGGTGCTGCCAGACAACACGTTGGGCACGACCGGATATATCTCCGCACGTCGCCTGTCATTCCAGGCCAGTGGTAGTGGCTGGAAAGACACTGGACTGTTGTCCCCACATCCTTATGTCCGGTTAAGGATAAGGTATGCACTCTATGTATCAAGCGGGATCTGTAGTCAGTAGGGACTACCATCTGACCGTACTGGCTATCCCCTTGCCCGGCTCTACGATAAAGCAACCGGTTTACTACATAGAACTGACCCGGAGTTGGCGGGACAGAACTTTGGGACACCTCCAGTAAGTAAGGACGCAAAGTCGGGTCCCTACTTTGAGCACTGCTCACTAACCTCGCAAGAGAATGGTCTATTTCCTTACCACACTGCCTTTTTCCATCCTTAGCCCTGGCCTGCCTAGCGCTCACTAGACAATGTCCCCTGGGGTCCCCCAGGAATACATGCGGACGACCGAGGATCAAAGGGTAAATAGGATCAGGCAGCACAGCCGCCAGGATGCTACCCGTAACGTACCTGCACCGAATGTCAATCCGAGCAATCGGCAAGTCCATAGCTACGGAGCTCCTCATGGCCAGCTGAAATTCTCTTGTCTCGCCGGTGAGCTGCCCTGGGCTCACAAGGTGGGATGAAATTACAGCTTCAAACTGCAATCCGGTATCGTATAGACATTCCACCTGCTTCCCATTCACCTCTATCGTTTCGATCACAGGTGATTTCTCAGACTTTGGTTTCACCCGACCCTTAGGTGTGGTCTCGCTAGGTCTACCTCTAGTAGAGGCGAGACACGCAAAGTGCAAGTCCTTTGGCTTCCTCAGACAATCTACAGTATTATGGGAAGGAGACTTACAGTGCTTACACCACCTCTTACTCCACTTCCGTTTTGGGGAGGCGGGAGGGCTTTGCTTATCGGGTTTCTTACCAGAGTCTTTTACCACAGGATCTGCTACATTGGATGATTCTATGGGACCTTTGGTCTTGGGCTTCTGATCCAGCCCCTTCTGCCTTTTCTTTGAATCAGTCTGACTGGAATCCCCAGTCTCACCATAGACTTCCACATACCTTTCAGCTAACTTATTTACTATGTCTAGCCTTTCCGCCCCATTTTCCCCTAAGAAATTCCTTAAAGGCTTGGACATCTGCATTTTCATTTGATCCACCACCATCAACTCTCTCAGACTCTCATAATCCTCTTTGAAATTGGCCAAGGCCATCCACTTCAACAGGTATGAGTTCAACCTCACACTATAGGCCGAGAACATCTCACCTGGTTCTCTCTTGGAAGTTCTGAACCTCCGCCTGTAAGCATGGGCTGTCATTTCGAATCTTTTCAAAAGAGCCGATTTCAGGGTTGGATAATCATTTTCCATCCCTGGGGGAAGACGCGCATACACTTCGTACGCGGTGCCACGGAGTCCTTGTGAAAGCTTAAGATTCCAACGCTCAGGCTCTAAACCCATAGCTTTACACATTGCCTCGAACTTCTCTAAGAATTGATCTATCTTCTCTTGGTCCGGTTCAAATGGTGGAAACGGCCATTTCATAGCATGGTAAGCTGGTCTGCTGGCTACGGATGGGCTAGGTAAAGCTACTCCACCTACTGCTCCCTCAGACTCACCAACCGATTTAGCCTCTACCTCAAGTTGCTTCATACGGAACTCATGTTCCATTTCCAACTTCCTAGCATCTAATTTCTTAGACTCTAGGTCAGCTGCCAGTTTTTGTGCTTGTTGGTCTGCCACCAACTTTTGCTCTTCAAGTGCTACCTTTCGAGCTTCAAGCTCAATTTCTGACTTTCTTCGCTCACTCTCTTCTGCTCTGAAGTTTCTCTCTACTTCCAGTACATAGGCTTTGAACTCCTCACCTTCCAATCCCATCTCAGTTGCAGATGCCCGCACCTTAGCTAAATCTAAAGTACGAGTAGCCATGCTTAGTGTAACTTAGTATCAGTATAGATATGCAATACCCAATCACAATGCTAACTGTACTCCAACCAACACTGTAATTATGTATCTATACTAACTTAACTAAATGTCTGTCCACGTCGAAGAGAAAGGTTTCAGTAGCCCTACTCGTCAAGTAGATAATAGGTATAGGACAGATGACACTATAACCTATTCCTACGAGATGTCAGAACAAAGAGAAGATCCCGGACGGGCCCCCACTCTATCTCGTGACAAGACCGCCGGGGCTTGGACTGGTTTGCCACGATAGATACTATCCCCTGCCTTTGCTCCAACCACCTCAATAGCACTCTACATCTACCAGGCCCCACACAAGCCGGGACAGCTTAACCTTCCCTCCCTCACCTAGGGTTCCAAACCCCAAGGGGGCTCGGACCAGACACCAGTCATATCACTGCACAAAGTCATAGCTAAGCGAACAAAAATTTAATTCTGAACTACGTCAACCACAACACAGAGAAGGATGGCTGGAAGCCAGACTAGAAGAACTATGTACAAGATCAAAGACGCAGATGAGTATTCATCATGGAGGCGGACGATAGCTCGTGCGGTTGTCCAGTCGTGGTAGCGACTCACCCAGGCTCCTCCAGTGGACTGGAACTCCAAGGTCTGCTGCCTCTCCAAAGTTCCCTCTTCACCCAGAGAACCAAGCAAGGGCTGATCAAGCGCCGTACCACTGCCTGACGGACACTGCACTGATGAACAAGGATCCTTCCTTGCTGTCGTACTATTTCCCTCGTCACACTCTTGATGAAGTCTGGGCCGACCCTAGAACATTAGCGGTCTCCCACTTGCAGAAAAAATACATGTAGCACCGTCTCAAAATACACAAGAGACAGGTCACTCTTCTATCTCATCAGTGACCCACATACTGATATGTCACTTACACAATAAGCGGTTGCTCCACACGAACACACAATGTCACTGGTAAAGTCTATCAGGTGACTAAACACTTCACCTTAGTTCCATGTCCTTGGACAATAGATCTTCACACAGTATCAGGTACCTACCCTGATCCATGGGTAGTAATCACAACCTAGCATACACTGTCAACAGTTCATCACGTTGGCATGAGGTAACTCCCTACCTTCACAAACATTGTCAACAGTTCATCACGTTGGCATGAGGTAACTCCCTACCTTCACAACCATGTCACTCAGGTGTTTCCACCAATGTTGTAATCAATGTCCTAGTTCACTGGACCACATGTTGGCTTCATAAAGGTAACCAATGTAAAAACACTATGTAAGCATCAACTGATACATGGTGTCCCATAACCCAGCCGGGCCAGAAGCATATAACACAGGTCATGGTGACCGGTATCAATGATCACTCTACACAACTTGAAAGGTCACTACCTTGCAATTACCAAGGTTTACACAGAGGTTGAATGTCACCAGTGCTTCACTGGCCAGAATCACCAGACGTTTCAGTGTTGGATCCTCTCAGGATCGGATGACACTCGTCGGACTCTTGACGGAGGTCCTAACCTAGACCTACCGACTTATTCAGCACTCAGCTCCTTCCAACATTGATCTCGCAGAATCAGACAACCACTCCCAGTATGACCTCAATCAACTTCTGGATAGGCCCTGGAATGAGTGGGCCCATAGAGCTCATGGTGCAGCTCTTGAATCTTCTACTGTATAGTAATAACAGATCCTGAAACACGGAGAGGTTGGTGTGAGTACTCAACTACAACAAAGACTACCAGCATCTCCACCCTGTCACCTGCCTCTCAGACATTCCTCATGTCTACCAACATGAGTATGAAATCATCACATCATAGAACTACCTAGTCACTATAATATATAGGCATACTGATGGTAGAAAAAGCAATAGCACACCTGTTCAGTCAAGTAACACTTCTGGGCTACATATAATCCCTAGCACCAGAGTCGACTGTATGACTCTGTCAAGCATCCTTCGCCTGGTGCCAGTCCAATCCGGTTTCATCTCCCATCATCAATCAACATATACACTTACTTTCCTTTCAGTGTAGGGATTACTGTATCGAGAAGGTGTCCAGCCGGACATCTCCTTCCTGACAGACTCATCAATTCATCAATCCCTTAACCCATGGACTGATGAATTACACACATTAATAACTATATGTCCATAAGGAATTATACTCCTGATAATTCATTACTATAGCATTAACTAAGGAGAACTCATGACTTGTTACACTTAAATAGCAAAATCATATCACAGCCATAGTGTCAGGTCTGGGATCCCTGCCCCAGATCCTGAGTTGCCCTCTTATTCACTGACTATCTTTCAGGTCAGTCATCCCTGTGCCGGTCGAGCACAGCGGTGGTGGCCATCCACCACTACACTTTCCCACAGCTACTGTGGGTCTCGTGTACCTTGTCCCGTGACGACTTAAGTCACGTCATCCAATGTAGCAAACCTCTAGACTCCACTACCAAACTCTGACTCCGCCTTTTTTAGGGGGGGGGGGATTATTCCTCTCATATACTCCTACTTCACGGCAGTACTCCAAGTACTCCATGAACCGAGTCAGGGTTCCAGAAGAGTAGAATATTAGAGACAGAAACGGTTAGGTTCAAACCTCGATCTATCTAGACACCTCGGCCTCGAATTACGGAGTGCCGCATCACCCTCGATCGGGTATGTTCACTCATCGGATATGCACGATTGCATTGGGTCGGACCTAGTACCGATCGGATTGGGGTACCGGCCTACCTCCCGCTGCCTAGACAAACGTAAGATGGAACACGCACGGTCATCCTAGCGGACGGACATGACAACAAGCAGTAACAATAGTATCATGAATACTTCTTAATTGTTATCCTACCGATGCAACGCCATTCGGCTTACGCGGAATAACACTGCTATCTGCACACAGCAAATACACCACTGCTGATTTCACCTTGATTCCTCGAAAAATCACCATCACTGATAGAACAAGTACGTTACCATTCTAATGTCACGAAGCACATTACACATTTCTAATAATAAGCTATACCTTATCATTTACAGCGTCTAGCATGTTGATGTCATGACGGACAAACTGTCGCCTTGCCTGCGTAATGAATAAACCAAACCCGTAACTGCTACACACTGTAACGCACATCGTTCGGCCTATTTTATTTACACACCACTCGCTGTGGAATACGGCTTGTTCCGTCAGGTAACACATTACATTGCTGATCGATAAAGCCTACTTAAAAATGCAAACCGCCAACTGTAACGGATAACGCTACGCGACAACTCAATTTTACGACGGCAATTAATTCATTCCGGGAATCAGCACGGCATCACGACAACAATTAAATAATAGAATAAGTACTCAACTAACCTGTGATTGAAGAATCACAACCTTGACTGTAGATGTCCGCACTGGCCGCGAATATTGACATCACAATTATAACAGCCTCTTGGCTGCGATCTGTCTACGCTGAGGTTTGGTGGGCGACTGCTCACGACAAAGTCAGTGCGCCTTCCCCTCGCCTACACGGGCCGCGTGACTTTCATGATACATGAAGAAAACCAGAGTCACGATGGGTTCCTCCAACCCGTGCTGCACAACGCACTCGTGAACTTAGAGATCAAAACCACGTACGCACTTGGGGGAACATTCTAGATTCTTCTATAAATAACTAGAATAGCTCCGCCCCCGCACTACTTTTCTAGGGAACTCCCCTATTAATTGACATTAAATTAAAGGGAGACCAACGCATGGCACTCCCTTCAAAGGGCTATTATGCAGAGATCTTACGATATTTATCCGTTTCGTCACAGTTAGACACTGATTATATACATAGGTTAGTGATGTACAAATCACTGGTGCAGCACAACGGAGAATCCGGTTGCTGATTCCATCTAACCCAGATGAGGTTGTGTTTTTTTAGGTTACTGAGGTAAGTGAATACTTCAGTGATTGTCATTAGCGGTATGTCGGAAAGAATATCGCGGGAGCATCTATTCTCGCAAAACGATGACAATAAAGATAAGTTGCAAGGAGAATTAGGTATTGAAGCCTTCAACTGGTCTATGTCAGTTTGAAAAAATTTACTGAATTGGTGGCATGTAATATGATTTGATGGTAAAGAATTTCGGAAGTTATACTTGTTTGTCAAGGTGTTAATTGCCTTCCATATATCCTTACTATTTGTTTTATCCATTACTAAGTTCTTAAATTAATTTTTCTTTTCCCGTCGTATACTATATTGAACTTTGTTTCTAAGAGTACGGTATGCACTGAGATCCCGCTTTTTATGTGCTTTATCTCTGTCTCTCATAATTTCAAGTATTTCCTGGGTGATCCAAGGTGGCTTGACGTGGTGTTTTACTCGAACTTCCTTGACTGGCACATGTCTGTCAAAAACATCAATAAAGGTTTTCATCCAGAATTCCAGAGCATCATCCGGGTCAGGAAGCTGATAAACATTGTCTAGAGGTGAACTGAGCAAGTCCTGTAAAAATGCGTTTTGGTTGACATTTTTGTAACTTCTATATTTTACACTTATGTGTTTATGTTTAGGAGTTTTAATTCCTTTTTTAGACCACGTGCAGCATATTGGGTAGTGATCGCTCATTGCACAATTTGGTACGGTGCATTCTATGATGTTGTCTGAGCAAGTTACATAAATGTGATCTATGACTGTTGAAGATGACTTTGTTACTCTAGTAGCTTGTTGTACTATTTGTTGGAAATTGTATGATGCAATTATATTTCCCCATATTATGTTGGATTTGTTGGTGTCAATGTTAAAGTCTCCGAGTAGTATAATTTCCTTCCCAGAAGCGAAAACCACATCCATCATGGTAGTGAAGTTTTCATACCAGACGTGTCCAGGACTGGGATTTCTATAAAGGTAGCCAATTATCAGGGGTGTGCGGTTTTGAAGTTTTAGCTCTAGCCAGATACATTCTATTTCGCAAGTTTCAAAGTCTAGCGTACGGTGAGCATTTAGTAAATTAGAAACATAGGTTATTATGCCTGTCTCGTGTTTCCTACAGGGATCAGAGAGAGAGAGAGAGAGAGAGAGAGAGAGAGAGAGAGAGAGAGAGAGAGAGAGAGAGAGAGAGAGAGAGAGAGAGAGAGAGAGAGATTAATGTGGCTGACATTGAAAAAAATAAGAAAGACAGAGAGACAATCAGAGGGAGAGAATATTCTCCCTGACATTGCAAAAATCAGAGAGAGAAAGAGGGAGATAGAGAGAGAGAGAGAGAGAGAGAGAGAGAGAGAGAGAGAGAGAGAGAAAGAGAGAGAGAGAGAGAGAGAGAGAATGATGTCGCTGACATTGTAAAATGAGATAGAGAGAGAGAGAGAGAGAGAGAGAGAGAGAGAGAGAGAGAGAGAGAGAGAGAGAACACATCACAACAATGAACATATAACTCAAACAACACACAACAATGAACATATAACTCAAAGAACACACAACAACAAACATATAACACAAAGAACACACAACAACGAACATACACAACGCACAAAATGTCGGGAAACAGCAACTCGCAAAGTCTAACACTGAATATATTTAATAATCATGGCGGGGGAGGGGGCGGGGCTAATCCAGGTACTCTCGAGACAGATTGTCCCAATAAGCACAACGTCCGCCGTCTGTACGGCCAGCCCTGATCTGAGTGGACTTGGTAAACTGCAGGATGTTGGCCAGGCCAGAGGCTGAGTACTTGGGCCATCTGGGCCTGTCCCTGGGGCCTGGCGTCGGGTTTCTGAATGGAGATATATATAGATATATAACATGTCACGCCATCAATAACCAGCAGCATACACCTAAGAGAATCGTTGACTTCAGCTGGCTCCAGTATTAAATGCCGACTGCTGTGTACATGACTTCATGTTTTAACTACATCACTCATTTGTCCCAAAGACATCTCCTACTCTGTGTCTGTCATGGAATAGTACCATGGTAAGCTTGAGAGCTTGTATGAATAGATGACTAGTATTTTACTCACTTTGACAAGCGACGAGCTCAGGCGTCCTACCCTCCATGGACCGTGCTCACGACATCCCCTGCGCAAACCGCTGTCAATTTCGCTAGACCGACCGCCACTCGGTGGCTGATGCGGCCAGTCTCGCGCCGGCCGCTTTCACTTCTTCAGACATTTCCGGTTTTCATTTAAGGCTGGGTCCATCTGGGGTCCATGTCAGGCTGGCTCAAAGGCTGGGTCCATCTGGTAGCCATGTCAGGTTGGGTCCATCTGGTAGCCATGTCAGGCTTGATCCATGTCAGGCTGGGTCCATCTGGTAGCCATGTCAGGCTGGGTCCATGTCAGGCTGGGTCCATGTCAGGCTGGGTCCATCTGGTAGCCATGTCAGGCTGGGTCCATATCAGGCTGGGTCCATCTGGTAGCCATGTCAGGCTGGGTCCATCTGGTAGCCATGTCAGGCTGGGTCCATCTGGTTGCCATGTCAGGCTGGGTCCATCTGGTGGCCAAGCCAGGCTGGACCTATCTGGTAGCTTTATCAGGTTGGGTCCATCTGGTAGCCATGTCAGGCTGTGTCCATCTGCAGCCCATGTCAGGTTGGGTCCATCTGGTAGCCATGTCAGGCTGGGCCCATCTGGGGCCCAGGTCCAATAAAACAATTGAAACCCCCACAATGCTGTGCCATGACCAGCTAGTGGTGGCCGAGCCAGGCGACTTCTGCTCCAGGCATTGACAGCAGAACGAGGAAGTCTACCAACGTTTCCACAGTTCTGTGCCCGCCATCTTCAGACCCCAATTACACAGGAGAGGGAACCTATGAACACTTTACCGCATCTACTTGTGTCAGTGTACCCTCGTCATGTGTGTAGTGTGTCAGTGTGTCTGACTGAACTGTCCTGTACCCTCACGTGTGTAGTGTGTCAGTGTGTCTGACTCAACTGTCCTGTACCCTTACGTGTGTAGTGTGCCAGTGTGTCTGACTAAACTGTCCTGTTCCATCCTCGTGTGTGTAGTGTGCCAGTGTTTCTGACTGAACTGTCCTGTACTCTCCTCACGTGTGTAGTGTGACAGTGTCACGTACAATACTGTCACCACATTACACGTGTCACGTACAATACTGTCACCATATTACACATGTCACGTACAATACTGTCACCACATTACACATGTCACGTAAAGTACTATCACCATATTACACGTGTCACGTACAATACTGTCACCACATTACACGTGTCACGTACAATACTGTCACCACATTACACGTGTCACGTACAATACTGTCACCACATTACACGTGTCACGTACAATACTGTCACCACATTACACGTGTCACGTACAATACTATCACCACATTACACGTGTCACGTACAATACTATCACCACATTACACATGTCACGTACAATACTATCACCACATTACACATGTCACGTACAATACTGTCACCACATTACACGTGTCACGTACAATACTGTCACCACATTACACGTGTCACGTACAATATTGTCACCACATTACACGTGTCACGTACAATACTGTCACCATATTACACGTGTCACGTACAATACTGTCACCACATTACACGTGTCACGTACAATACTGTCACCATATTACACATGTCACGTACAATACTGTCACCACATTACACATGTCACGTACAGTACTATCACCACATTACACATGTCACGTACAATACTATCACCACATTACACATGCCACGTACAATACTATCACCACATTACACGTGTCACGTACAATACTATCACCACATTACACGTGTCACGTACAATACTGTCACCACATTACACGTGTCACGTACAATACTGTCACCACATTACACGTGTCACGTACAATACTATCACCACATTACACATGTCACGTACAATACTGTCACCACATTACACGTGTCACGTACAATACTATCACCACATTACACGTGTCACGTACAATACTGTCACCACATTACACGTGTCACGTACAATACTATCACCACATTACACGTGTCACGTACAATACTATCACCACATTACACATGCCACGTACAATACTATCACCACATTACACATATCACATACCCGTATTTAGCAAAATTTGCCCACAGTTGCATCATTGATTGCTTCAGCCTGGTCTCTCTCCGGGAAAAAGCCGGGAAGTCACGTGACGTTGTGCCAAACACAAAAGGAATTTCAATTGCCAGGGTGGCACCCGCCCATGGTGCTAGCGCGGTGACGTCACGACCGTGGTCGAAGGAGTACAGATACACCGTTTGGGACGCATTGGCGACAGCGGTTACCTGGCGACGGATTGGGCAGCGAAAATAAGCGTCTGATGACACTTGAATAAGTAAGGATAGACTCGGGTTCCTATCTACCAGTTTGAGCATGTTGTAGTTGTAGAGCAGTTTGACTTGTCTAATGACGCCGGGGATAAATTCAGGTTTGAGTAGAGTTGACAGCAACGCGGTTAAATTTGAGTCGAGTTCCTGGACAGACAAGTACAACTATTGAAATGTTGCAGAAAAAAAACCTTGAATTGTTACACAAACATAATCTAATGTGCACACAACTTCATCCTGTCGAATATAAAACAGCTTCACAACAGAGACTGAATATAGAACTGACAACAACAAGGGAAGTACAACAACTCACAGAACTACCAACAACAAGGGAAGTACAACTCACAGAACTACCAACAACAAGGGAAGTACAACTTACATTAACTACCAACAACATGGAAATACAACAACTCACATAACTACCAACAACAAGGGAATTACAACACTCAAGGAACTACCCACAACAAGGGAAATACACAAACTTACATAACTACCAACAGCAAGGGAAGTACAACAACTCACAGAGCGAGCAACAACAAGGGAAGTACAACAACTCACAGAGCGAGCAACAACAAGAGAAGTACAACAACTCACAGAGCGAGCAACTACAAGGGAAGTACAACAACTCACAGAGCCAGCAACAACAAGGGAAGTACAACAACTCACAGAGCGAGCAACAACAAGGTAAGTACAACCTACATAATTACCAACAACATGGAAATACAACAACTCACATAACTACCAACAATAAGGGAAGTACAACAACTCACATAACTAGCAACAACAAGGGAATTACAACAACTTACATAACTACCAACAACAAGGGAATTACAACAACTCACATAACTACCAACAACAAGGGAAGTACAACAACTCACAGAACTACCAACAACAAGGGAAGTACAACAACTCACATAACTAGCAACAACAAGGGAATTACAACAACTTACATAACTACCAACAACAAGGGAATTACAACAACTCACATAACTACCAACAACAAGGGAAGTACAAGAACTCACTTAACTACCAACAACAAGGGAAGTACAACAACTCACATAACTAGCAACATCAACAGAGACAGAAGGATGTAGACAGACATGATCACTAATACGACACGTCATAGACTATAAGATTAATATTTTTTTTTTTTTGCATATCCTTTACAGGACATCGCTGTCAACATCAGCATCTTTCAGCTGTATGTTGATTTATTGGCAAGATTACGCTCAGTAGTTTGCCATTGCTTTCTGAGCGGCCGGCTCAGTATCCCGCAAGTCACCAGCGGGGATCGAACCTACCCAGCTCTCGCCCCGCTACGAGACACTGCGTGATAAACGGGATTACGGAGAAAGTGTTGTAATCCCTCTGCCAGAGAGACCGGCATAAGATTAATATACAGAAGGGATAATTCTTTATATTACTGTAGGACATTATGGTCAATTCGGGCATCGGGCAGGTCATTTATGGACCGCTGTTGAACCAGTCTTGGAGTCTAGATGAGCTCACTCCAGCGATTCTAACAAACTATGGATAACTAAACATTGTAGAGGAGACGGACACACAACATAGTCACCTGCTCACAGAGAACCGGGGGTTGTCGTCTTAAATTGAAGGTGTTAGCGAGTGCACGGCTGAGTGCATACGTGCCTTCATCTTGGTTGTATCCCGTCATGATTTCACATCGCTTGAAGTCTGTAGACACATCCAGCGTATCATCATTTATAAACACATCCATTGCGTCATCATTTATAACCACATACATCGCGTTTCCATTTATAAAAATATACATCGCGTCACCATTTATAAACACACCCATCGTGTCATCATTTATAAACACACCCAGCGTGTCATCATTTATAAACACACCCAGCGTGTCATCATTTATAAACACATCCATCGTGCCATCATTTATAAACACATCCATCGTGTCATCAATTATAAACACATCATCGTGTCACCAATTATAAACACACCCATCGTGTCACCAATTATAAACACATCCATCGTGTCACCAATTATAGACACATCCAGCGTGTCATCATATATAAACACAATCATCGTGTCACCAATTATAAACACATCCATCGTGTCATCATTTATAAACACACCCATCGTGTCACCAATTATAAACACATCCATCGTGTCACCAATTATAAACACATCCATCGTGTCATCATTTATAAACACACCCAGCTTGTCATCATTTATAAACACATCCATCGTGTCATAATTTATAATCACATTAATCGTGTCATCATTTATAACCACACACACCGTGCCATCATCTATAAACACATCCATCGTGTCATAATTTATAACCACATACATCATGTCATCATTTATAACCACACATACCATGTCATCAAATATAAACACATCCATCGTGTCATCATTTATAATCACATTAATCGTGTCATCATTTATAAACACATCCATCGTGTCAATATTTCTAAACACATCCATCGTGGCATCATTTATAAACACATCCATCGTGTCATCATTTATAAACACATCCATAGTGTCCTCATTTATAACCACATCCATAGTGTCATCATTTATAAACACATCCATAGTGTCCTCATTTATAAACACACCCAGCGTGTCAACATTTATAAACACATCCATCGTGTCATCATTTGTAAACACATCCATCGTGTCATCATTTATAAACACATTCATAGTGTCCTCATTTATAATTACACCCAGCGTGTCATCATTTATAAACACATCCATCGTGTCATCATTTATAAACACATCCATCGTGTCATCATTTATAAACACATCCATCGTGTCATCATTTATAAACACATCCATCGTGTCATCATTTATAAACACATCCATAGTGTCATCATTTATAAACACATCCATCATGTCATCATTTATAAACATATCCATAGTGTCATTATTTATAAACACATCCATCGTGTCATCATTTATAAACACATCCATCGTGTCATCATTTATAAACACATTCATAGTGTCCTCATTTATAATTACATTCAGCGTGTCATCATTTATAAACACACCCAGCGTGTCATCATTTATAAACACATCCATCGTGTCATCAATTATAAACACATCCATCGTGTCATCAATTATAAACACACTCAGCGTGTCATCATTTATAAACACATCCAGCGTGTCATCATTTATAAACACCCCCAGCGTGTCATCATTTTTAAACACATCCATCGTGTCATCATTTATAAACACATCCATCGTGTCATCAATTATAAACACATCCAGCGTGTCATCAATTATAAACACATACGTAATATCATTTATAAATACATCCGTAATGTCATCACGTATAAACACATTCACCGTGTCATCAAGTATAAACACATCCATCATGTCATCATTTATAAACACATTCTTGGTGTGTTCATTCAGAGATGAACCGGAAGTTTGTGGACAGACATGTTCCTCTGTGACACACAGTCACGTGACTAAGTCACAGAGATCACGTTCATATTTGTTCACACGATGAGATGCTAGCATGAACGTGTGTGTGTGTGTGTGTGCGTGTGTGTGTGTGTGTGTGTGAGTGAGACAGAGAGAGAGACAGAGCGAGCGAGATAGAGAGCGAGAGAGACAGAGAGAGCGAGAGAGACACAGAGAGAGAGAGACAGAGAGAGAGAAGGAGAGAGAGAGAGAGAAAGGATACTGTAGATGTTCTACATGATGGCTGTCTGCTGCCTTCCACGACTCGACTACCAACCTCCAGTCTTCAGGGCAGTTTTGGGGTCCGTGGTCAAGAAGTAACCGTCAGTGACCGCAACCATGATATCTTGAAATGTGGAACTCAGGTACAGATACTGCAGCGCCAGTTGGGCGGCGTCCACCTGGTGGTCAGAGACGGAGACACATATCATAGGTCAGAGGCGGAGACACATATCATAGGTCAGAGGTGGAGACACATATCATAGGTCAGAGGCGGAGACACATATCATAGGTCAGAGGCGGAGACACATATCATAGGTCAGAGGCGGAGACACATATCATAGGTCAGAGGCGGAGACACATATCATAGGTCAGAGGCGGAGACACATATCATAGGTCAGAGGCGGAGACACATATCATAGGTCAGAGGCGGAGACACATATCATAGGTCAGAGGCGGAGACACATATCATAGGTCAGAGGCGGAGACACATATCATAGGTCAGAGGCGGAGACACATATCATAGGTCAGAGGCGGAGACACATATCATAGGTCAGAGGCGGAGACACATATCATAGGTCAGAGGCGGAGACACATATCATAGGTCAGAGGCGGAGACACATATCATAGGTCAGAGGTGGAGACACATATCATAGGTCAGAGGCGGAGACACATATCATAGGTCAGAGGCGGAGTCACATATCATAGGTCAGAGGCGGAGACACATATCATAGGTCAGAGGCGGAGACACATATCATAGGTCAGAGGCGGAGACACATGTCATAGGTCAGAGACGGAGACACATATCATAGGTCAGAGGCGGAGACACATATCATAGGTCAGAGGCGGAGACACATATCATAGGTCAGAGGCGGAGACACATATCATAGGTCAGAGGCGGAGACACATATCATAGGTCAGAGGCGGAGACACATATCATAGGTCAGAGGCGGAGACACATATCATAGGTCAGAGGCGGAGACACATATCATAGGTCAGAGGCGGAGACACATATCATAGGTGAGAGGCGGAGACACATATCATAGGTCAGAGGCGGAGACACATATCATAGGTCAGAGGCGGAGACACATATCATAGGTCAGAGGCGGAGACACATATCATAGGTCAGAGGCAGAGAAACATATCATAGGTCAGAGGCGGAGACACATATCATAGGTCACACACAGGTCAGTGTTAGAGACATAAGTCAGTGTTAGAGACATAAGTCAGTGTTAGAGACATAAGTCAGTGTTAGAGACATAAGTTAGTGTTAGAGACATAAGTCAGTGTTAGAGACATAAGTCAGTGTTAGAGACACAGGTCAGTTTTAGAGACACAGGTCAGTGTTAGAGACACAGGTCAGTGTTAGAGACATAAGTCAGTGTTAGAGACATAAGTCAGTGTTAGAGACACAGGTCAGTGTTAGAGACACAGGTCAGTGTTAGAGACACAGGTCAGTGTTAGAGACATAAGTCAGTGTTAGAGACATAAGTCAGTGTTAGAGACATAAGTCAGTGTTAGAGACACAGGTCAGTGTTAGAGACATAAGTCAGTGTTAGAGACATAAGTCAGTGTTAGAGACACAGGTCAGTGTTAGAGACACAGGTCAGTGTTAGAGACACAGGTCAGTGTTAGAGACATAAGTCAGTGTTAGAGACAGAGGTCAGTGTTAGAGACACAGGTCAGTGTTAGAGACACAGGTCAGTGTTAGAGACATAAGTCAGTGTTAGAGACATAAGTCAGTGTTAGAGACATAAGTCAGTGTTAGAGACACAGGTCAGTGTTAGAGACACAGGTCAGTGTTAGAGACACAGGTCAGTGTTAGAGACATAAGTCAGTGTTAGAGACATAAGTCAGTGTTAGAGACATAAGTCAGTGTTAGAGACATAAGTCAGTGTTAGAGACACAGGTCAGTGTTAGAGACACAGGTCAGTGTTAGAGACACAGGTCAGTGTTAGAGACATAAGTCAGTGTTAGAGACATAAGTCAGTGTTAGAGACATAAGTCAGTGTTAGAGACACAGGTCAGTGTTAGAGACATAACTCAGTGTTAGAGACATAAGTCAGTGGTAGAGACATAGGTCAGTGTTAGAGACACAGGTCAGTGTTAGAGACACAGGTCAGTGTTAGAGACATAGGTCAGTGTTAGAGACACAGGTCAGTGTTAGAGACATAAGTCAGTGTTAGAGACATAAGTCAGTGTTAGAGACATAAGTCAGTGTTAGAGACATAAGTCAGTGTTAGAGACATAAGTCAGTGTTAGAGACACAGGTCAGTGTTAGAGACACAGGTCAGTGTTAGAGACATAAGTCAGTGTTAGAGACATAAGTCAGTGTTAGAGACACAGTTCAGTGTTAGAGACACAGGTCAGTGTTAGAGACATAAGTCAGTGTTAGAGACATAAGTCAGTGTTAGAGACATAAGTCAGTGTTAGAGACACAGGTCAGTGTTAGAGACATAAGTCAGTGTTAGGGACACAGGTCAGTGTTAGAAACACAGGTCAGTGTTAGAGACACAAGTCAGTGTTAGAGACATAAGTCAGTGTTAGAGACATAAGTCAGTGTTAGAGACATAAGTCAGTGTTAGAGACAGAGGTCAGTGTTAGAGACATAAGTCAGTGTTAGAGACACAGGTCAGTATTAGAGACACAGTTCCGTGGTAGAGACATAAGTCAGTGTTAGAGACAAAGGTCAGTGTTAGAGACACAGGTCAGTGTTAGAGACATAAGTCAGTGTTAGAGACATAAGTCAGTGTTAGAGACATAAGTCAGTGTTAGAGACACAGGTCAGTGTTAGAGATAGAAGTCAATGTTAGAGACACAGGTCAGTGTTAGAGACACAGGTCAGTGTTAGAGACACAGGTCAGTGTTATAGACATAAGTCAGTGTTAGAGACACAGGTCAGTGTTAGAGACACAGGTCAGTGGTAGAGACATAAGTCAGTGTTAGAGACAAAGGTCAGTGTTAGAGACACAGGTCAGTGTTAGAGAAATAATTCAGTTTTAGAGACATAAGTTAGTGTTAGAGACATAAGTCAGTGTTAGAGACAGAGGTCAGTGTTAGAGACACAGGTCAGTGTTAGAGACACAGGTCAGTGTTAGAGACATAAGTCAGTGTTAGAGACATAATTCAGTGTTAGAGACATAAGTCAGTGTTAGAGACATAAGTCAGTTGTAGAGACATAGGTCAGTGTTAGAGACATAAGTCAGTGTTATAGACATAGGTCAGTGTTAGAGACATAGGTCAGTGTTAGAGACATAAGTCAATGTTAGAGACATAAGTCAGTGGTAGAGACATAGGTCAGTGTTAGAGACATAAGTCAGTGGTAGAGACATAGGTCAGTGGTAGAGACATAAGTCAGTGGTAGAGACACAGGTCAGTGTTAGAGACATAAGTCAGTGGTAGAGACACAGGTCAGTGTTAGAGACATAAGTCAGTGGTAGAGACACAGGTCAGTGTTAGAGACATAAGTCAGTGGTAGAGACATAGGTCAGTGTTAGAGACATAAGTCAGTGGTAGAGACATAGGTCAGTGTTAGAGACATAAGTCAGTGGCAGAGACATAAGCCAGTGTTAGAGACATAGGTCAGTGGTAGAGACATAGGTCAGTGTTATAGGCATAAGTCAGTGTTAGAGACATAAGTCAGTGTTAGAGACACAGGTCAGTGTTAGAGACATAAATCAGTGGTGGAGACATAGGTCAGAGATAGAGAAATAGGTCTGAAGTAGAGACACAGCTCAGTGGTAGAGACATAAATGAGAGTTGGAGACATAGGTCAGAGGTAGAGACACAGGTTAGAGGTAGAGACACAGGTCACAGGTCAGAGGTAGAAACACAGGTCAGAGGTAGAGACACAGCTCAGTGGTAGAGACATAAATGAGAGTTGGAGACACAGGTCAGAGGTAAAGACACAGGTCAGAGGTAGAGACACAGGTCAGAGGTAGAGACACAGGTCAGAGGTAGAGACACATGTCACAGGTCAGAGGTAGAGACACAGGTCAGATTTAGAGACATAAGTCAGTGTTAGAGACATAAGTCAGTGTTAGAGACACAGGTCAGTGTTAGAGACACAGGTCAGTGTTAGAGACACAGGTCAGTGTTAGAGACATAAGTCAGTGTTAGAGACATAAGTCAGTGTTAGAGACACAGGTCAGTGTTAGAGACATAGGTCAGCGTTAGTGACACAGGTCAGTGTTAGAGACATAAGTCAGTGTTAGAGACATAAGTCAGTGTTAGAGACATAAGTCAGTGTTAGAGACACAGGTCAGTGTTAGAGACACAGGTCAGTGTTAGAGACACAAGTCAGTGTTAGAGACATAAGTCAGTGTTAGAGACACAGGTCAGTGTTAGAGACACAGGTCAGTGTTAGAGACACAGGTCAGTGTTAGAGACATAAGTCAGTGTTAGAGACACAGGTCAGTGTTAGAGACACAGGTCAGTGTTAGAGATACAGGTCAGTGTTAGAGACATAAGTCAGTGTTAGAGACACAGGTCAGTGTTAGAGACACAGGTCAGTGGTAGAGACATAAGTCAGTGTTAGAGACATAGGTCAGTGTTAGAGACACAGTTCAGTGTTAGAGACATAAGTCAGTGTTAGAGAGATAAGTCAGTGTTAGAGACATAATTGAGTGTTAGAGACATAAGTCAGTGTTAGAGACATAAATCAGTGTTAGAGACATAAATCAGTGTTAGAGACACAGGTCAGTGTTAGAGACATAAGTCAGTGTTAGAGACATAAATGAGAGTTGGAGACATAGGTCAGAGGTAGAGACACAGGTTAGAGGTAGAGACACAGGTCACGGGTCAGAGGTAGAGACACAGGTCAGAGGTAGAGACACAGCTCAGTGGTAGAGACATAAATGAGAGTTGGAGACATAGGTCAGAGGTAGAGACACAGGTCAGAGGTAGAGACACAGGTCAGAGGTAGAGACACAGGTCAGAGGTAGAGACACAGGTCAGAGGTAGAGACACATGTCACAGGTCAGAGATAGAGACACAGGTCAGATTTAGAGACATAAGTCAGTGTTAGAGACATAAGTCAGTGTTAGAGACACAGGTCAGTTTTAGAGACACAGGTCAGTGTTAGAGACACAGGTCAGTGTTAGAGACATAAGTCAGTGTTAGAGACATATGTCAGTGTTAGAGACACAGGTCAGTGTTAGAGACACAGGTCAGTGTTAGAGACACAGGTCAGTGTTAGAGACATAAGTCAGTGTTAGAGACATAAGTCAGTGTTAGAGACATAAGTCAGTGTTAGAGACACAGGTCAGTGTTAGAGACATAAGTCAGTGTTAGAGACATAAGTCAGTGTTAGAGACACAGGTCAGTGTTAGAGACACAGGTCAGTGTTAGAGACACAGGTCAGTGTTAGAGACATAAGTCAGTGTTAGAGACAGAGGTCAGTGTTAGAGACACAGGTCAGTGTTAGAGACACAGGTCAGTGTTAGAGACATAAGTCAGTGTTAGAGACACAGGTCAGTGGTAGAGACATAAGTCAGTGTTAGAGACATAGGTCAGTGTTAGAGACACAGTTCAGTGCTAGAGACATAAGTCAGTGTTAGAGAGATAAGTCAGAGTTAGAGACATAATTGAGTGTTAGAGACATAATTGAGTGTTAGAGACATAAGTCAGTTTTAGAGACATAAGTCAGTGTTAGAGACACAGGTCAGTGTTAGAGACATATGTCAGTGTTAGAGACATAAGTCAGTGTTAGAGACATAAGTCAGTGTTAGAGACATAAGTCAGTGTTAGAGACATAAGTCAGTGTTAGAGACATAAGTCAGTGTTAGAGACACAGATCAGTGTTAGAGACACACGTCAGTGTAAGAGACATAAGTCAGTGTTAGAGACACAAGTCAGTGTTAGAGACATAAGTCAGTGTTAGAGACACAGGTCAGTGTTAGAGACATAAGTCAGTGTTAGAGACATAAGTCAGTGTTAGAGACATAAGTCAGTGTTAGAGACACAGGTCAGTGTTAGAGACAGAAGTCAGTGTTAGAGACACAGGTCAGTGTTAGAGACACAGGTCAGTGTTAGAGACACAGGTCAGTGTTAGAGACATAAGTCAGTGTTCGAGACACAGGTCAGTGTTAGAGACACAGGTCAGTGGTAGAGACATAAGTCAGTGTTAGAGACAAAGGTCAGTGTTAGAGACACAGGTCAGTGTTAGAGACATAATTCAGTGTTAGAGACATAAGTTAGTGTTAGAGACATAAGTCAGTGTTAGAGACACAGGTCAGTGTTAAAGACACAGGTCAGTGTTAGAGACACAGGTCAGTGTTAGAGACATAAGTCAGTGTTAGAGACATAAGTCAGTGTTAGAGACACAGGTCAGTGTTAGAGACATAAGTCAGTTGTAGAGACATAGGTCAGTGTTAGAGACATAAGTCAGTGTTATAGACATAGGTCAGTGTTAGAGACATAGGTCAGTGTTAGAGACATAAGTCAGCTGTAGAGACATAGGTCAGTGTTAGAGACATAAGTCAGTGTTAGAGACATAAGTCAGTGGTAGAGACATAGGTCTGTGTTAGAGACATAAGTCAGTGGTAGAGACATAGGTCAGTGGTAGAGACATAAGTCAGTGGTAGAGACACAGGTCAGTGTTAGAGACATATGTCAGTGGTAGAGACACAGGTCAGTGTTAGAGACATAAGTCAGTGGTAGAGACATAGGTCAGTGTTAGAGACATAAGTCAGTGGTAGAGACATAGGTCAGTGTTAGAGACATAAGTCAGTGTTAGAGACACAGGTCAGTGTTAGAGACACAGGTCAGTGTTAGAGACACAGGTCAGTGTTAGAGACATAAGTCAGTGTTAGAGACAGAGGTCAGTGTTAGAGACACAGGTCAGTGTTAGAGACACAGGTCAGTGTTAGAGACATAAGTCAGTGTTAGAGACACAGGTCAGTGGTAGAGACATAAGTCAGTGTTAGAGACATAGGTCAGTGTTAGAGACACAGTTCAGTGCTAGAGACATAAGTCAGTGTTAGAGAGATAAGTCAGAGTTAGAGACATAATTGAGTGTTAGAGACATAATTGAGTGTTAGAAACATAAGTCAGTTTTAGAGACATAAGTCAGTGTTAGAGACACAGGTCAGTGTTAGAGACATATGTCAGTGTTAGAGACATAAGTCAGTGTTAGAGACATAAGTCAGTGTTAGAGACATAAGTCAGTGTTAGAGACACAGGTCAGTGTTAGAGACAGAAGTCAGTGTTAGAGACACAGGTCAGTGTTAGAGACACAGGTCAGTGTTAGAGACACAGGTCAGTGTTAGAGACATAAGTCAGTGTTCGAGACACAGGTCAGTGTTAGAGACACAGGTCAGTGGTAGAGACATAAGTCAGTGTTAGAGACAAAGGTCAGTGTTAGAGACACAGGTCAGTGTTAGAGACATAATTCAGTGTTAGAGACATAAGTTAGTGTTAGAGACATAAGTCAGTGTTAGAGACACAGGTCAGTGTTAAAGACACAGGTCAGTGTTAGAGACACAGGTCAGTGTTAGAGACATAAGTCAGTGTTAGAGACATAAGTCAGTGTTAGAGACACAGGTCAGTGTTAGAGACATAAGTCAGTTGTAGAGACATAGGTCAGTGTTAGAGACATAAGTCAGTGTTATAGACATAGGTCAGTGTTAGAGACATAGGTCAGTGTTAGAGACATAAGTCAGCTGTAGAGACATAGGTCAGTGTTAGAGACATAAGTCAGTGTTAGAGACATAAGTCAGTGGTAGAGACATAGGTCTGTGTTAGAGACATAAGTCAGTGGTAGAGACATAGGTCAGTGGTAGAGACATAAGTCAGTGGTAGAGACACAGGTCAGTGTTAGAGACATATGTCAGTGGTAGAGACACAGGTCAGTAGTAGAGACATAAGTCAGTGGTAGAGACATAGGTCAGTGTTAGAGACATAAGTCAGTGGTAGAGACATAGGTCAGTGTTAGAGACATAAGTCAGTGTTAGAGACACAGGTCAGTGTTAGAGACACAGGTCAGTGTTAGAGACACAGGTCAGTGTTAGAGACATAAGTCAGTGTTAGAGACAGAGGTCAGTGTTAGAGACACAGGTCAGTGTTAGAGACACAGGTCAGTGTTAGAGACATAAGTCAGTGTTAGAGACACAGGTCAGTGGTAGAGACATAAGTCAGTGTTAGAGACATAGGTCAGTGTTAGAGACACAGTTCAGTGCTAGAGACATAAGTCAGTGTTAGAGAGATAAGTCAGAGTTAGAGACATAATTGAGTGTTAGAGACATAATTGAGTGTTAGAAACATAAGTCAGTTTTAGAGACATAAGTCAGTGTTAGAGACACAGGTCAGTGTTAGAGACATATGTCAGTGTTAGAGACATAAGTCAGTGTTAGAGACATAAGTCAGTGTTAGAGACATAAGTCAGTGTTAGAGACATAAGTCAATGTTAGAGACATAAGTCAGTGTTAGAGACACAGGTCAGTGTTAGAGACACAGGTCAGTGTTAGAGACATAAGTCAGTGTTAGAGACATAAGTCAGTGTTAGAGACACAGGTCAGTGTTAGAAACACAGGTCAGTGTTAGAGACATAAGTCAGTGTTAGAGACACAAGTCAGTGTTAGAGACATAAGTCAGTGTTAGAGACACAGGTCAGTGTTAGAGACATAAGTCAGTGTTAGAGACATAAGTCAGTGTTAGAGACATAAGTCAGTGTTAGAGACACAGGTCAGTGTTAGAGACAGAAGTCAGTGTTAGAGACACAGGTCAGTGTTAGAGACACAGGTCAGTGTTAGAGACACAGGTCAGTGTTAGAGACATAAGTCAGTGTTCGAGACACAGGTCAGTGTTAGAGACACAGATCAGTGGTAGAGACATAAGTCAGTGTTAGAGACAAAGGTCAGTGTTAGAGACACAGGTCAGTGTTAGAGACATAATTCAGTGTTAGAGACATAAGTTAGTGTTAGAGACATAAGTCAGTGTTAGAGACACAGGTCAGTGTTAAAGACACAGGTCAGTGTTAGAGACACAGGTCAGTGTTAGAGACATAAGTCAGTGTTAGAGACACAGGTCAGTGTTAGAGACATAAGTCAGTTGTAGAGACATAGGTCAGTGTTAGAGACATAAGTCAGTGTTATAGACATAGGTCAGTGTTAGAGACATAGGTCAGTGTTAGAGACATAAGTCAGCTGTAGAGACATAGGTCAGTGTTAGAGACATAAGTCAGTGTTAGAGACATAAGTCAGTGGTAGAGACATAGGTCTGTGTTAGAGACATAAGTCAGTGGTAGAGACATAGGTCAGTTGTAGAGACATAAGTCAGTGGTAGAGACACAGGTCAGTGTTAGAGACATAAGTCAGTGGTAGGGACACAGGTCAGTGTTAGAGACATAAGTCAGTGGTAGAGACATAGGTCAGTGTTAGAGACATAAGTCAGTGGTAGAGACATAGGTCAGTGTTAGAGATATAAGTCAGTGGCAGAGACATAAGTCAGTGTTAGAGACATAGGTCAGTGGTAGAGACATAGGTCAGTGTTATAGGCATAAGTCAGTGGCAGAGACATAAGTCAGTGTTAGAGACACAGGTCAGTGTTAGAGACATAAATCAGTGGTGGAGACATAGGTCAGAGATAGAGAAATAGGTCTGAGGTAGAGACACAGCTCAGTGGTAGAGACATAAATGAGAGTTAGAGACATAGTTCAGAGGTAGAGACACAGGTTAGAGGTAGAAACACAGGTCACAGGTCAGAGGTAGAAACACAGGTCAGAGGTAGAGACACAGCTCAGTGGTAGAGACATAAATGAGAGTTGGAGACATAGGTCAAAGGTAGAGACACAGGTCAGAGGTAGAGACACAGGTCAGAGGTAGAGACACAGGTCAGAGGTAGAGACACATGTCACAGGTCAGAGATAGAGACACAGGTCAGATTTAGAGACATAAGTCAGTGTTAGAGACATAAGTCAGTGTTAGAGACTTAGGTCAGTGTTAGAGACACAGGTCAGTGTTAGAGACACAGGTCAGTGTTAGAGACATAAGTCAGTGTTAGAGACATAAGTCAGTGTTAGAGACACAGGTCAGTGTTAGAGACACAGGTCAGTGGTAGAGACATAAGTCAGTGTTAGAGACATAGGTCAGTGTTAGAGACACAGTTCAGTGTTAGAGACATAAGTCAGTGTTAGAGAGATAAGTCAGAGTTAGAGACATAATTGAGTGTTAGAGACATAATTGAGTGTTAGAGACATAAGTCAGTTTTAGAGACATAAGTCAGTGTTAGAGACACAGGTCAGTGTTAGAGACATAAGTCAGTGTTAGAGACATAAGTCAGTGTTAGAGACATAAGTCAGTGTTAGAGACATAAGTCAGTGTTAGAGACATAAGTCAGTGTTAGAGACATAAGTCAGTGTTAGAGACACAGGTCAGTGTTAGAGACACAGGTCAGTGTTAGAGACATAAGTCAGTGTTAGAGACATAAGTCAGTGTTAGAGACACAGGTCAGTGTTAGAGACACAGGTCAGTGTTAGAGACATAAGTCAGTGTTAGAGACACAAGTCAGTGTTAGAGACATAAGTCAGTGTTAGAGACACAGGTCAGTGTTAGAGACATAAGTCAGTGTTAGAGACACAGGTCAGTGTTAGAGACACAGGTCAGTGTTAGAGACACAGGTCAGTGTTAGAGACATAAGTCAGTGTTAGAGACATAAGTCAGTGTTAGAGACATAAGTCAGTGTTAGAGACACAGGTCAGTGTTAGAGACAGAAGTCAGTGTTAGAGACACAGGTCAGTGTTAGAGACACAGGTCAGTGTTAGAGACACAGATCAGTGTTAGAGACATAAGTCAGTGTTCGAGACACAGGTCAGTGTTCGAGACACAGGTCAGTGGTAGAGACATAAGTCAGTGTTAGAGACACCGGTCAGTGTTAGAGACATAATTCAGTGTTAGAGACATAATTCAGTGTTAGAGACATAAGTTAGTGTTAGAGACATAAGTCAGTGTTAGAGACACAGGTCAGTGTTAAAGACACAGGTCAGTGTTAGAGACACAGGTCAGTGTTAGAGACATAAGTCAGTGTTAGAGACATAAGTCAGTGTTAGAGACATAAGTCAGTGTTAGAGACATAAGTCAGTTGTAGAGACATAGGTCAGTGTTAGAGTCATAAGTCAGTGTTATAGACATAGGTCAGTGTTAGAGACATAGGTCAGTGTTAGAGACATAAGTCAGTGTTAGAGACATAAGTCAGTGGTAGAGACATAGGTCAGTGTTAGAGACATAAGTCAGTGGTAGAGACATAGGTCAGTGGTAGAGACATAAGTCAGTGGTAGAGACACAGGTCAGTGTTAGAGACATAAGTCAGTGGTAGAGACACAGGTCAGTGTTAGAGACATAAGTCAGTGGTAGAGACATAGGTCAGTGTTAGAGACATAAGTCAGTGGTAGAGACATAGGTCAGTGTTAGAGACATAAGTCAGTGGCAGAGACATTAGCCAGTGTTAGAGACATAAGTCAGTGTTAGAGACACAGGTCAGTGTTAGAGACATAGGTCAGTGTTAGTGACACAGGTCAGTGTTAGAGACATAAGTCAGTGTTAGAGACATAATTCAGTGTTAGAGACATAAGTCAGTGTTAGAGACACAGGTCAGTGTTAGAGATACAGGTCAGTGTTAGAGACACAAGTCAGTGTTAGAGACATAAGTCAGTGTTAGAGACACAGGTCAGTGTTAGAGACACAGGTCAGTGTTAGAGACACAGGTCAGTGTTAGAGACATAAGTCAGTGTTAGAGACACAGGTCAGTGTTAGAGACACAGGTCAGTGTTAGAGATACAGGTCAGTGTTAGAGACATAAGTCAGTGTTAGAGACACAGGTCAGTGTTAGAGACACAGGTCAGTGGTAGAGACATAAGTCAGTGTTAGAGACATAGGTCAGTGTTAGAGACACAGTTCAGTGTTAGAGACATAAGTCAGTGTTAGAGAGATAAGTCAGTGTTAGAGACATAATTGAGTGTTAGAGACATAAGTCAGTGTTAGAGACATAAGTCAGTGTTAGAGACATAAATCAGTGTTAGAGACACAGGTCAGTGTTAGAGACATAAGTCAGTGTTAGAGACATAAATGAGAGTTGGAGACATAGGCCAGAGGTAGAGACACAGGTTAGAGGTAGAGACACAGGTCACGGGTCAGAGGTAGAGACACAGGTCAGAGGTAGAGACACAGCTCAGTGGTAGAGACATAAATGAGAGTTGGAGACATAGGTCAGAGGTAGAGACACAGGTCAGAGGTAGAGACACAGGTCAGAGGTAGAGACACAGGTCAGAGGTAGAGACACAGGTCAGAGGTAGAGACACATGTCACATGTCAGAGATAGAGACACAGGTCAGATTTAGAGACATAAGTCAGTGTTAGAGACATAAGTCAGTGTTAGAGACACAGGTCAGTTTTAGAGACACAGGTCAGTGTTAGAGACACAGGTCAGTGTTAGAGACATAAGTCAGTGTTAGAGACATAAGTCAGTGTTAGAGACACAGGTCAGTGTTAGAGACACAGGTCAGTGTTAGAGACACAGGTCAGTGTTAGAGACATAAGTCAGTGTTAGAGACATAAGTCAGTGTTAGAGACATAAGTCAGTGTTAGAGACACAGGTCAGTGTTAGAGACATAAGTCAGTGTTAGAGACATAAGTCAGTGTTAGAGACACAGGTCAGTGTTAGAGACACAGGTCAGTGTTAGAGACACAGGTCAGTGTTAGAGACATAAGTCAGTGTTAGAGACAGAGGTCAGTGTTAGAGACACAGGTCAGTGTTAGAGACACAGGTCAGTGTTAGAGACATAAGTCAGTGTTAGAGACACAGGTCATTGGTAGAGACATAAGTCAGTGTTAGAGACATAGGTCAGTGTTAGAGACACAGTTCAGTGTTAGAGGCATAAGTCAGTGTTAGAGAGATAAGTCAGAGTTAGAGACATAATTGAGTGTTAGAGACATAATTGAGTGTTAGAGACATAAGTCAGTTTTAGAGACATAAGTCAGTGTTAGAGACACAGGTCAGTGTTAGAGACATAAGTCAGCGTTAGAGACATAAGTCAGTGTTAGAGACATAAGTCAGTGTTAGAGACATAAGTCAGTGTTAGAGACATAAGTCAGTGTTAGAGACACAGGTCAGTGTTAGAGACACTGGTCAGTGTTAGAGACATAAGTCAGTGTTAGAGACATAAGTCAGTGTTAGAGACACAGGTCAGTGTTAGAGACACAGGTCAGTGTTAGAGACATAAGTCAGTGTTAGAGACACAAGTCAGTGTTAGAGACATAAGTCAGTGTTAGAGACACAGGTCAGTGTTAGAGACATAAGTCAGTGTTAGAGACACAGGTCAGTGTTAGAGACACAGGTCAGTGTTAGAGACACGGGTCAGTGTTAGAGACATAAGTCAGTGTTAGAGACACAAGTCAGTGTTAGAGACATAAGTCAGTGTTAGAGACACAGGTCAGTGTTAGAGACACAGGTCAGTGGTAGAGACATAAGTCAGTGTTAGAGAGAAAGGTCAGTGTTAGAGACACAGGTCAGTGTTAGAGAAAAATTCAGTGTTAGAGACATAAGTTAGTGTTAGAGACATAAGTCAGTGTTAGAGACACAGGTCAGTGTTAAAGACACAGGTCAGTGTTAGAGACACAGGTCAGTGTTAGAGACATAAGTCAGTGTTAGAGACATAAGTCAGTGTTAGAGACACAGGTCAGTGTTAGAGACATAAGTCAGTTGTAGAGACATATGTCAGTGTTAGAGACATAAGTCAGTGTTATAGACATAGGTCAGTGTTAGAGACATAGGTCAGTGTTAGAGACATAAGTCAGCTGTAGAGACATAGGTCAGTGTTAGAGACATAAGTCAGTGTTAGAGACATAAGTCAGTGGTAGAGACATAGGTCTGTGTTAGAGACATAAGTCAGTGGTAGAGACATAGGTCAGTGGTAGAGACATAAGTCAGTGGTAGAGACACAGGTCAGTGTTAGAGACATAAGTCAGTGGTAGAGACACAGGTCAGTGTTAGAGACATAAGTCAGTGGTAGAGACATAGGTCAGTGTTAGAGACATAAGTCAGTGGTAGAGACATAGGTCAGTGTTAGAGATATAAGTCAGTGGCAGAGACATAAGTCAGTGTTAGAGACATAGGTCAGTGGTAGAGACATAGGTCAGTGTTATAGGCATAAGTCAGTGTTAGAGACATAAGTCAGTGTTAGAGACACAGGTCAGTGTTAGAGACATAAATCAGTGGTGGAGACATAGGTCAGAGATAGAGAAATAGGTCTGAGGTAGAGACACAGCTCAGTGGTAGAGACATAAATGAGAGTTAGAGACATAGTTCAGAGGTAGAGACACAGGTTAGAGGTAGAAACACAGGTCACAGGTCAGAGGTAGAAACACAGGTCAGAGGTAGAGACACAGCTCAGTGGTAGAGACATAAATGAGAGTTGGAGACATAGGTCAGAGGTAGAGACACAGGTCAGAGGTAGAGACACAGGTCAGAGGTAGAGACACAGGTCAGAGGTAGAGACACATGTCACAGGTCAGAGATAGAGACACAGGTCAGATTTAGAGACATAAGTCAGTGTTAGAGACATAAGTCAGTGTTAGAGACTTAGGTCAGTGTTAGAGACACAGGTCAGTGTTAGAGACACAGGTCAGTGTTAGAGACATAAGTCAGTGTTAGAGACATAAGTCAGTGTTAGAGACACAGGTCAGTGTTAGAGACACAGGTCAGTGGTAGAGACATAAGTCAGTGTTAGAGACATAGGTCAGTGTTAGAGACACAGTTCAGTGTTACAGACATAAGTCAGTGTTAGAAAGATAAGTCAGAGTTAGAGACATAATTGAGTGTTAGAGACATAATTGAGTGTTAGAGACATAAGTCAGTTTTAGAGACATAAGTCAGTGTTAGAGACACAGGTCAGTGTTAGAGACATAAGTCAGTGTTAGAGACAAAAGTCAGTGTTAGAGACATAAGTCAGTGTTAGAGACATAAGTCAGTGTTAGAGACATAAGTCAGTGTTAGAGACATAAGTCAGTGTTAGAGACACAGGTCAGTGTTAGAGACACAGGTCAGTGTTAGAGACATAAGTCAGTGTTAGAGACATAAGTCAGTGTTAGAGACACAGGTCAGTGTTAGAGACACAGGTCAGTGTTAGAGACATAAGTCAGTGTTAGAGACACAAGTCAGTGTTAGAGACATAAGTCAGTGTTAGAGACACAGGTCAGTGTTAGAGACATAAGTCAGTGTTAGAGACACAGGTCAGTGTTAGAGACACAGGTCAGTGTTAGAGACACAGGTCAGTGTTAGAGACATAAGTCAGTGTTAGAGACATAAGTCAGTGTTAGAGACATAAGTCAGTGTTAGAGACACAGGTCAGTGTTAGAGACAGAAGTCAGTGTTAGAGACACAGGTCAGTGTTAGAGACACAGGTCAGTGTTAGAGACACAGATCAGTGTTAGAGACATAAGTCAGTGTTCGAGACACAGGTCAGTGTTAGAGACACAGGTCAGTGGTAGAGACATAAGTCAGTGTTAGAGACACCGGTCAGTGTTAGAGACATAATTCAGTGTTATAGGCATAAGTCAGTGGTAGAGACATAGGTCAGTGTTAGAGACATAAGTCAGTGGCAGAGACATAAGCCAGTGTTAGAGACATAGGTCAATGGAAGAGACATAGGTCAGTGTTATAGGCATAAGTCAGTGTTAGAGACATAAGTCAGTGTTAGAGACACAGGTCAGTGTTAGAGACATAAATCAGTGGTGGAGACATAGGACAAAGATAGAGAAATAGGTCTGAGGTAGAGACACAGCTCAGTGGTAGAGACATAAATGAGAGTTGGAGACATAGGTCAGAGGTAGAGACACAGGTTAGAGGTAGAGACACAGGTCACGGGTCAGAGGTAGAGACACAGGTCAGAGGTAGAGACACAGCTCAGTGGTAGAGACATAAATGAGAGTTGGAGACATAGGTCAGAGGTAGAGACACAGGTCAGAGGTAGAGACACAGGTCAGAGGTAGAGACACAGGTCAGAGGTAGAGACACAGGTCAGAGGTAGAGACACATGTCACAGGTCAGAGATAGAGACACAGGTCAGATTTAGAGACATAAGTCAGTGTTAGAGACATAAGTCAGTGTTAGAGACACAGGTCAGTTTTAGAGACACAGGTCAGTGTTAGAGACACAGGTCAGTGTTAGAGACATAAGTCAGTGTTAGAGACATAAGTCAGTGTTAGAGACACAGGTCAGTGTTAGAGACACAGGTCAGTGTTAGAGACACAGGTCAGTGTTAGAGACATAAGTCAGTGTTAGAGACATAAGTCAGTGTTAGAGACACAGGTCAGTTTTAGAGACACAGGTCAGTGTTAGAGACACAGGTCAGTGTTAGAGACATAAGTCAGTGTTAGAGACATAAGTCAGTGTTAGAGACACAGGTCAGTGTTAGAGACACAGGTCAGTGTTAGAGACACAGGTCAGTGTTAGAGACATAAGTCAGTGTTAGAGACATAAGTCAGTGTTAGAGACATAAGTCAGTGTTAGAGACACAGGTCAGTGTTAGAGACATAAGTCAGTGTTAGAGACATAAGTCAGTGTTAGAGACACAGGTCAGTGTTAGAGACACAGGTCAGTGTTAGAGACACAGGTCAGTGTTAGAGACATAAGTCAGTGTTAGAGACAGAGGTCAGTGTTAGAGACACAGGTCAGTGTTAGAGACACAGGTCAGTGTTAGAGACATAAGTCAGTGTTAGAGACACAGGTCAGTGGTAGAGACATAAGTCAGTGTTAGAGACATAGGTCAGTGTTAGAGACACAGTTCAGTGTTAGAGGCATAAGTCAGTGTTAGAGAGATAAGTCAGAGTTAGAGACATAATTGAGTGTTAGAGACATAATTGAGTGTTAGAGACATAAGTCAGTTTTAGAGACATAAGTCAGTGTTAGAGACACAGGTCAGTGTTAGAGACATATGTCAGTGTTAGAGACATAAGTCAGCGTTAGAGACATAAGTCAGTGTTAGAGACATAAGTCAGTGTTAGAGACATAAGTCAGTGTTAGAGACATAAGTCAGTGTTAGAGACACAGGTAAGTGATAGAGACACTGGTCAGTGTTAGAGACATAAGTCAGTGTTAGAGACATAAGTCAGTGTTAGAGACACAGGTCAGTGTTAGAGACACAGGTCAGTGTTAGAGACATAAGTCAGTGTTAGAGACACAAGTCAGTGTTAGAGACATAAGTCAGTGTTAGAGACACAGGTCAGTGTTAGAGACATAAGTCAGTGTTAGAGACACAGGTCAGTGTTAGAGACACAGGTCAGTGTTAGAGACACGGGTCAGTGTTAGAGACATAAGTCAGTGTTAGAGACATAAGTCAGTGTTAGAGACATAAGTCAGTGTTAGAGACACAGGTCAGTGTTAGAGACAGAAGTCAGTGTTAGAGACACAGGTCAGTGTTAGAGACACAGGTCAGTGTTAGAGACACAGGTCAGTGTTAGAGACATAAGTCAGTGTTCGAGACACAGGTCAGTGTTAGAGACACAGGTCAGTGGTAGAGACATAAGTCAGTGTTAGAGACAAAGGTCAGTGTTAGAGACACAGGTCAGTGTTAGAGACATAATTCAGTGTTAGAGACATAAGTTAGTGTTAGAGACATAAGTCAGTGTTAGAGACACAGGTCAGTGTTAAAGACACAGGTCAGTGTTAGAGACACAGGTCAGTGTTAGAGACATAAGTCAGTGTTAGAGACATAAGTCAGTGTTAGAGACACAGGTCAGTGTTAGAGACATAAGTCAGTTGTAGAGACATATGTCAGTGTTAGAGACATAAGTCAGTGTTATAGACATAGGTCAGTGTTAGAGACATAGGTCAGTGTTAGAGACATAAGTCAGCTGTAGAGACATAGGTCAGTGTTAGAGACATAAGTCAGTGTTAGAGACATAAGTCAGTGGTAGAGACATAGGTCTGTGTTAGAGACATAAGTCAGTGGTAGAGACATAGGTCAGTGGTAGAGACATAAGTCAGTGGTAGAGACACAGGTCAGTGTTAGAGACATAAGTCAGTGGTAGAGACATAGGTCAGTGTTAGAGACATAAGTCAGTGGTAGAGACATAGGTCAGTGTTAGAGATATAAGTCAGTGGCAGAGACATAAGTCAGTGTTAGAGACATAGGTCAGTGGTAGAGACATAGGTCAGTGTTATAGGCATAAGTCAGTGTTAGAGACATAAGTCAGTGTTAGAGACACAGGTCAGTGTTAGAGACATAAATCAGTGGTGGAGACATAGGTCAGAGATAGAGAAATAGGTCTGAGGTAGAGACACAGCTCAGTGGTAGAGACATAAATGAGAGTTAGAGACATAGTTCAGAGGTAGAGACACAGGTTAGAGGTAGAAACACAGGTCACAGGTCAGAGGTAGAAACACAGGTCAGAGGTAGAGACACAGCTCAGTGGTAGAGACATAAATGAGAGTTGGAGACATAGGTCAGAGGTAGAGACACAGGTCAGAGGTAGAGACACAGGTCAGAGGTAGAGACACAGGTCAGAGGTAGAGACACATGTCACAGGTCAGAGATAGAGACACAGGTCAGATTTAGAGACATAAGTCAGTGTTAGAGACATAAGTCAGTGTTAGAGACTTAGGTCAGTGTTAGAGACACAGGTCAGTGTTAGAGACACAGGTCAGTGTTAGAGACATAAGTCAGTGTTAGAGACATAAGTCAGTGTTAGAGACACAGGTCAGTGTTAGAGACACAGGTCAGTGGTAGAGACATAAGTCAGTGTTAGAGACACAGGTCAGTGTTAGAGACACAGGTCAGTGTTAGAGACACAGGTCAGTGTTAGAGACATAAGTCAGTGTTAGAGACATAAGTCAGTGTTAGAGACACAGGTCAGTTTTAGAGACACAGGTCAGTGTTAGAGACACAGGTCAGTGTTAGAGACATAAGTCAGTGTTAGAGACATAAGTCAGTGTTAGAGACACAGGTCAGTGTTAGAGACACAGGTCAGTGTTAGAGACACAGGTCAGTGTTAGAGACATAAGTCAGTGTTAGAGACATAAGTCAGTGTTAGAGACATAAGTCAGTGTTAGAGACACAGGTCAGTGTTAGAGACATAAGTCAGTGTTAGAGACATAAGTCAGTGTTAGAGACACAGGTCAGTGTTAGAGACACAGGTCAGTGTTAGAGACACAGGTCAGTGTTAGAGACATAAGTCAGTGTTAGAGACAGAGGTCAGTGTTAGAGACACAGGTCAGTGTTAGAGACACAGGTCAGTGTTAGAGACATAAGTCAGTGTTAGAGACACAGGTCAGTGGTAGAGACATAAGTCAGTGTTAGAGACATAGGTCAGTGTTAGAGACACAGTTCAGTGTTAGAGGCATAAGTCAGTGTTAGAGAGATAAGTCAGAGTTAGAGACATAATTGAGTGTTAGAGACATAATTGAGTGTTAGAGACATAAGTCAGTTTTAGAGACATAAGTCAGTGTTAGAGACACAGGTCAGTGTTAGAGACATATGTCAGTGTTAGAGACATAAGTCAGCGTTAGAGACATAAGTCAGTGTTAGAGACATAAGTCAGTGTTAGAGACATAAGTCAGTGTTAGAGACATAAGTCAGTGTTAGAGACACAGGTAAGTGATAGAGACACTGGTCAGTGTTAGAGACATAAGTCAGTGTTAGAGACATAAGTCAGTGTTAGAGACACAGGTCAGTGTTAGAGACACAGGTCAGTGTTAGAGACATAAGTCAGTGTTAGAGACACAAGTCAGTGTTAGAGACATAAGTCAGTGTTAGAGACACAGGTCAGTGTTAGAGACATAAGTCAGTGTTAGAGACACAGGTCAGTGTTAGAGACACAGGTCAGTGTTAGAGACACGGGTCAGTGTTAGAGACATAAGTCAGTGTTAGAGACATAAGTCAGTGTTAGAGACATAAGTCAGTGTTAGAGACACAGGTCAGTGTTAGAGACAGAAGTCAGTGTTAGAGACACAGGTCAGTGTTAGAGACACAGGTCAGTGTTAGAGACACAGGTCAGTGTTAGAGACATAAGTCAGTGTTCGAGACACAGGTCAGTGTTAGAGACACAGGTCAGTGGTAGAGACATAAGTCAGTGTTAGAGACAAAGGTCAGTGTTAGAGACACAGGTCAGTGTTAGAGACATAATTCAGTGTTAGAGACATAAGTTAGTGTTAGAGACATAAGTCAGTGTTAGAGACACAGGTCAGTGTTAAAGACACAGGTCAGTGTTAGAGACACAGGTCAGTGTTAGAGACATAAGTCAGTGTTAGAGACATAAGTCAGTGTTAGAGACACAGGTCAGTGTTAGAGACATAAGTCAGTTGTAGAGACATATGTCAGTGTTAGAGACATAAGTCAGTGTTATAGACATAGGTCAGTGTTAGAGACATAGGTCAGTGTTAGAGACATAAGTCAGCTGTAGAGACATAGGTCAGTGTTAGAGACATAAGTCAGTGTTAGAGACATAAGTCAGTGGTAGAGACATAGGTCTGTGTTAGAGACATAAGTCAGTGGTAGAGACATAGGTCAGTGGTAGAGACATAAGTCAGTGGTAGAGACACAGGTCAGTGTTAGAGACATAAGTCAGTGGTAGAGACATAGGTCAGTGTTAGAGACATAAGTCAGTGGTAGAGACATAGGTCAGTGTTAGAGATATAAGTCAGTGGCAGAGACATAAGTCAGTGTTAGAGACATAGGTCAGTGGTAGAGACATAGGTCAGTGTTATAGGCATAAGTCAGTGTTAGAGACATAAGTCAGTGTTAGAGACACAGGTCAGTGTTAGAGACATAAATCAGTGGTGGAGACATAGGTCAGAGATAGAGAAATAGGTCTGAGGTAGAGACACAGCTCAGTGGTAGAGACATAAATGAGAGTTAGAGACATAGTTCAGAGGTAGAGACACAGGTTAGAGGTAGAAACACAGGTCACAGGTCAGAGGTAGAAACACAGGTCAGAGGTAGAGACACAGCTCAGTGGTAGAGACATAAATGAGAGTTGGAGACATAGGTCAGAGGTAGAGACACAGGTCAGAGGTAGAGACACAGGTCAGAGGTAGAGACACAGGTCAGAGGTAGAGACACATGTCACAGGTCAGAGATAGAGACACAGGTCAGATTTAGAGACATAAGTCAGTGTTAGAGACATAAGTCAGTGTTAGAGACTTAGGTCAGTGTTAGAGACACAGGTCAGTGTTAGAGACACAGGTCAGTGTTAGAGACATAAGTCAGTGTTAGAGACATAAGTCAGTGTTAGAGACACAGGTCAGTGTTAGAGACACAGGTCAGTGGTAGAGACATAAGTCAGTGTTAGAGACATAGGTCAGTGTTAGAGACACAGTTCAGTGTTAGAGACATAAGTCAGTGTTAGAAAGATAAGTCAGAGTTAGAGACATAATTGAGTGTTAGAGACATAATTGAGTGTTAGAGACATAAGTCAGTTTTAGAGACATAAGTCAGTGTTAGAGACACAGGTCAGTGTTAGAGACATAAGTCAGTGTTAGAGACAAAAGTCAGTGTTAGAGACATAAGTCAGTGTTAGAGACATAAGTCAGTGTTAGAGACATAAGTCAGTGTTAGAGACATAAGTCAGTGTTAGAGACACAGGTCAGTGTTAGAGACACAGGTCAGTGTTAGAGACATAAGTCAGTGTTAGAGACATAAGTCAGTGTTAGAGACACAGGTCAGTGTTAGAGACACAGGTCAGTGTTAGAGACATAAGTCAGTGTTAGAGACACAAGTCAGTGTTAGAGACATAAGTCAGTGTTAGAGACACAGGTCAGTGTTAGAGACATAAGTCAGTGTTAGAGACACAGGTCAGTGTTAGAGACACAGGTCAGTGTTAGAGACACAGGTCAGTGTTAGAGACATAAGTCAGTGTTAGAGACATAAGTCAGTGTTAGAGACATAAGTCAGTGTTAGAGACACAGGTCAGTGTTAGAGACAGAAGTCAGTGTTAGAGACACAGGTCAGTGTTAGAGACACAGGTCAGTGTTAGAGACACAGATCAGTGTTAGAGACATAAGTCAGTGTTCGAGACACAGGTCAGTGTTAGAGACACAGGTCAGTGGTAGAGACATAAGTCAGTGTTAGAGACACCGGTCAGTGTTAGAGACATAATTCAGTGTTATAGGCATAAGTCAGTGGTAGAGACATAGGTCAGTGTTAGAGACATAAGTCAGTGGCAGAGACATAAGCCAGTGTTAGAGACATAGGTCAATGGTAGAGACATAGGTCAGTGTTATAGGCATAAGTCAGTGTTAGAGACATAAGTCAGTGTTAGAGACACAGGTCAGTGTTAGAGACATAAATCAGTGGTGGAGACATAGGTCAGAGATAGAGAAATAGGTCTGAGGTAGAGACACAGCTCAGTGGTAGAGACATAAATGAGAGTTGGAGACATAGGTCAGAGGTAGAGACACAGGTTAGAGGTAGAGACACAGGTCACGGGTCAGAGGTAGAGACACAGGTCAGAGGTAGAGACACAGCTCAGTGGTAGAGACATAAATGAGAGTTGGAGACATAGGTCAGAGGTAGAGACACAGGTCAGAGGTAGAGACACAGGTCAGAGGTAGAGACACAGGTCAGAGGTAGAGACACAGGTCAGAGGTAGAGACACATGTCACAGGTCAGAGATAGAGACACAGGTCAGATTTAGAGACATAAGTTAGTGTTAGAGACATAAGTCAGTGTTAGAGACACAGGTCAGTTTTAGAGACACAGGTCAGTGTTAGAGACACAGGTCAGTGTTAGAGACATAAGTCAGTGTTAGAGACATAAGTCAGTGTTAGAGACACAGGTCAGTGTTAGAGACACAGGTCAGTGTTAGAGACACAGGTCAGTGTTAGAGACATAAGTCAGTGTTAGAGGCATAAGTCAGTGTTAGAGACATAAGTCAGTGTTAGAGACACAGGTCAGTGTTAGAGACATAAGTCAGTGTTAGAGACATAAGTCAGTGTTAGAGACACAGGTCAGTGTTAGAGACACAGGTCAGTGTTAGAGACACAGGTCAGTGTTAGAGACATAAGTCAGTGTTAGAGACAGAGGTCAGTGTTAGAGACACAGGTCAGTGTTAGAGACACAGGTCAGTGTTAGAGACATAAGTCAGTGTTAGAGACACAGGTCAGTGGTAGAGACATAAGTCAGTGTTAGAGACATAGGTCAGTGTTGGAGACACAGTTCAGTGCTAGAGACATAAGTCAGTGTTAGAGAGATAAGTCAGAGTTAGAGACATAATTGAGTGTTAGAGACATAATTGAGTGTTAGAGACATAAGTCAGTGTTAGAGACACAGGTCAGTGTTAGAGACATATGTCAGTGTTAGAGACATAAGTCAGTGTTAGAGACATAAGTCAGTGTTAGAGACATAAGTCAGTGTTAGAGACATAAGTCAGTGTTAGAGACATAAGTCAGTGTTAGAGACACAGGTCAGTGTTAGAGACACAGGTCAGTGTTAGAGACATAAGTCAGTGTTAGAGACATAAGTCAGTGTTAGAGACACAGGTCAGTGTTAGAGACACAGGTCAGTGTTAGAGACATAAGTCAGTGTTAGAGACACAAGTCAGTGTTAGAGACATAAGTCAGTGTTAGAGACACAGGTCAGTGTTAGAGACATAAGTCAGTGTTAGAGACATAAGTCAGTGTTAGAGACATAAGTCAGTGTTAGAGACACAGGTCAGTGTTAGAGACAGAAGTCAGTGTTAGAGACACAGGTCAGTGTTAGAGACACAGGTCAGTGTTAGAGACACAGGTCAGTGTTAGAGACATAAGTCAGTGTTCGAGACACAGGTCAGTGTTAGAGACACAGGGCAGTGGTAGAGACATAAGTCAGTGTTAGAGACAAAGGTCAGTGTTAGAGACACAGGTCAGTGTTAGAGACATAATTCAGTGTTAGAGACATAAGTTAGTGTTAGAGACATAAGTCAGTGTTAGAGACACAGGTCAGTGTTAAAGACACAGGTCAGTGTTAGAGACACAGGTCAGTGTTAGAGACATAAGTCAGTGTTAGAGACATAAGTCAGTGTTAGAGACACAGGTCAGTGTTAAAGACATAAGTCAGTTGTAGAGACATAGGTCAGTTTTAGAGACATAAGTCAGTGTTATAGACATAGGTCAGTGTTAGAGACATAGGTCAGTGTTAGAGACATAAGTCAGCTGTAGAGACATAGGTCAGTGTTAGAGACATAAGTCAGTGTTAGAGACATAAGTCAGTGGTAGAGACATAGGTCTGTGTTAGAGACATAAGTCAGTGGTAGAGACATAGGTCAGTGGTAGAGACATAAGTCAGTGGTAGAGACACAGGTCAGTGTTAGAGACATAAGTCAGTGGTAGAGACACAGGTCAGTGGTAGAGACACAGGTCAGTGTTAGAGACATAGGTCAGTGTTAGAGACATAAGTCAGTGGTAGAGACATAGGTCAGTGTTAGAGATATAAGTCAGTGGCAGAGACATAAGTCAGTGTTAGAGACATAGGTCAGTGGTAGAGACATAGGTCAGTGTTATAGGCATAAGTCAGTGTTAGAGACATAAGTCAGTGTTAGAGACACAGGTCAGTGTTAGAGACATAAATCAGTGGTGGAGACATAGGTCAGAGATAGAGAAATAGGTCTGAGGTAGAGACACAGCTCAGTGGTAGAGACATAAATGAGAGTTAGAGACATAGTTCAGAGGTAGAGACACAGGTTAGAGGTAGAAACACAGGTCACAGGTCAGAGGTAGAAACACAGGTCAGAGGTAGAGACACAGCTCAGTGGTAGAGACATAAATGAGAGTTGGAGACATAGGTCAGAGGTAGAGACACAGGTCAGAGGTAGAGACACAGGTCAGAGGTAGTGACACATGTCACAGGTCAGAGATAGAGACACAGGTCAGATTTAGAGACATAAGTCAGTGTTAGAGACATAAGTCAGTGTTAGAGACTTAGGTCAGTGTTAGAGACACAGGTCAGTGTTAGAGACACAGGTCAGTGTTAGAGACATAAGTCAGTGTTAGAGACATAAGTCAGTGTTAGAGACACAGGTCAGTGTTAGAGACACAGGTCAGTGGTAGAGACATAAGTCAGTGTTAGAGACATAGGTCAGTGTTAGAGACACAGTTCAGTGTTAGAGACATAAGTCAGTGTTAGAGAGATAAGTCAGAGTTAGAGACATAATTGAGTGTTAGAGACATAATTGAGTGTTAGAGACATAAGTCAGTTTTAGAGACATAAGTCAGTGTTAGAGACACAGGTCAGTGTTAGAGACATAAGTCAGTGTTAGAGACATAAGTCAGTGTTAGAGACATAAGTCAGTGTTAGAGACATAAGTCAGTGTTAGAGACATAAGTCAGTGTTAGAGACATAAGTCAGTGTTAGAGACACAGGTCAGTGTTAGAGACACAGGTCAGTGTTAGAGACATAAGTCAGTGTTAGAGACATAAGTCAGTGTTAGAGACACAGGTCAGTGTTAGAGACACAGGTCAGTGTTAGAGACATAAGTCAGTGTTAGAGACACAAGTCAGTGTTAGAGACATAAGTCAGTGTTAGAGACACAGGTCAGTGTTAGAGACATAAGTCAGTGTTAGAGACACAGGTCAGTGTTAGAGACACAGGTCAGTGTTAGAGACACAGGTCAGTGTTAGAGACATAATTCAGTGTTAGAGACATAAGTCAGTGTTAGAGACATAAGTCAGTGTTAGAGACACAGTTCAGTGTTAGAGACAGAAGTCAGTGTTAGAGACACAGGTCAGTGTTAGAGACACAGGTCAGTGTTAGAGACACAGATCAGTGTTAGAGACATAAGTCAGTGTTCGAGACACAGGTCAGTGTTAGAGACACAGGTCAGTGGTAGAGACATAAGTCAGTGTTAGAGACACCGGTCAGTGTTAGAGACATAATTCAGTGTTAGAGACATAATTCAGTGTTAGAGACATAAGTTAGTGTTAGAGACATAAGTCAGTGTTAGAGACACAGGTCAGTGTTAAAGACACAGGTCAGTGTTAGAGACACAGGTCAGTGTTAGAGACATAAGTCAGTGTTAGAGACATAAGTCAGTGTTAGAGACATAAGTCAGTGTTAGAGACATAAGTCAGTTGTAGAGACATAGGTCAGTGTTAGAGTCATAAGTCAGTGTTATAGACATAGGTCAGTGTTAGAGACATAGGTCAGTGTTAGAGACATAAGTCAGTGTTAGAGACATAAGTCAGTGGTAGAGACATAGGTCAGTGTTAGAGACATAAGTCAGTGGTAGAGACATAGGTCAGTGGTAGAGACATAAGTCAGTGGTAGAGACACAGGTCAGTGTTAGAGACATAAGTCAGTGGTAGAGACACAGGTCAGTGTTAGAGACATAAGTCAGTGGTAGAGACATAGGTCAGTGTTAGAGACATAGGTCAGTGTTAGAGACATAAGTCAGTGGCAGAGACATAAGCCAGTGTTAGAGACATAAGTCAGTGTTAGAGACACAGGTCAGTGTTAGAAACATAGGTCAGTGTTAGTGACACAGGTCAGTGTTAGAGACATAAGTCAGTGTTAGAGACATAAGTCAGTGTTAGAGACATAAGTCAGTGTTAGAGACACAGGTCAGTGTTAGAGATACAGGTCAGTGTTAGAGACACAAGTCAGTGTTAGAGACATAAGTCAGTGTTAGAGACACAGGTCAGTGTTAGAGACACAGGTCAGTGTTAGAGACACAGGTCAGTGTTAGAGACATAAGTCAGTGTTAGAGACACAGGTCAGTGTTAGAGACACAGGTCAGTGTTAGAGATACAGGTCAGTGTTAGAGACATAAGTCAGTGTTAGAGACACAGGTCAGTGTTAGAGACACAGGTCAGTGGTAGAGACACAGGTCAGTGTTAGAGACATAGGTCAGTGTTAGAGACACAGTTCAGTGTTAGAGACATAAGTCAGTGTTAGAGAGATAAGTCAGTGTTAGAGACATAATTGAGTGTTAGAGACATAAGTCAGTGTTAGAGACATAAGTCAGTGTTAGAGACATAAATCAGTGTTAGAGACACAGGTCAGTGTTAGAGACATAAGTCAGTGTTAGAGACATAAATGAGAGTTGGAGACATAGGCCAGAGGTAGAGACACAGGTTAGAGGTAGAGACACAGGTCACGGGTCAGAGGTAGAGACACAGGTCAGAGGTAAAGACACAGCTCAGTGGTAGAGACATAAATGAGAGTTGGAGACATAGGTCAGAGGTAGAGACACAGGTCAGAGGTAGAGACACAGGTCAGAGGTAGAGACACAGGTCAGAGGTAGAGACACAGGTCAGAGGTAGAGACACATGTCACAGGTCAGAGATAGAGACACAGGTCAGATTTAGAGACATAAGTCAGTGTTAGAGACATAAGTCAGTGTTAGAGACACAGGTCAGTTTTAGAGACACAGGTCAGTGTTAGAGACACAGGTCAGTGTTAGAGACATAAGTCAGTGTTAGAGACATAAGTCAGTGTTAGAGACACAGGTCAGTGTTAGAGACACAAGTCAGTGTTAGAGACACAGGTCAGTGTTAGAGACATAAGTCAGTGTTAGAGACATAAGTCAGTGTTAGAGACATAAGTCAGTGTTAGAGACACAGGTCAGTGTTAGAGACATAAGTCAGTGTTAGAGACATAAGTCAGTGTTAGAGACACAGGTCAGTGTTAGAGACACAGGTCAGTGTTAGAGACACAGGTCAGTGTTAGAGACATAAGTCAGTGTTAGAGACAGAGGTCAGTGTTAGAGACACAGGTCAGTGTTAGAGACACAGGTCAGTGTTAGAGACATAAGTCAGTGTTAGAGACACAGGTCAGTGGTAGAGACATAAGTCAGTGTTAGAGACATAGGTCAGTGTTAGAGACACAGTTCAGTGTTAGAGACATAAGTCAGTGTTAGAGAGATAAGTCAGAGTTAGGGACATAATTGAGTGTTAGAGACATAATTGAGTGTTAGAGACATCAGTCAGTTTTAGAGACATAAGTCAGTGTTAGAGACACAGGTCAGTGTTAGAGACATATGTCAGTGTTAGAGACATAAGTCAGTGTTAGAGACATAAGTCAGTGTTAGAGACATAAGTCAGTGTTAGAGACATAAGTCAGTGTTAGAGACATAAGTCAGTGTTAGAGACACAGGTCAGTGTTAGAGACACAGGTCAGTGTTAGAGACATAAGTCAGTGTTAGAGACATAAGTGAGTGTTAGAGACACAGGTCAGTGTTAGAGACACAGGTCAGTGTTAGAGACATAAGTCAGTGTTAGAGACACAAGTCAGTGTTAGAGACATAAGTCAGTGTTAGAGACACAGGTCAGTGTTAGAGACATAAGTCAGTGTTAGAGACACAGGTCAGTGTTAGAGACACAGGTCAGTGTTAGAGACACAGGTCAGTGTTAGAGACATAAGTCAGTGTTAGAGACATAAGTCAGTGTTAGAGACATAAGTCAGTGTTAGAGACACAGGTCAGTGTTAGAGACAGAAGTCAGTGTTAGAGACACAGGTCAGTGTTAGAGACACAGGTCAGTGTTAGAGACACAGGTCAGTGTTAGAGACATAAGTCAGTGTTCGAGACACAGGTCAGTGTTAGAGACACAGGTCAGTGGTAGAGACATAAGTCAGTGTTAGAGACAAAGGTCAGTGTTAGAGACACAGGTCAGTGTTAGAGACATAATTCAGTGTTAGAGACATAAGTTAGTGTTAGAGACATAAGTCAGTGTTAGAGACACAGGTCAGTGTTAAAGACACAGGTCAGTGTTAGAGACACAGGTCAGTGTTAGAGACATAAGTCAGTGTTAGAGACATAAGTCAGTGTTAGAGACACAGGTCAGTGTTAGAGACATAAGTCAGTTGTAGAGACATAGGTCAGTGTTAGAGACATAAGTCAGTGTTATAGACATAGGTCAGTGTTAGAGACATAGGTCAGTGTTAGAGACATAAGTCAGCTGTAGAGACATAGGTCAGTGTTAGAGACATAAGTCAGTGTTAGAGACATAAGTCAGTGGTAGAGACATAGGTCTGTGTTAGAGACATAAGTCAGTGGTAGAGACATAGGTCAGTGGTAGAGACATAAGTCAGTGGTAGAGACACAGGTCAGTGTTAGAGACATAAGTCAGTGGTAGAGACACAGGTCAGTGTTAGAGACATAAGTCAGTGGTAGAGACATAGGTCAGTGTTAGAGACATAAGTCAGTGGTAGAGACATAGGTCAGTGTTAGAGATATAAGTCAGTGGCAGAGACATAAGTCAGTGTTAGAGACATAGGTCAGTGGTAGAGACATAGGTCAGTGTTATAGGCATAAGTCAGTGTTAGAGACATAAGTCAGTGTTAGAGACACAGGTCAGTGTTAGAGACATAAATCAGTGGTGGAGACATAGGTCAGAGATAGAGAAATAGGTCTGAGGTAGAGACACAGCTCAGTGGTAGAGACATAAATGAGAGTAAGAGACATAGTTCAGAGGTAGAGACACAGGTTAGAGGTAGAAACACAGGTCACAGGTCAGAGGTAGAAACACAGGTCAGAGGTAGAGACACAGCTCAGTGGTAGAGACATAAATGAGAGTTGGAGACATAGGTCAGAGGTAGAGACACAGGTCAGAGGTAGAGACACAGGTCAGAGGTAGAGACACAGGTCAGAGGTAGAGACACATGTCACAGGTCAGAGATAGAGACACAGGTCAGATTTAGAGACATAAGTCAGTGTTAGAGACATAAGTCAGTGTTAGAGACTTAGGTCAGTGTTAGAGACACAGGTCAGTGTTAGAGACACAGGTCAGTGTTAGAGACATAAGTCAGTGTTAGAGACATAAGTCAGTGTTAGAGACACAGGTCAGTGTTAGAGACACAGGTCAGTGGTAGAGACGTAAGTCAGTGTTAGAGACATAGGTCAGTGTTAGAGACACAGTTCAGTGTTAGAGACAAGTCAGTGTTAGAGAGATAAGTCAGAGTTAGAGACATAATTGAGTGTTAGAGACATAATTGAGTGTTAGAGACATAAGTCAGTTTTAGAGACATAAGTCAGTGTTAGAGACACAGGTCAGTGTTAGAGACATAAGTCAGTGTTAGAGACATAAGTCAGTGTTAGAGACATAAGTCAGTGTTAGAGACATAAGTCAGTGTTAGAGACATAAGTCAGTGTTAGAGACACAGGTCAGTGTTAGAGACACAGGTCAGTGGTAGAGACATAAGTCAGTGTTAGAGACATAAGTCAGTGTTAGAGACACAGGTCAGTGTTAGAGACACAGGTCAGTGTTAGAGACATAAGTCAGTGTTAGAGACACAAGTCAGTGTTAGAGACATAAGTCAGTGTTAGAGACACAGGTCAGTGTTAGAGACATAAGTCAGTGTTAGAGACACAGGTCAGTGTTAGAGACACAGGTCAGTGTTAGAGACACAGGTCAGTGTTAGAGACACAGGTCAGTGTTAGAGACATAAGTCAGTGTTAGAGACATAAGTCAGTGTTAGAGACATAAGTCAGTGTTAGAGACACAGGTCAGTGTTAGAGACAGAAGTCAGTGTTAGAGACACAGGTCAGTGTTAGAGACACAGGTCAGTGTTAGAGACACAGATCAGTGTTAGAGACATAAGTCAGTGTTCGAGACACAGGTCAGTGTTAGAGACACAGGTCAGTGGTAGAGACATAAGTCAGTGTTAGAGACACCGGTCAGTGTTAGAGACATAATTCAGTGTTAGAGACATAATTCAGTGTTAGAGACATAAGTTAGTGTTAGAGACATAAGTCAGTGTTAGAGACACAGGTCAGTGTTAAAGACACAGGTCAGTGTTAGAGACACAGGTCAGTGTTAGAGACATAAGTCAGTGTTAGAGACATAAGTCAGTGTTAGAGACATAAGTCAGTGTTAGAGACATAAGTCAGTTGTAGAGACATAGGTCAGTGTTAGAGTCATAAGTCAGTGTTATAGACATAGGTCAGTGTTAGAGACAAAGGTCAGTGTTAGAGACATAAGTCAGTGTTAGAGACATAAGTCAGTGGTAGAGACATAGGTCAGTGTTAGAGACATAAGTCAGTGGTAGAGACATAGGTCAGTGGTAGAGACATAAGTCAGTGGTAGAGACACAGGTCAGTGTTCGAGACATAAGTCAGTGGTAGAGACACAGGTCAGTGTTAGAGACATAAGTCAGTGGTAGAGACATAGGTCAGTGTTAGAGACATAAGTCAGTGGTAGAGACATAGGTCAGTGTTAGAGACATAAGTCAGTGGCAGAGACATAAGCCAGTGTTAGAGACATAGGTCAATGGTAGAGACATAGGTCAGTGTTATAGGCATAAGTCAGTGTTAGAGACATAATTCAGTGTTAGAGACACAGGTCAGTGTTAGAGACATAAATCAGTGGTGGAGACATAGGTCAGAGATAGAGAAATAGGTCTGAGGTAGAGACACAGCTCAGTGTTAGAGACATAAATGAGAGTTGGAGACATAGGTCAGAGGTAGAGACACAGGTTAGAGGTAGAGACACAGGTCACAGGTCAGAGGTAGAGACACAGGTCAGAGGTAGAGACACAGCTCAGTGGTAGAGACATAAATGAGAGTTGGAGACATAGGTCAGAGGTAGAGACACAGGTCAGAGGTAGAGACACAGGTCAGAGGTAGAGACACAGGTCAGAGGTAGAGACACAGGTCAGAGGTAGAGACACATGTCACAGGTCAGAGATAGAGACACAGGTAAGATTTAGAGACATAAGTCAGTGTTAGAGACATAAGTCAGTGTTAGAGACACAGGTCAGTGTTAGAGACACAGGTCAGTGTTAGAGACACAGGTCAGTGTTAGAGACATAAGTCAGTGTTAGAGACATAAGTCAGTGTTAGAGACACAGGTCAGTGTTAGAGACACAGGTCAGTGTTAGAGACACAGGTCAGTGTTAGAGACATAAGTCAGTGTTAGAGACATAAGTCAGTGTTAGAGACATAAGTCAGTGTTAGAGACACAGGTCAGTGTTAGAGACACAGGTCAGTGTTAGAGACACAAGTCAGTGTTAGAGACATAAGTCAGTGTTAGAGACACAGGTCAGTGTTAGAGACACAGGTCAGTGTTAGAGACACAGGTCAGTGTTAGAGACATAAGTCAGTGTTAGAGACACAGGTCAGTGTTAGAGACACAGGTCAGTGTTAGAGACACAGGTCAGTGTTAGAGACATAAGTCAGTGTTAGAGACACAGGTCAGTGTTAGAGACACAGGTCAGTGGTAGAGACATAAGTCAGTGTTAGAGACATAGGTCAGTGTTAGAGACACAGTTCAGTGTTAGAGACATAAGTCAGTGTTAGAGAGATAAGTCAGTGTTAGAGACATAATTGAGTGTTAGAGACATAAGTCAGTGTTAGAGACATAAGTCAGTGTTAGAGACATAAATCAGTGTTAGAGAAACAGGTCAGTGTTAGAGACATAAGTCAGTGTTAGAGACATAAATGAGAGTTGGAGACATAGGTCAGAGGTAGAGACACAGTTTAGAGGTAGAGACACAGGTCACGGGTCAGAGGTAGAGACACAGGTCAGAGGTAGAGACACAGCTCAGTGGTAGAGACATAAATGAGAGTTGGAGACATAGGTCAGAGGTAGAGACACAGGTCAGAGGTAGAGACACAGGTCAGAGGTAGAGACACAGGTCAGAGGTAGAGACACAGATCAGAGGTAGAGACACAGGTCAGAGGTAGAGACACAAGTCACAGGTCAGAGATAGAGACACAGGTCAGATTTAGAGACATAAGTCAGTGTTAGAGACATAAGTCAGTGTTAGAGACACAGGTCAGTTTTAGAGATACAGGTCAGTGTTAGAGACACAGGTCAGTGTTAGAGACATAAGTCAGTGTTAGAGACATAAGTCAGTGTTAGAGACACAGGTCAGTGTTAGAGACACAGGTCAGTGTTAGAGACACAAGTCAGTGTTAGAGACATAAGTCAGTGTTAGAGACACAGGTCAGTGTTAGAGACACAGGTCAGTGTTAGAGACACAGGTCAGTGTTAGAGACATAAGTCAGTGTTAGAGACACAGGTCAGTGTTAGAGACACAGGTCAGTGTTAGAGACACAGGTCAGTGTTAGAGACATAAGTCAGTGTTAGAGACACAGGTCAGTGTTAGAGACACAGGTCAGTGGTAGAGACATAAGTCAGTGTTAGAGACATAGGTCAGTGTTAGAGACACAGTTCAGTGTTAGAGACATAAGTCAGTGTTAGAGAGATAAGTCAGTGTTAGAGACATAATTGAGTGTTAGAGACATAAGTCAGTGTTAGAGACATAAGTCAGTGTTAGAGACATAAATCAGTGTTAGAGACACAGGTCAGTGTTAGAGACATAAGTCAGTGTTAGAGACATAAATGAGAGTTGGAGACATAGGTCAGAGGTAGAGACACAGTTTAGAGGTAGAGACACAGGTCACGGGTCAGAGGTAGAGACACAGGTCAGAGGTAGAGACACAGCTCAGTGGTAGAGACATAAATGAGAGTTGGAGACATAGGTCAGAGGTAGAGACACAGGTCAGAGGTAGAGACACAGGTCAGAGGTAGAGACACAGGTCAGAGGTAGAGACACAGGTCAGAGGTAGAGACACAGGTCAGAGGTAGAGACACAAGTCACAGGTCAGAGATAGAGACACAGGTCAGATTTAGAGACATAAGTCAGTGTTAGAGACATAAGTCAGTGTTAGAGACACAGGTCAGTTTTAGAGATACAGGTCAGTGTTAGAGACACAGGTCAGTGTTAGAGACATAAGTCAGTGTTAGAGACATAAGTCAGTGTTAGAGACACAGGTCAGTGTTAGAGACACAGGTCAGTGTTAGAGACACAGGTCAGTGTTAGAGACATAAGTCAGTGTTAGAGACATAAGTCAGTGTTAGAGACATAAGTCAGTGTTAGAGACACAGGTCAGTGTTAGAGACATAAGTCAGTGTTAGAGACATAAGTCAGTGTTAGAGACACAAGTCAGTGTTAGAGACACAGGTCAGTGATAGAGACACGGGTCTGTGTTAGAGACATAAGTCAGTGTTAGAGACACAGGTCAGTGTTAGAGACACAGGTCAGTGTTAGAGACACAGGTCAGTGTTAGAGACATAAGTCAGTGTTAGAGACACAGGTCAGTGTTAGAGACACAGGTCAGTGGTAGAGACATAAGTCAGTGTTAGAGACATATGTCAGTGTTACAGACACAGTTCAGTGTTAGAGACATAAGTCAGTGTTAGAGAGATAAGTCAGAGTTAGAGACATAATTGAGTGTTAGAGACATAATTGAGTGTTAGAGACATAAGTCAGTTTTAGAGACATAAGTCAGTGTTAGAGACACAGGTCAGTGTTAGAGACATAAGTCAGTGTTAGAGACATAAGTCAGTGTTAGAGACATAAGTCAGTGTTAGAGACATAAGTCAGTGTTAGAGACATAAGTCAGTGTTAGAGACATAAGTCAGTGTTAGAGACACAGGTCAGTGTTAGAGACACAGGTCAGTGTTAGAGACATAAGTCAGTGTTAAAGACATAAGGCAGTGTTAGAGACACAGGTCAGTGTTAGAGACACAGGTCAGTGTTAGAGACATAAGTCAGTGTTAGAGACACAAGTCAGTGTTAGAGACATAAGTCAGTGTTAGAGACACAGGTCAGTGTTAGAGACATAAGTCAGTGTTCGAGACACAGGTCAGTGTTAGAGACACAGGTCAGTGGTAGAGACATAAGTCAGTGTTACAGACAAAGGTCAGTGTTAGAGACACAGGTCAGTGTTAGAGACATAATTCAGTGTTAGAGACATAAGTTAGTGTTAGAGACATAGGTCAGTGTTAGAGACACAGGTCAGTGTTAAAGACACAGGTCAGTGTTAGAGACACAGGTCAGTGTTAGAGACATAAGTCAGTGTTAGAGACATAAGTCAGTGTTAGAGACATAAGTCAGTTGTAGAGACATAGGTCAGTGTTAGAGACATAAGTCAGTGTTATAGACATAGGTCAGTGTTAGAGACATAGGTCAGTGTTAGAGACATAAGTCAGCTGTAGAGACATAGGTCAGTGTTAGAGACATAAGTCAGTGTTAGAGACGTAGGTCAGTGGTAGAGACATAGGTCTGTGTTAGAGACATAAGTCAGTGGTAGAGACATAGGTCAGTGGTAGAGACATAAGTCAGTGGTAGAGACACAGGTCAGTGTTAGAGACATAAGTCAGTGGTAGAGACACAGGTCAGTGTTAGAGACATAAGTCAGTGTTAGAGACATAAGTCAGTGGTAGAGACATAGGTCTGTGTTAGAGACATAAGTCAGTGGTAGAGACATAGGTCTGTGTTAGAGACATAAGTCAGTGGTAGAGACATAGGTCAGTGTTAGAGACATAAGTCAGTGGTAGAGACACAGGTCAGTGTTAGAGACATAAGTCAGTGGTAGAGACATAGTTCAGTGTTAGAGACATAAGTCAGTGGTAGAGACATAGGTTAGTGTTAGAGATATAAGTCAGTGGCAGAGACATAAGTCAGTGTTAGAGACATAGGTCAGTGGTAGAGACATAGGTCAGTGTTATATGCATAAAATCAGTATTAGAGACATAAGTCAGTGTTAGAGACACAGGTCAGTGTTAGAGACATAAATCAGTGGTGGAGACATAGGTCAGAGATAGAGAAATAGGTCTGAGGTAGAGACACAGCTCAGTGGTAGAGACATAAATGAGAGTTAGAGACATAGGTCAGAGGTAGAGACACAGGTTAGAGGTAGAAATACAGGTCACAGGTCAGAGGTAGAAACACAGGTCAGAGGTAGAGACACAGCTCAGTGGTAGAGACATAAATGAGAGTTGGAGACATAGGTCAGAGGTAGAGACACAGGTCAGAGGTAGAGACACAGGTCAGAGGTAGAGACACAGGTCAGAGGTAGAGACACAGGTCAGAGGTAGAGACACATGTCACAGGTCAGAGATAGAGACACAGGTCAGAGGTAGAGACACAGGTCAGAGGTAGAGACACAGGTCAGAGGTAGAGACACAGGTCAGAGGTAGAGACACAGGTCAGAGGTAGAGACACAAGTCACAGGTCAGAGATAGAGACACAGGTCAGATTTAGAGACATAAGTCAGTGTTAGAGACATAAGTCAGTGTTAGAGACACAGGTCAGTTTTAGAGATACAGGTCAGTGTTAGAGACACAGGTCAGTGTTAGAGACATAAGTCAGTGTTAGAGACATAAGTCAGTGTTAGAGACACAGGTCAGTGTTAGAGACACAGGTCAGTGTTAGAGACATAAGTCAGTGTTAGAGACATAAGTCAGTGTTAGAGACATAAGTCAGTGTTAGAGACACAGGTCATTGTTAGAGACACAGGTCAGTGTTAGAGACACAAGTCAGTGTTAGAGACATAAGTCAGTGTTAGAGACACAGGTCAGTGTTAGAGACACAGGTCAGTGTTAGAGACACAGGTCAGTGTTAGAGACATAAGTCAGTGTTAGAGACACAGGTCAGTGTTAGAGACACAGGTCAGTGGTAGAGACACAGGTCAGTGTTAGAGACATAAGTCAGTGTTAGAGACACAGGTCAGTGTTAGAGACACAGGTCAGTGGTAGAGACATAAGTCAGTGTTAGAGACATAGGTCAGTGTTAGAGACACAGTTCAGTGTTAGAGACATAAGTCAGTGTTAGAGAGATAAGTCAGTGTTAGAGACATAATTGAGTGTTAGAGACATAAGTCAGTGTTAGAGACATAAGTCAGTGTTAGAGACATAAATCAGTGTTAGAGACACAGGTCAGTGTTAGAGACATAAGTCAGTGTTAGAGACATAAATGAGAGTTGGAGACATAGGTCAGAGGTAGAGACACAGTTTAGAGGTAGAGACACAGGTCACGGTTCAGAGGTAGAGACACAGGTCAGAGGTAGAGACACAGCTCAGTGGTAGAGACATAAATGAGAGTTGGAGACATAGGTCAGAGGTAGAGACACAGGTCAGAGGTAGAGACACAGGTCAGAGGTAGAGACACAGGTCAGAGGTAGAGACACAGGTCAGAGGTAGAGACACAGGTCAGAGGTAGAGACACAAGTCACAGGTCAGAGATAGAGACACAGGTCAGATTTAGAGACATAAGTCAGTGTTAGAGACATAAGTCAGTGTTAGAGACACAGGTCAGTTTTAGAGATACAGGTCAGTGTTAGAGACACAGGTCAGTGTTAGAGACATAAGTCAGTGTTAGAGACATAAGTCAGTGTTAGAGACACAGGTCAGTGTTAGAGACACAGGTCAGTGTTAGAGACACAGGTCAGTGTTAGAGACATAAGTCAGTGTTAGAGACATAAGTCAGTGTTAGAGACATAAGACAGTGTTAGAGACACAGGTCAGTGTTAGAGACATAAGTCAGTGTTAGAGACATAAATCAGTGTTAGAGACACAGGTCAGTGTTAGAGACACAGGTCAGTGATAGAGACACGGGTCTGTGTTAGAGACATAAGTCAGTGTTAGAGACACAGGTCAGTGTTAGAGACACAGGTCAGTGTTAGAGACACAGGTCAGTGTTAGAGACATAAGTCAGTGTTAGAGACACAGGTCAGTGTTAGAGACACAGGTCAGTGGTAGAGACATAAGTCAGTGTTAGAGACATATGTCAGTGTTACAGACACAGTTCAGTGTTAGAGACATAAGTCAGTGTTAGAGAGATAAGTCAGAGTTAGAGACATAATTGAGTGTTAGAGACATAATTGAGTGTTAGAGACATAAGTCAGTTTTAGAGACATAAGTCAGTGTTAGAGACACAGGTCAGTGTTAGAGACATAAGTCAGTGTTAGAGACATAAGTCAGTGTTAGAGACATAAGTCAGTGTTAGAGACATAAGTCAGTGTTAGAGACATAAGTCAGTGTTAGAGACATAAGTCAGTGTTAGAGACACAGGTCAGTGTTAGAGACACAGGTCAGTGTTAGAGACATAAGTCAGTGTTAGAGACATAAGGCAGTGTTAGAGACACAGGTCAGTGTTAGAGACACAGGTCAGTGTTAGAGACATAAGTCAGTGTTAGAGACACAAGTCAGTGTTAGAGACATAAGTCAGTGTTAGAGACACAGGTCAGTGTTAGAGACATAAGTCAGTGTTCGAGACACAGGTCAGTGTTAGAGACACAGGTCAGTGGTAGAGACATAAGTCAGTGTTACAGACAAAGGTCAGTGTTAGAGACACAGGTCAGTGTTAGAGACATAATTCAGTGTTAGAGACATAAGTTAGTGTTAGAGACATAAGTCAGTGTTAGAGACACAGGTCAGTGTTAAAGACACAGGTCAGTGTTAGAGACACAGGTCAGTGTTAGAGACATAAGTCAGTGTTAGAGACATAAGTCAGTGTTAGAGACATAAGTCAGTGTTAGAGACATAAGTCAGTTGTAGAGACATAGGTCAGTGTTAGAGACATAAGTCAGTGTTATAGACATAGGTCAGTGTTAGAGACATAGGTCAGTGTTAGAGACATAAGTCAGCTGTAGAGACATAGGTCAGTGTTAGAGACATAAGTCAGTGTTAGAGACATAGGTCAGTGGTAGAGACATAGGTCTGTGTTAGAGACATAAGTCAGTGGTAGAGACATAGGTCAGTGGTAGAGACATAAGTCAGTGGTAGAGACACAGGTCAGTGTTAGAGACATAAGTCAGTGGTAGAGACACAGGTCAGTGTTAGAGACATAAGTCAGTGTTAGAGACATAAGTCAGTGGTAGAGACATAGGTCTGTGTTAGAGACATAAGTCAGTGGTAGAGACATAGGTCTGTGTTAGAGACATAAGTCAGTGGTAGAGACATAGGTCAGTGTTAGAGACTTAAGTCAGTGGTAGAGACACAGGTCAGTGTTAGAGACATAAGTCAGTGGTAGAGACATAGTTCAGTGTTAGAGACATAAGTCAGTGGTAGAGACATAGGTTAGTGTTAGAGATATAAGTCAGTGGCAGAGACATAAGTCAGTGTTAGAGACATAGGTCAGTGGTAGAGACATAGGTCAGTGTTATATGCATAAAATCAGTATTAGAGACATAAGTCAGTGTTAGAGACACAGGTCAGTGTTAGAGACATAAATCAGTGGTGGAGACATAGGTCAGAGATAGAGAAATAGGTCTGAGGTAGAGACACAGCTCAGTGGTAGAGACATAAATGAGAGTTAGAGACATAGGTCAGAGGTAGAGACACAGGTTAGAGGTAGAAATACAGGTCACAGGTCAGAGGTAGAAACACAGGTCAGAGGTAGAGACACAGCTCAGTGGTAGAGACATAAATGAGAGTTGGAGACATAGGTCAGAGGTAGAGACACAGGTCAGAGGTAGAGACACAGGTCAGAGGTAGAGACACAGGTCAGAGGTAGAGACACAGGTCAGAGGTAGAGACACATGTCACAGGTCAGAGATAGAGACACAGGTCAGATTTAGAGACATAAGTCAGTGTTAGAGACATAAGTCAGTGTTAGAGACACAGGTCAGTTTTAGAGACACAGGTCAGTGTTAGAGACACAGGTCAGTGTTAGAGACATAAGTCAGTGTTAGAGACATAAGTCAGTGTTAGAGACACAGGTCAGTGTTAGAGACACAGGTCAGTGTTAGAGACACAGGTCAGTGTTAGAGACATAAGTCAGTGTTAGAGACATAAGTCAGTGTTAGAGACATAAGTCAGTGTTAGAGACACAGGTCAGTGTTAGAGACATAAGTCAGTGTTAGAGACATAAGTCAGTGTTAGAGACACAGGTCAGTGTTAGAGACACAGGTCAGTGATAGAGACACAGGTCAGTGTTAGAGACATAAGTCAGTGTTAGAGACACAGGTCAGTGTTAGAGACACAGGTCAGTGTTAGAGACACAGGTCAGTGTTAGAGACATAAGTCAGTGTTAGAGACACAGGTCAGTGTTAGAGACACAGGTCAGTGGTAGAGACATAAGTCAGTGTTAGAGACATAGGTCAGTGTTACAGACACAGTTCAGTGTTAGAGACATAAGTCAGTGTTAGAGAGATAAGTCAGAGTTAGAGACATAATTGAGAGTTAGAGACATAATTGAGTGTTAGAGACATAAGTCAGTTTTAGAGACATAAGTCAGTGTTAGAGACACAGGTCAGTGTTAGAGACATAAGTCAGTGTTAGAGACATAAGTCAGTGTTAGAGACATAAGTCAGTGTTAGAGACATAAATCAGTGTTAGAGACATAAGTCAGTGTTAGAGACATAAGTCAGTGTTAGAGACACAGGTCAGTGTTAGAGACACAGGTCAGTGTTAGAGACATAAGTCAGTGTTAGAGACATAAGTCAGTGTTAGAGACACAGGTCAGTGTTAGAGACACAGGTCAGTGTTAGAGACATAAGTCAGTGTTAGAGACACAAGTCAGTGTTAGAGACATAAGTCAGTGTTAGAGACACAGGTCAGTGTTAGAGACATAAGTCAGTGTTCGAGACACAGGTCAGTGTTAGAGACACAGGTCAGTGGTAGAGACATAAGTCAGTGTTGGAGACAAAGGTCAGTGTTAGAGACACAGGTCAGTGTTAGAGACATAATTCAGTGTTAGAGACATAAGTTAGTGTTAGAGACATAAGTCAGTGTTAGAGACACAGGTCAGTGTTAAAGACACAGGTCAGTGTTAGAGACACAGGTCAGTGTTAGAGACATAAGTCAGTGTTAGAGACATAAGTCAGTGTTAGAGACATAAGTCAGTGTTAGAGACATAAGTCAGTTGTAGAGACATAGGTCAGTGTTAGAGACATAAGTCAGTGTTATAGACATAGGTCAGTGTTAGAGACATAGGTCAGTGTTAGAGACATAAGTCAGCTGTAGAGACATAGGTCAGTGTTAGAGACATAAGTCAGTGTTAGAGACATAAGTCAGTGGTAGAGACATAGGTCTGTGTTAGAGACATAAGTCAGTGGTAGAGACATAGGTCAGTGGTAGAGACATAAGTCAGTGGTAGAGACACAGGTCAGTGTTAGAGACATAAGTCAGTGGTAGAGACACAGGTCAGTGTTAGAGACATAAGTCAGTGGTAGAGACATAGTTCAGTGTTAGAGACATAAGTCAGTGGTAGAGACATAGGTTAGTGTTAGAGATATAAGTCAGTGGCAGAGACATAAGTCAGTGTTAGAGACATAGGTCAGTGGTAAAGACATAGGTCAGTGTTATATGCATAAAATCAGTGTTAGAGACATAAGTCAGTGTTAGAGACACAGGTCAGTGTTAGAGACATAAATCAGTGGTGGAGACATAGGTCAGAGATAGAGAAATAGGTCTGAGGTAGAGACACAGCTCAGTGGTAGAGACATAAATGAGAGTTAGAGATATAGATCAGAGGTAGAGACACAGGTTAGAGGTAGAAACACAGGTCACAGGTCAGAGGTAGAAACACAGGTCAGAGGTAGAGACACAGCTCAGTGGTAGAGACATAAATGAGAGTTGGAGACATAGGTCAGAGGTAGAGACACAGGTCAGAGGTAGAGACACAGGTCAGAGGTAGAGACACAGGTCAGAGGTAGAGACACATGTCACAGGTCAGAGATAGAGACACAGGTCAGATTTAGAGACATAAGTCAGTGTTAGAGACATAAGTCAGTGTTAGAGACTTAGGTCAGTGTTAGAGACACAGGTCAGTGTTAGAGACACAGGTCAGTGTTAGAGACACAGGTCAGTGTTAGAGACATAAGTCAGTGTTAGAGACATAATTCAGTGTTAGAGACATAAGTCAGTGTTAGAGACACAGGTCAGTGTTAGAGACACAGGTCAGTGTTAGAGACACAGGTCAGTGGTAGAGACATAAGTCAGTGTTAGAGACATAAGTCAGTGTTAGAGACATAAGTCAGTGTTAGAGACACAGGTCAGTGTTAGAGACACAGGTCAGTGTTAGAGACATAAGTCAGTGTTAGAGACACAGGTCAGTGTTAGAGACAAAGGTCAGTGTTAGAGACACAGGTCAGTGTTAGAGACATAAGTCAGTGTTAGAGACACAGGTCAGTGTTAGAGACACAGGTCAGTGGTAGAGACATAAGTCAGTGTTAGAGACATAGGTCAGTGTTAGAGACACAGTTCAGTGTTAGAGACATAAGTCAGTGTTAGAGAGATAAGTCAGTGTTAGAGACATAATTGAGTGTTAGAGACATAAGTCAGTGTTAAAGACATAAGTCAGTGTTAGAGACATAAATCAGTGTTAGAGACACAGGTCAGTGTTAGAGACATAAGTCAGTGTTAGAGACATAAATGAGAGTTGGAGACATAGGTCAGAGGTAGAGACACAGGTTAGAGGTAGAGACACAGGTCACGGGTCAGAGGTAGAGACACAGGTCAGAGGTAGAGACACAGCTCAGTGGTAGAGACATAAATGAGAGTTGGAGACATAGGTCAGAGGTAGAGACACAGGTCAGAGGTAGAGACACAGGTCAGAGGTAGAGACACAGGTCAGAGGTAGAGACACAGGTCAGAGGTAGAGACACATGTAACAGGTCAGAGATAGAGACACAGGTCAGATTTAGAGACATAAGTCAGTGTTAGAGACATAAGTCAGTGTTAGAGACACAGGTCAGTTTTAGAGACACAGGTCAGTGTTAGAGACACAGGTCAGTGTTAGAGACATAAGTCAGTGTTAGAGACATAAGTCAGTGTTAGAGACACAGGTCAGTGTTAGAGACACAGGTCAGTGTTAGAGACATAAGTCAGTGTTAGAGACATAAGTCAGTGTTAGAGACATAAGTCAGTGTTAGAGACACAGGTCAGTGTTAGAGACATAAGTCAGTGTTAGAGACATAAGTCAGTGTTAGAGACACAGGTCAGTGTTAGAGACACAGGTCAGTGTTAGAGACACAGGTCAGTGTTAGAGACATAAGTCAGTGTTAGAGACACAGGTCAGTGTTAGAGACACAGGTCAGTGTTAGCGACACAGGTCAGTGTTAGAGACATAAGTCAGTGTTAGAGACACAGGTCAGTGTTAGAGACACAGGTCAGTGGTAGAGACATAAGTCAGTGTTAGAGACATAGGTCAGTGTTAGAGACACAGTTCAGTGTTAGAGACATAAGTCAGTGTTAGAGAGATAAGTCAGAGTTAGAGACGTAATTGAGTGTTAGAGACATAATTGAGTGTTAGAGACATAAGTCAGTTTTAGAGACATAAGTCAGTGTTAGAGACACAGGTCAGTGTTAGAGACATAAGTCAGTGTTAGAGACATAAGTCAGTGTTAGAGACATAAGTCAGTGTTAGAGACATAAGTCAGTGTTAGAGACATAAGTCAGTGTTAGAGACATAAGTCAGTGTTAGAGACACAGGTCAGTGTTAGAGACACAGGTCAGTGTTAGAGACATAAGTCAGTGTTAGAGACATAAGTCAGTGTTAGAGACACAGGTCAGTGTTAGAGACACAGGTCAGTGTTAGAGACATAAGTCAGTGTTAGAGACACAAGTCAGTGTTAGAGACATAAGTCAGTGTTAGAGACACAGGTCAGTGTTAGAGACATAAGTCAGTGTTAGAGACACAGGTCAGTGTTAGAGACACAGGTCAGTGTTAGAGACACAGGTCAGTGTTAGAGACATAAGTCAGTGTTAGAGACATAAGTCAGTGTTAGAGACATAAGTCAGTGTTAGAGACACAGGTCAGTGTTAGAGACAGAAGTCAGTGTTAGAGACACAGGTCAGTGTTAGAGACACAGGTCAGTGTTAGAGACACAGGTCAGTGTTAGAGACATAAGTCAGTGTTCGAGACACAAGTCAGTGTTAGAGACACAGGTCAGTGGTAGAGACATAAGTCAGTGTTAGAGACAAAGGTCAGTGTTAGAGACACAGGTCAGTGTTAGAGACATAATTCAGTGTTAGAGACATAAGTTAGTGTTAGAGACATAAGTCAGTGTTAGAGACACAGGTCAGTGTTAAAGACACAGGTCAGTGTTAGAGACACAGGTCAGTGTTAGAGACATAAGTCAGTGTTAGAGACATAAGTCAGTGTTAGAGACATAAGTCAGTGTTAGAGACATAAGTCAGTTGTAGAGACATAGGTCAGTGTTAGAGACATAAGTCAGTGTTATAGACATAGGTCAGTGTTAGAGACATAGGTCAGTGTTAGAGACATAAGTCAGCTGTAGAGACATAGGTCAGTGTTAGAGACATAAGTCAGTGTTAGAGACATAAGTCAGTGGTAGAGACATAGGTCTGTGGTACAGACATAAGTCAGTGGTAGAGACACAGGTCAGTGTTAGAGACATAAGTCAGTGGTAGAGACACAGGTCAGTGTTAGAGACATAAGTCAGTGGTAGAGACATAGGTCAGTGTTAGAGACATAAGTCAGTGGTAGAGACATAGGTCAGTGTTAGAGATATAAGTCAGTGGCAGAGACATAAGTCAGTGTTAGAGACATAAGTCAGTGTTAGAGACACAGGTCAGTGTTAGAGACATAAATCAGTGGTGGAGACATAGGTCAGAGATAGAGAAATAGGTCTGAGGTAGAGACACAGCTCAGTGGTAGAGACATAAATGAGAGTTAGAGACATAGGTCAGAGGTAGAGACACAGGTTAGAGGTAGAGACACAGGTCACAGGTCAGAGGTAGAAACACAGGTCAGAGGTAGAGACACAGCTCAGTGGTAGAGACATAAATGAGAGTTGGAGACATAGGTCAGAGGTAGAGACACAGGTCAGAGATAGAGACACAGGTTAGAGGTAGAGACACAGGTCAGAGGTATAGACACATGTCACAGGTCAGAGATAGAGACACAGGTCAGATTTAGAGACATAAGTCAGTGTTAAGGACATAAGTCAGTGTTAGAGACTTAGGTCAGTGTTAGAGACACAGGTCAGTGTTAGAGACACAGGTCAGTGTTAGAGACATAAGTCAGTGTTAGAGACATAAGTCAGTGTTAGAGACACAGGTCAGTGTTAGAGACACAGGTCAGTGTTAGAGACACAGGTCAGTGTTAGAGACATAAGTCAGTGTTAGAGACATAAGTCAGTGTTAGAGACATAAGTCAGTGTTAGAGACACAGGTCAGTGTTAGAGACATAAGTCAGTGTTAGAGACATAAGTCAGTGTTAGAGACACAGGTCAGTGTTAGAGACACAGGTCAGTGTTAGAGACACAGGTCAGTGTTAGAGACACAGGTCAGTGTTAGAGACATAAGTCAGTGTTAGAGACACAGGTCAGTGTTAGAGACACAGGTCAGTGTTAGAGACACAGGTCAGTATTAGAGACATAAGTCAGTGTTAGAGACACAGGTCAGTGTTAGAGACACACGTCAGTGGTAGAGACATAAGTCAGTGTTAGAGACATAGGTCAGTGTTAAGAGACACAGTTCAGTGTTAGAGACATAAGTCAGTGTTAGAGAGATAAGTCAGTGTTAGAGACATAATTGAGTTTTAGAGACATAAGTCAGTGTTAGAGACATAAGTCAGTGTTAGAGACACAGGTCAGTGTTAGAGACATAAGTCAGTGTTAGAGACATAAGTCAGTGTTAGAGACATAAGTCAGTGTTAGAGACATAAGTCAGTGTTAGAGACATAAGTCAGTGTTAGAGAAACAGGTCAGTGTTAGAGACACAGGTCAGTGTTAGAGACATAAGTCAGTGTTAGAGACATAAGTCAGTGTTAGAGACACAGGTCAGTGTTAGAGAAACAGGTCAGTGTTAGTGACACAGGTCAGTGTTAGAGACATAAGTCAGTGTTAGAGACATAAGTCAGTGTTAGAGACACAGGTCAGTGTTAGAGACACAGGTCAGTGTTAGAGACATAAGTCAGTGTTAGAGACACAGGTCAGTGTTAGAGACACAGGTCAGTGTTAGAGACACAGGTCAGTGTTAGAGACATAAGTCAGTGTTAGAGACATAAGTCAGTGTTAGAGACATAAGTCAGTGTTAGAGACACAGGTCAGTGTTAGAGACAGAAGTCAGTGTTAGAGACACAGGTCAGTGTTAGAGACACAGGTCAGTGTTAGAGACACAGGTCAGTGTTAGAGACATAAGTCAGTGTTAGAGACACAGGTCAGTGTTAGAGACACAGGTCAGTGGTAGAGACATAAGTCAGTGTTAGAGACAAAGGTCAGTGTTAGAGACACAGGTCAGTGTTAGAGACATAATTCAGTGTTAGAGACATAAGTTAGTGTTAGAGACATAAGTCAGTGTTAGAAACACAGGTCAGTGTTAGAGACACAAGTCAGTGTTAGAGACACAGGTCAGTGTTAGAGACATAAGTCAGTGTTAGAGACATACGTCAGTGTTAGAGACATAAGACAGTGTTAGAGACACAGGTCAGTGTTAGAGACATAAGTCAGTGTTAGAGACATAAGTCAGTGTTAGAGACACAGGTCAGTGTTGGAGACACAGGTCAGTGTTAGAGACACAGGTCAGTGTTAGAGACATAAGTCAGTGTTAGAGACACAGGTCAGTGTTAGAGACACAGGTCAGTGTTAGAAACACAGGTCAGTGTTAGAGACATAAGTCAGTGTTAGTGACACAGGTAAGTGTTAGAGACACAGTTCAGTGGTAGAGACATAAGTCAGTGTTAGAGACATAGGTCAGTGTTAGAGACACAGGTCAGTGTTAGAAACATAAGTCAGTGTTAGAGAGATAAGTCAGTGTTAGAGACATAATTCAGTGTTAGAGACATAAGTCAGTGTTAGAGACATAAGTCAGTGGTAGAGACATAAGTCAGTGTTAGAGACACAGGTCAGTGTTAGAGACATAAGTCAGTGTTAGAGACATAAGTCAGTGTTAGAGACATAAGTCAGTGTTAGAGACATAAGTCAGTGTTAGAGACATAAGTCAGTTTTAGAGACACAGGTCAGTGGAAAATGTCCAATGGTGGGATCTTCCAGTGGGGTTCTGCACTTTACATTTTGGTCTTTCCTTGTCTTTCCCTAATTCAGACCGATGTGATGAGCTCCTCTGCACCATGACAGAGTAGGGTTCACTGTCATTTCTCTGAGTCAGTGTCCGGTTGCTCTCACCGGTGTGTTCTCTCTCTTTCACAGGTTCCTTCAGGTTACTCAAAGTACTCAAGTTGCTCAGGTTAGGATGAAAACCATTGAAACATGGCAAATTAAAAAAAAACCTGGAGAAAGTAGTGCAGGAAGGTGTATACATCAGCCTTTGCACTGTGCCTATGATAGAAAAGGTCTGAAGGACATTGCTCTGGTGAGCCGATATATATATATATATAAGCATCCAAAAGGATGAGTTCTCAGAACAATAATGTTTATGTTACACGCCACACGAGACCTGAACATTAGTGAATGTTTATTTTCCACATCATATGGAAAAATAACAATAAGAAGTGTCAAGGAAATTAATAGATTCCTGTGAGACTATGTACAATAATTGAGAGAGAGAGAGAGAGAGAGAGAGAGAGAGAGAGAGAGAGAGAGAGAGAGAGAGAGAGAGAGAGAGAGAGAGAGAGAGAGAGAGAACTTTAGGACATTTCTTAGAAAGAAATAATGTTAATTTCAAGGGACAGTGTTCGGAAGTTTCACTCTGCAGGAATTGTGCAGTCTCAAAATTTAAGAACATTTAGGGACAGTGTGTATGATCAAGTTAGGAGCAGTATCAGACTATATCTGTAATTGATGTCCTAGTATCGTGATTATCACAAGCTTCCGGAGACAGTCTACATCTGACAGGAGGGACACATCGTTTGGTGAGGTTTTTGTGCTGACTCGGATGATGTTGTGTAGTCCTTACCATGATGATCGGATGTTGCTCCTGAGCTGTTCGGTCTGAGTCTACAGATACACTATAGTATACGACACACATTCTACACATACACTTCTCACAGACATACACTTCTCACAGACATACACTTCTCACAGACATACACTTCTCACAGACATACACTTCTCACAGACATACACTTCTCACAGACATACACTTCTCACAGACATACACTTCTCACAGACATACACTTCTCACAGACATACACTTCTCACAGACATACACTTCTCACAGACATACACTTCTCACAGACATACACTTTGCTTCATTAAATTATTTGTTATTAATTTGTAGAAGCTAGAGTTGTGGAGTATGTTATTTTGGGGAAGTGTGAGAGGGGGCTTGAGCCAGTGGGGAGAGAGAGAGAGAGAGAGAAAGAGGTGTCCATTGACTGAGGGAGTGTGGTGGACGGAATCTGGTGGATTCTCCAGAATAATGATATGGGGTTAAATATAATCTGGGTGTTGATTCCCCTCACTCCAGGGACGACACTAAAATAGGAACACACGACACTGTACAACAAGTGTCTGTACAACAAGTGTCTTTATGACAAGTGTCTGTATAACAAATGTCTGTACAAAAGTGTCTTTACAACAAGTGTCTTTACAACAAGTGTCTGTACAACAAGTGTCTTTACAAAAAGTGTGTGTATAATACGTGTCTTTACAACAAGTGTCTTTACAACAATTGTGTGTACAACAAGTGTCTTTACAACAAGTGTCTGTTTAACAAGTGTCTCTACAACAAGTGTCTGTACAACAAGTGTATGTACAACAAGTGACTTTATAACAAGTGTCTGTATAACAAATGTCTGTACAAAAGTGTCTTTACAACAAGTGTCTTTATAACAAGTGTGTATACAACAAGTGATTTTACAACAAATGTCTGTACAATACTTGTCTTTACAACAAATGTGTGTACAACAAGTGTCTTTACAACAAGTGTGTATACAACAAGTGTTTTAAAAAAAAGTATTTTTACAGCAAGTGTCTTTACAACAAACATATATGAACTGAGAGTGTCTATACAACAAACATATATGAGCTGACAGTGTCTATACAACAAACATATATGAGCTGACAGTGTCTATACAACAAACATATATGAGCTGACAGTGTCTATACAACAAACATATATGAACTGAGAGTGTCTATACAACAAACATATATGAACTGAGAGTGTCTATACAACAAACATATATGAGCTGACAGTGTCTATACAACAAACATATATGAGCTGACAGTGTCTATACAACAAACATATATGAACTGAGAGTGTCTATACAACAAACATATATGAACTGAGAGTGTCTATACAACAAACATATATGAACTGACAGTGTCTATACAACAAACATATATGAGCTGACCGTGTCTATACAACAAACATATATGAGCTGACAGTGTCTATACAACAAACATATATGAACTGACAGTGTCTATACAACAAACATATATGAGCTGACAGTGTCTATACAACAAACATATATGAGCTGACCGTGTCTATACAACAAACATATATGAACTGACCGTGTCTATACAACAAACATATATGAACTGAGAGTGTCTATACAACAAACATATATGAACTGACTGTGTCTATACAACAAACATATATGAACTGAGAGTGTCTATACAACAAACATATATGAACTGAGAGTGTCTATACAACAAACATATATGAACTGAGAGTGTCTATACAACAAACATATATGAACTGACAGTGTCTTTCCAACAAACATATATGAACTGACCATGTCCATACAACAAACATATATGAACTGACCATGTCCATACAACAAACATATATGAACTGACCATGTCCATACAACAAATATATATGAACTGACCATGTCCATACAACAAACATATATGAACTGACCATGTCCATACAACAAACATATATGAACTGACCATGTCCATACAACAAACATATATGAACTGACCATGTCCATACAACAAACATATATGAACTGACTGTGTCTATACAACAAACATATATGAACTGACCATGTCCATACAACAAACATATATGAACTGACAGTGTCTATACAACAAACATATATGAACTGACCATGTCCATACAACAAACATATATGAACTGACTGTGTCTATACAACAAACATATATGAACTGACAGTGTCTATACAACAAACATATATGAACTGACCGTGTCTATATATCAAACATATATGAACTGAGCGAGTGCAGACAAACAGCTCCCCTAGACAGATATTTATATACTTGCTAAGGTGTGAATAAAATAGTGGAATTACGGTAAACCTGCGGAAGTGTAAACAATATAAAATAATATGAAGTAATGCAACTTTACAGAATACAATTATGGAAAACAATGGGCGCTTCGGCGACGAGCCTTCCTCAGCAAACAAACACAAGAAAATACATCATATAAACACGGGGTGGACACTAGAGTGGCCACAGTAAAGTATAATAACGGGGTGGACACTAGAGTGGCCACAGTAAAGTATAATAACGGGGTGGACACTAGAGTGGCCACAGTAAAGTATAATAACCGAATGAAAGGAATGGACAGATGACACACACGAAAACATGACACATAAATAGGGTATCGTTACCTTACAGAAACAGCTACACAAACCTGTCTGAGACATTGGACAATTGCTGTTCGATTCTCGGATGAACAGTTGAGTCTGTCAGCGAACTTGAGAGCTGTGTTCAGCGAGGCTTGTTGGCTTCGATAGATAAATCTGAGATCCGAGGAGCCGCTCTGTGGAGGGACCAGAGTTTCAATGTCATGTACACACACGTAAAAGTACACACAGAGTACACACCGAGGAGTGGAGAGGCCACAGATTCATGTTCATGTACACACACGTAAAGCTACTGGACAAATACCAGTGAACCAATGTGGAGCTCATGGAGAGAACAAGACAAATATCAGTGAATCAATGTGGAACCCATGGAGAGAACTGGACAGATACAAGTGAACCAATGTGGAAGTCATGGAGAGAACTAAGACAAATACCAGTGAACCACTGTAGAGCTCATGTAGAGAACTAGACAAATACCAGTGAACCAATGTGGAACTCATGGAGAGAACTAGACAAATATCAGTGAACCAATGTGGAGCTTGTGGACAGAACTAGACAAATATCAGTGAATCAATGTGGAACCCATGGAGAGAACTGGACAGATACAAGTGAACCAATGTGGAAGTCATGGAGAGAACTAAGACAAATACCAGTGAACCACTGTAGAGCTCATGTAGAGAACTAGACAAATACCAGTGAACCAATGTGGAACTCATGGAGAGAACTAGACAAATATCAGTGAACCAATGTGGAGCTTGTGGACAGAACAAGACAAATATCAGTGAATCAATGTGGAACCCATGGAGAGAACTGGACAGATACAAGTGAACCAATGTGGAAGTCATGGAGAGAACTAAGACAAATACCAGTGAACCACTGTAGAGCTCATGTAGAGAACTAGACAAATACCAGTGAACCAATGTGGAACTCATGGAGAGAACTAGACAAATATCAGTGAACCAAAGTGGAGCTTGTGGACAGAACTAGACAAATATCAGTGAATCAATGTGGAACCCATGGAAAGAACTGGACAGATACAAGTGAACCAATGTGGAAGTCATGGAGAGAACTAAGACAAATACCAGTGAACCACTGTAGAGCTCATGGAGAGAACTAGACAAATACCAGTGAACCAATGTGGAACTCATGGAGAGAACTAGACAAATATCAGTGAACCAATGTGGAGCTTGTGGACAGAACTAGACAAATATCAGTGAATCAACGTGGAACTCATGGAGAGAACTAGACAAATATCAGTGAACTAATGTGAAACTCATGGAGACAACTAGACAAATACCAGTGAATCAATGTGGAACTCATGGAGAGAACTAGACAAATATCAGTGAACCAATGTGATGCGTGTGGACAGAACTAGACCAATACAAGTGAATCAATGTGGAGATCAAGTAGAGAACTAGACAAATACCAGTGAACCAATGTGGAGCTCATGGAGAGAACTAGACAAATATCAGTGAACCAATGCGGAGCTCATGGAAAGATCAAGCAGTGAACCAATGTGGAACCCATGGAGAGAACTGGACAGATATCAGTGAATCAATGTGGAGCTTGTGGACAGAACTAGACAAATATCAGGGAATCAACGTGGAACTCATGGAGAGAACTAGACAAATATCAGTGAACTAATGTGGAACTCATGGAGAGAACTAGATAAATACCAGTGAATCAATGTGGAACTCATGGAGAGAACTAGACAAATATCAGTGAACCAATGTGGAGCTTGTGGACAGAACTAGACCAATACAAGTGAATCAATGTGGAGATCAAGTAGAGAACTAGACAAATACCAGTGAACCAAAGTGGAGCTCATGGAAAGAACTAGACAAATATCAGTGAACCAATATGCAGCTCATGGAGAGAACTAGACAAATACCAGTGAACCAATGTGGAGCTAATGGAGAGAACTAGACAAATACCAGTGAATCAATGTGGAGCTCATGGAGAGAACTAGACACATACAAGTGAACCAATGTGGAGCTTGTGGACAGAACTAAACCAATACCAGTGAACCAATGTGGGGATCAAGGAGAGAATTAGACAAATACCAGCGAATCAATGTGGAACTCATGGAGAGAACTAGACAAATACCAGTGAACCAATGTGGAGCTTGTGGGGGGGGGGGGGAACTAAGACAAATATCAGTGAACCAATGTGGAGCTCATGGAGAGAACTAGACAAATACAAGTGAACCAATGTGAGCTCATGGAGAGAATTAGACAAATACCAGTGAACCAATGTGGCGTTCATGGAGAGAACTAGACAAATACCAGTGAACCAATGTGGAGCTCATGGAGAGAACTAGACAAATACCAGTGAACAAGGAAGTGGAGCTCACGGAGAGACCTAGACAAATACCAGTGAACCAATGTGGAACTCATGGAGAGAACTAGACAAATACCAGTGAACCAATGTGGAGCTCATAAAGAGAACTAGATAATTACCAGTGAACCAGGAGGTGGAGCTCATGGAGAGAACTAGACAAACACCAGTGAACCAATGTGGAGCTCATGGAGAGAACTAGACAAATACCAGTGAATCAGGAGGTGGAGCTCATGGAGAGACCTAGACAAATACCAGTGAACCAATGTGGAACTCATGGAGAGAACTAGACAAATACCAGTGAACCAATGTGGAGCTCATAAAGAGAACTAGATAATTACCAGTGAACCAGGAGGTGGAGCTCATGGAGAGAACTAGACAAACACCAGTGAACCAATGTGGAGCTCATGGAGAGAACTAGACAAATACCAGTGAATCAGGAGGTGGAGCTCATGGAGAGATCTAGACAAATACCAGTGAACCAATGTGGAGCTCATGGAGAGAACTAGACAAATACTAGTGAACCACGGGGTGGAGCTCATGGAGAGAACTAGACAAACACCAGTGAACCAGGAGGTGGAGCTCATGGAGATAACTAGACTAATGTCAGAGTCTCACATGGAGTCGGTAGGAACATAAAGATAATAGGGAACCAGAGAAGGGACATAACCCCAATACAAAGGAGACACACTCGAATGCTCGAACAATCTAGAGCCTTCGAGAAGCATAGGTCAGTTCGCCTACAGCTCCGTGGACACGCTGACCGCGTGCCAGGACCTGTTCCACGAGAAGCGCAAGGAGAGTTACAGCCCGTGTCCGAGACACGTTAGCGGGCAGACGCCGACTGGACATCGAACAAGCAACAGGGCTTAACTTAAGGGGGACTTGATAGATTGAACACAAGTGTATTTAGGAGTGTTACTCGCTAAATAGATAGATGATAGAGTTTGTTGTAATGTTTATGTATGATGGCTTTGTTATGAACTCCTATGATCATGTTTGCCACGTAGCGAAAACCATTCTTCGCCAGCTTACTGTAAATAAATTATGTCAGATAGTATCAGAACGGAGTTTGTTGCCTGTATGAACCCAAGTTTCATTCCCCTAGATATCTAGGACGTTGACAGGCTTCTTGGGGGCTCCAAGCCGGTTTTGGCAAGCGCAAGCTTCACTTTCCCGACAGCTCTTGGTTTTGCCAAGTAAAATATATCAACTTTCATACATAACAAAGTCTAGAACTTTGCAGCTACTATCGTATCATCTGTTAATGAGCTATCGTAGTCCCTCTAGAAAAGTAATTAAATAATTATGTTCATGAAATTTGACATTGACATGACTGGACAATTACAGTGACAATTACTAATTTTTTTTTTTATTAAAACATCAGATTGTTCCGCGAAAGATTGTGTGTATGTAAACTGTTCTCCAGCAGTGGCGAGAAAACAAGGGAACCAAACAACACTACAGCCAAGAAACCAGTAAATAAGATAAGTCCCATTTCATGCTCATTGTATCCCTAAACGATACTCACCATTTTTTTCATTGATGTAACATTTTTTCTATGTATTGCTATTAATGATATATATATGCAAATTTCATAACCATGTGAACTTGTTCGTTAGAAAGTTTGAATGTAAACATTAAGGGATATAACCAATTTTTGGTACACCTAACTTTTTCCAAAGGGATTGAATTGCTATAAATTTAACATTAGCTAAAGTTACAAGATGTCAACATTAGAAAACTGCATCGAATTAGGAATTAAATTAGGTTATACCGCCGATAAACTTTCAGAATGGGCACAAAAGACACATTTAGAAAACATAGCACGAGAAGATAGGGCAGCGGAAAGAGAAGAGAAAAAGATGCAAGCGGAAAGAGAAGAGAAAAAGATGCAAGCGGAAAGAGAAGAGACAAAAATGCAAGCGGAAAGAGAAGAGAAAAAGATGCAAGCGGAAAGAGAAGAGAAAAAGATGCAAGCGGAAAGAGAAGAGACAAAGATGCAAGCGGAAAGAGAAGATAAAAAGATGCAAGCGGAAAGAGAAGAGAAAAAGATGCAAATAGAAGCTGCTAGCAAACAAGCTGAATTAAACGCAGAAATAAAAAAAGTTAGAATTAGAAACACAATTAAAATTGAAACAAATGGAAATTGACTCCAACTTAGAAATTTCAGTAAACAAATTAAGGAGCAAAGAAGAGGAACAAAAATACAACAAATATAAAGGTTTAGTCAAACATTTTTGTTCCGGGGATTCAGTAAGTGCATACTTAGAGAACTTCGAGTGTTTGATGTCATACCATAACGTTTCAAAGGTCGATTGGGCGTTTATTTTGATGAGAAATTTAGCATTAGAGCCCTTAAAAGTGATAAAAACAATTCCACAAGACATGAGGAAAGATTATGACTATTTAAAACAAAGAATACTACAACATTTTTCACTAGACACAGCAGACTATCAGTTGCAGTTTTCAAAATTAACGCCATCACCTAACCAAACGTTCATAGACTACGTGTCTACAGTCCAAGATATTTGTACAAAATGGATAACCTCAGCGAAAACAAATAACAACTATGATAAACTAAAAGACTTAATAGTAATTGATAAGATCATGAACACCATACCAACTCCTTTCTCGAAATTTCTAAGACAAAGTGATTGTAAGACTATTCAAGAAGTCAAAAATAGAGGTAGTGCATATTTCACAGCTAATCGTGATATTTTTCAACTAAATATGAGTCAGAATGAAACAGCAGCTGTCACAAACACCAAATATTCAAAACCAAATGAGAATAAGTTCAAACAACGATGTAAATTTACAAAACCAGTCCTGTGTGAATACTGTCATTTGACCCACGAACAGTACGCAATTTGTGATAAATCACCAACGTATCCACATCACCTTCAAATGATGGTGGAAAAACAAAAAAAAACACAAAAGAAACGCGTATAAGAGAGCGATCAAATGCTACTTTTGTCTAGCTTACGAGCATTATTCAGGTCGTTGCGACGGTCGCAAGATGATGAAGCAGGCCAATGCTTCATTGATAGATACATCTACGGATGAAGAAATTGAAGAACTGAATGAATGTGACATCCAGAATGAAAGTGCGAGTGAATCAGGTAATGCAGTAGAAATCATTAACACCATCAATAACAACACCTGTAATACGTGCAGAAAATTTCAGTTGGATACAACCTTGGAATGTGGCCATACAATTTGTATATCCAACGAAATAGCCAACGCAGCCTTAACATCAAAAGGCAAGTTAAAATTTGTGAAAGGGTTTGTTAATAACAAACTATGTACAATAATACGTGATAGCGGAGCGACTCTTTGTGGAATTAAAAGAACATTAATCAATGACAAAGACTACACACACAACTACGTGACATGTCGCACATTCGCAGGCAACATCGAAAGATACCCCCTAGCACTGGCCGAAATTCAGACACCCTTTCTGTCAGGACAAGTGCTATGCGCAGTATTAGAAATCCTTCCGCTGATATTATTCTTGGAAATCTTCCTAATATAAGATCCTGTTCTGAAGAAGAAATCAAAGAATGGGAACAGAAAAACTGCACCCAAAAAGCAAACAGTGATTCCAGAACTAAAGAACACATTTGCATGTCTCAAACTGCCAAAAGCACAAGGGAGACCACCGATGACGGAATTCGAAACGAATTCACAGAGGTGCATAACACAGGGGCGGTTAAATCTTTCAATGACAACATCAGCATAAAACCTCAAATTGAGGATGCCACCGAAACGCAAAATTGTGAACCTGTAAATGTGCAACAACAGACAGAATACGCTAATATAGTGACAAGACAAATGACTCACAAAACCCACATAAACAACCACACAGAGATAACAGGGGACAATAACGACACTGTCAATAACATCGATGACAATTCTACTTTAACGACACATTCTCTGAATAACGGAAACGACGAAGTCAACGACACAATTGCAACAAATCTTCTTAATCATAACAAACAGCTTGACGAGTCATTACAAACCGACTCGACTTCTTTAAAGTACTCTCAACCGAAATCATATTATCTGACAAACAACAATGACAAAAGCACAGCAACGACAGTACGTCTTAACGACACTACTACACAAGACAATGAAGACAACTTCACATTACAGACAGTTTCTCGTGAAGACAAAACCGCAGTTACCAAACCAACAACTGAGAGAACTCATAAGTTCCAACTTTATGAGTCAAAACAATTTGGTTCTCTCAGAACTAGAAACAATTACGGCATTAATTCCAGGAAACATAACCAAGGAATACAAAGATATCCAAGGGATACTACTATTGACAAAGAAGTATTATTAGCAAACGAGTGTCATCATATGTGTTCATCTCAAATTTATCATCGATCAAGGACACATAAAACTAAAACAGAAACAACACATAAAGCTGCAGAAAGTTATACAGATACAGAAATAACATCATCATGCAACATTCATGCAAGCAAACAGTATGCAAATAAACAAACACAAACAAGTGACTTCATACAAAATCAAAGTCAGAAACGTTTGCATACAAACAAACTGCTTTATCACATGAACAAAAACACCAAACGAGGCGGATCTAAATCCATCAGCACAAAGACTACTATTTTCAACTCACCATCTACCACTTAAGCAGACAAATACAGCAAGTTCTTTGAAACACACACCTCAACCAACAAAAATAAACAATCACATTCACCAATCAGTAGAATGAACAAAGACAAATCACTGACACTCTTGCTACTTTTGCTGTTAACCCAACTTCAACCAACATTACTTACCTTTCAAAATGTATCTTTCAACACCATCCGGATAACAAACATATTTTCCATCATATTTACCATCTCATTTAGATATCAATCAACATTGCGCCAAATTGAAAGAGCAAAAACCATGCTACAGTTCATTAACTCCTGTTGGTGCAAGGCTTTTCATTTAACTTTTGGATATGCCTATAGTAAATTAATTTTCACTCTTACATTATTTAGACTTATTTTTACATCGATACCTATACAATTATGTAGTTTGTGCAATTGTAAGAGTATCCGTTTAGAGGATGCAATGTGTAAATTGAAATCCATTTTTTCTAATACACCCATATTGAGATTACCAAATATAGATTTACCATTTACATTAACCACAGATTCAATTGCTATCGCAATTGGAGAATGTCTGATGCAAGAGTAACAAGGCGTGAAACACCCAATCCTGTGTGGCAGTCGTAAGCTGAAAACGGCGGAAACCAAGTCTTCCACAGCTAAATTGGAAACATTAAGTTTGGGTTTGTGTGTGCGTCGTTTATCTAAGTTCCTCTTAGGTTCCCATTTCGTTGTCTTGACGGATCAGGCGCCACTGCTGGTACTTAAAGAAGGCACGGATAATGTAATTGCCAACATAGTATCACGATTACCCACTGCACCAGCAGATTAACACTATTTACATTAATTAGTGGCCATATGATAAGCTGTGATATTTTAGTCTGTTGCATAAAAGAGTGTACCTCTACACTTACTGTAGAACTTTAATTTAGAAGTGTCGACAGCTGATTTAATACTCTACTTATAGCTATCACAGACATGAAACTTTGAGAACCGTTAACTATATTGGGCCACATTGACAATTAGCAGTACATCAAAAACATTCCGAACTGTGGATATTAACATTTGTGAAGTTATTTCATCAATCACAGAACTGAAAGTTACCATGCGAATATTAATAAATGTGCATACGCGTGATTTCAATTGACTTCGCAAACTAACGGAACAGAACATCGCACATACAAGCAGCGATATACTATGACTATTACGACATATGAGAGACAACACAAGAATGTGACACCAAAACGTTACCTACGAACTGTAAACATTATTGGAACAACACACAGACGAAAGAACGACAACACACGGATCGTCGTTGGAGTTAATTAATTTAATGTTATTAGTTAAATATGTATTACATTTGTGCATTGACCAAACTTGGTTGAACATCAAGAATACAATTCAGTCTACCGCAGAAGAATGTCTCTGTGTGTTAACCACGCATAGAAAGAACAGATGGTTCAATCAAAAATGTGAAGAAGCAGTCATTAGGAAGAAGAATGCCAGACATGTATGGCTAAATGACATCAATAACATCCAAAAGGAAGAGCATTATAGAAATGAATGTAAAGAGGCTACAAAAATAGTCAGACAGCAGAAGCGAGAATATATGAGTAATATAATCAAAGATATGGAGACTAATCACCAGAAAAATGAATCCAGAAAATTTTTTAAAGAACTGAAGTCAATGAAACGAGGGCACCAACAAAACACATATGGTTTAAAAGACAAAAATGGGAATATGATAAATACCAATGAGGAAATGTGCAACACATGGAAAGAATATTTTATTGAATTACTAAATTGTGAAGCTCCAAGTAACATTTTCTCACAGGAAGAGGTTCTAACATGCGAACCACAAATTGAAGAACCTACATTTGAAGAAATCCTATATGTAATCACACGACTTAAAAACAATAAGGCAACTGGGACTGATGGAATTGCTGCTGAATTTATAAAGGCAGGTGGCCATGCATTACATCTAAAGCTATACGAACTAATAATAAAAATCTGGAGGACAGAAGAATTACCCCATGACTGGAAAGAGTCATTATTGATACCTATCTTTAAGAAAGGAGACAAGTTCCAATGTGGAAATTATAGAGGAATATCACTACTGTCCACAAGCTATAAGATACTATCCGCAGTATTACTAAATAGACTAAAACCATATTCAGAAGACATATTAGGTGACTACCAGGCGGGTTTTAGACAAAACAGATCAACAATAGATCAGATATTTATCTTACGACAAATAGCCGAGAAACATTGGGAATATAAAAGAGATCTCCATAACATTTTTGTGGATTTTAAAAAGGCTTATGATAGTGTCCATAGGAATAGTCTATGGAATGCTATGCAGGAATTTGGAATACCAAGGAAGTTAATCGACATGACCAGACTATGCATGGAAGATACTTATAATATAGTAACATATAAAGGCAGGAAATCAGACCCCTTCCAAATAACATCTGGCTTGAAACAGGGTGATGCACTATCGCCGCTACTCTTCAATCTGGCTCTAGAGAAAGTTGTAAGGAAGGTAAAGAAGGAATGTGATATTGGAGGAACATCCAAGCTGCTTGGCTATGCAGATGATATAGATATTATAGGGCAAAGTGAACAAAAGTCATTGGAAATATTGACTCACTTAAAGGAAAAAGCCCAACAGATGGGGCTGGTTATCAACCAAGATAAGACAGAATATATGGTAATTTCAAGAGACGGAATGGCTAGAAACTCTGGCCACATACAAATAGATAATATGACCATTAAAAGAACGGAAACATACAAATACCTGGGTACGATCTTCAACTGCTCCAACATCATAAGGGAAGAAATACAAACTAGAATCAACTCTGGAAATAAGATATACTATGCACTACAACATCTACTAAAATCAAAGGCGCTATCTCGTAACACCAAAATCACAATATGCAAAACACTGATCAGACCAGTTGTGCTGTATGGCTCTGAAACCTGGAGTACAACGAAAGGAGACGAAGCCTTGTTACAAACCTTTGAGAACAAAATTTTAAGACGCATCTTTGGACCCATTAGGGATACACAAAGTGGAGAGTGGAAAAGAAGAAGTAACAAAGACATTTATGATCTGTTTAAGTCCCCGCTAATCACTGGTATCATGAAGGCTAATAGACTACAATGGCTGGGGCATATAGAAAGAATGGAAGATAATAGGGAAACAAAACTCGCTTACACTCAGGAAATAAATGACCGTAGACCCCGAGGTAGACCAAGAAGGCGGTGGAGAGATAATACATGTACAGACCTACAAGCACTTGGAATCAACGACTGGCAAGAGAAGGTCCACCAGAGAGACGAATGGAGACGGATTGTATTTGCAGCAAAGAACCTCAATGGCTCGGAACGCTGAAGAAGAAGAAGAAGAAGAAGATTTGTGCTTTACTATATACATAAAATATGTGAACATGTAAATTGTACACTTTCTATCATAATATGTCACAAACATTTTCATTCATAGTTAAAATTTTCTCCCAATACAATTGTTGCAATTTAACTTATAAACCATTTCTTATCACCAGTACAGATAGTACTTGATGCTTTGAATATAGCATATCGCCAGTTTCCTTTTTCTAAGGGCGACAACATTTACCTCACCTTAATTTGTATATTTTAACAAATTATTATATTGAATGAAAGGTGTGCGAATCAGAGAGTGAATGAATTAAATGAGAGAGCGATATACTGAGCGGACAAATTGTACGCAAAAAGTATTTATTTTAATTTGTCTGCGTTTTTGAGTGTAAAATGTAACACTTGTCTAAAATTGTGTATACATGTTTAGTGTTAGATAAAATAGATTCACTCTAAGAATCACTGTTTGAATACCCTGTACATGCGTTACACAGATGACGTAATTCATGACAAGGGATATTCCAGCTCGTGACACTTAGAGATGTACTACACAACACATACACACAGGTAGCACACACTTTAGACATTAGGTAGGACATACTCATAAAACTAAACAATAACAATTAAATCACACACATTTTATTAGAGCAAGTAACAAAGCAGTAAACACACTAACAGGCAAACAGGAATATGAGTAGTTACTTGGGAGAAAACAAGAGTGCATATATATATTAAGCACTATAAAACATACGGAAGTAAAAGTGTATCAAAATACACATTCAGGACAAGAATTGCAAGTATTCTTAAATTAGCCAAGACAATTTGTCTTGTTAAACCTCTCTAACACAGAGTTTAATATCCTGGTATCATATGGATACTCGAAAAGGGCGCGGTTGCAAATACAACTAGAAGCGTCAGGGAACTTCGGTCGGATAAGCATGTTTAAGGATATAGAAGAGATAGGGGCTCTTCAGCAATCACCCTGGATTGTTGTACGGGGAAATACATGAGTTAATAGTGCAAATATATAGATGGCCAGGTTCCCATCCACGAAACTACCAAACACCAACTTCATGTGATCCTATGACAGAATTAGTGCAGACTAATTACCATATACTAACCCATAGAAGAGGGGGAGGGGAACCCCTGTCAGAGTCTCACATGGAATCGGTAGGAACATAAAGATAGAACGGAACCAGAAAAGGGACATAACACCAATACAAGGGAGACACACTCGAATGCTCGAACAATCTAGAGCCTTCGAGAAGCATAGGTCAGTTCGCCTACAGCTCCGTGGACACGCTGACCGCGTGCCAGGACCTGTTCCACGTGAAGCGCGAGGAGAGTTACAGCCCGTGTCCGAGACACGTTAGAGGGCAGACGCCGACTGGACATCGAACAAGCAACAGGGCTTAACTTAAGGGAGACTTGATAGATTTAACACAAGTGTATTTAGGAGTGTTACTCACTAAATAGATAGATGATAGAGTTTGTTGTAACGATTATGTATGATGGCTTTGTTATGAACTCCTATGATCATGTTCGCCACGTAGCGGGCTGCGAAAACCATTCTTCGCCAGCTTACTGTAAATAAATTATGTCAGACAGTATCAGAATGGAGTTTGTTGCCTGTATGAACCCAAGTTTCATTACCCTAGGTATCTAGGACGTTGACACTAATACCAGTGAACCAGGAGGTGGAGCTCATGGAGAGAACTAGAAAAATACCAGTGAACCAATGTGGAACTCATGGAGAGAACTAGACAAATACCAGTTAACCAGGAGGTAAATCTCATGGAGAGAACTAGACAAATACCAGTGAACCAATGTGGAACTCATGGAGAGAACTAGACAAATACCAGTGAACCAGCAGGTGGAAAAAACTGTTTTGTCCTCTCATGACGTGGCCAAAAAACGATGACTGCCTCATTCTGTTGTTTGTGATACGTTGTCTTTACCACATAATAATAATATAAATGTTTGCATATCCTTTACAGGACATCGCTGTCAACATCAGCATCTTTCAGCTGATTGTTGATTTCTTTGGCAAGATTACGCTCAGTAGTTTGCCATTGCTTTCTGAGCGGTCGGCTCACATACCTCGTAAGTTACCGACGCGATTCGAACCACTGCTGATTCTCACCGTCGTCACGTTACCTACGGAGAAAGGTTGCTAACCTCTAGGTCAGGAATCTGGCCTTTACGACATAGTTAACCCCAAATGGACAAAAATCACCTTCTGTTTAATAAGACTGTGAGGATAAAACCCTGGGCAGCTGCTGTTGTGTCTGACTCAATCATAGGACTATCATTCTGAGCCGGTAATGGACCCTAATTATAACTTCTCCGTGAAGTTGAACCGGGTAGGGGTAATGGTGAAATCGAATCGAAATAGCTTCCCTAAAAACGTCCAGATTGTTCATTTTAGTTGTCCAATTAATTTTCAGCATGGTTCTATAACCGACAGGGTTAACTAAATAGTGGCAGACGCAGAAACACATGTTAGAAGATGAATGATATAAGGAGGACACGGAAGAAGGGCATGGAGGAAGGACATGGAGGGAGGACAAAGAAGCTGGGCATGGAGGGAGGACATAGAGGGAGGAAATAGAGGCATGACATGGAGGGAGGACATGTAGGGCGGACATGGAGGGAGGACATGGAGGGAAGACATGGAGAGAGGACACGGAGGAAGGGCATGGGGGAAGGACACGGAGGGAGGACAAAGAGGCAGGGCATCGAGGGAGGACAGAGGCATGGCATGGAGGGAAGACATGTAGGGCGGACATGGAGGGAGGACATGTAGTAAGGGCATGGAGGTAGGGCATGGAGGGAGGACATGGAGGGAGGATATGGATGGAGGACATGTAGGGTGGACATGTAGGGAGGACATGTAGGGAGGACATGTAGGGATGGCATGGAGGTAGGGCATGGAGGGAGGACATGGAGGGAGGACATGGAGGTAGGGCATGTGGGGAGGGCATGTAGGGAGGGCATGCAGGGAGGGCATGCAGGAGGCATGTAGGGAGGGCATGTAGGGAGGGCATGTAGGGAGGGCATGGAGGGAGGACATGTAAGGAGGGCATGGAGGGAGGGCATGTAGGGAGGGCATGGAGGGAGGGCATGTAGGGAGGGCATGGAGGGAGGGCATGGAGGGAGGGCATGGAGGGAGGACATGTAAGGAGGGCATGGAGGGAGGGCATGTAGGGAGGGCATGGAGGGAGGGCATGTAGGGAGGGCATGGAGGGAGGGCATGGAGGGAGGGCATGGAGGGAGGACATGTAGGGAGGGAATGTAGGGAGGGCATGTAGGGAGGGCATGGAGGGAGGGCATGGAGGGAGGGCATGGAGGGAGGGCATGGAGGGAGGACATGGAGGGAGGGCATGGAGGGAGGGCATGTAGGGACGGCATAGGGGGAGGACATGTAGGGAGGGCATGGAGGGAGGGCATGGAGGGAGGGCATGTAGGGAGGACATGGAGGTAGGGCATGTAGGGAGGACATGGAGGGAGGACATGGAGGTAGGGCGAGGAGGGAGGACATGGAGGTAGGGCATGTAGCGAGAGCATGGAGGTAAGGAATGTAGTTAGGACATGGAGGGAAGACATGCAGGTAGGGCATGTAGGGAGGACATGGAGGTAGGACATGTAGGGAGGACATGGAGGTAGGGCATGGTTGGAGGTCATGGAGGTAGGGCATGTAGGGAGGACATGGAGGGAGGGCATGTAGGGAGGACATGGAGGTAGGGCATTTAGGGAGGACATGGAGGGAGGACATGGAGGGAGGACATGGAGGTAGGGCATGTAGGGAGGACATGGAGGTAGGGCATGGAGGGAGGACATGTAGGGAGGACATGGAGGTAGGGCATGTAGGGAAGACATGGAGGGAGGACATGGAGGTAGGACATGGAGGTAGTGAATGTAGGGAGGACATGGAGGGAGGACATGGAGTGAGGACATGGAGGGACGGCATGAAGGGGGGGGGGGCATGTAGGGACGGCATGGAGGGAGGACATGTAGGGAGGTCATGGAGAGACGGCATGGAGGGAGGACATGTAGGGAGGGCATGGAGAGACGGCATGGAGGGAGGACATGTAGGGAGGGCATGGAGAGACGGCATGGAGGGAGGACATGTAGGGAGGGCATGGAGGGAGGACATGTAGGGAGGGCATGGAGAGGGGGCATGGAGAGAGAAATGGACGGAGGAATGGAGGGAGGGCATAGAGGGAGGGCATGTAGGGAGGGTATGGAGGGATGACATGTAGGGAGGGTATGGAGGGAGGAATGGAGGGAGGACATGTAGGGAGGTTATGGAGGCATTACATGTAGGGAGGGCATGGAGAGGGGACATGGAGAGAGAAATTGAGGGAGGACATGTAGGGGGGGGGTATGGAGGGATGACATGTAGGGAGGGTATGGAGGGAGGAATGGAGGGAGGACATGTAGTGAGGGTATGGAGGGAGAGTATGGAGGGAGGACATGTAGGGAGGGTATGGAGCGAGGACATGTAGGTAGGGTATGGAGAGAGGACATAGAGCGAGGAATGGAGGGAGGACATGGGGGGAGGTCATGGAGGGAGGACATAGAGGGAGGAATGGAGGGAAGACATGTAGGGAGGGTATGGAGGGAGGAATTGAGGGAGGACATGTAGGGAGGTCATGGAGGGAGAAATTGAGGGAGGACATGTAGGGAGCTGCAAGACAGCAACAGATGGGACGGCTTGGCGAGGGTTGGGTGAGGATCTACGCAATGGAGGAGACAGGACAGATGACAGAGCAGACGAGTTGCAAGGTGGACTGGGAGGGGTCCATGAGAAGCCACTGGGCCTCAGATCACGACATCATCCACACTTGCATGTCTACTCAACGTAGGCGTGCTCACACGAACAACCACACACCCACCTGACTTGGGCACGACGGAAGTGATGTCACACAGTTACCTCAATGATGGCATTATTGAAGAGGTTACATGTCAGGGGAGACAGCAGCACCAAGGAGATCACGGCGCCGCCGAACCCACCACCAAACACCGTGATTCTGCTGGGATCTCCGCCAAAGTACCTCACGTTGTCCTTGATCCACTGGAGGGCCAAGGTCACGTCAGTCAGTCCCATGTTTCCTGGGGATTCGGGCGTGTTCAAGGCCATGAACCCGAATGCCCCCAATCTGGGGGGATAGAAGTGTGTGTGTGAGTAGACAACCTCACACACCTAGCACACACACACACACACCTAGCACACACACACACACACACACACACACACCTAGCACACACACACATACACAGATAACAAGTACAGGAACCCGAGGACCTCCAATCTGGGGAGGGGGAATAGAGCTGTGTGTGTGTGTGTGTGTGTGTGTGTGTGTGTGTGTGTGTGTGTGTGTGTATGTGAGTAAACAATCTCTCACACCTAGTACACACACCTAACACACACACATACACACAGACACATTTAGGAGACACATCTCGAGAGTAACAACGAGTGCACGGACCCCCCCCCCCCCCAGCTCCAGACTTCCTGTGTATCTGGTGCTAACCCCATGTACGTGCAGACCGTGCACCCCCCTGCCCGCTGTTGTAGCCGGGGTCACGTCGGCAGCCTTCACTTTCCCTGACATGCCCTGGTACCCGTCTCCTGTGTCTCGTCCACTCTCAGTCATCACTGACGCTGCCTCCACTTTCCCTGACATGCCCTGGTACCCGTCTCCTGTTTCTCGTCCACTCTCAGTCATCACTGACACTACCTCCACTTTCCATGACATGAGGTACTCGTCTCCTGTGTCTCGTCCACTCTCAGTCATCACTGACGCTGCCTCCACTTTCCCTGACATGCCCTGGTACCCGTCTCCTGTGTCTCGTCCACTCTCAGTCATCACTGACGCTGCCTCCACTTTCCCTGACATGCCCTGGTACCCGTCTCCTGTTTCTCGTCCACTCTCAGTCATCACTGACACTACCTCCACTTTCCATGACATGAGGTACTCGTCTCCTGTGTCTCGTCCACTCTCAGTCATCACTGACGCTGCCTCCACTTTCCCTGACATGCCCTGGTACCCGTCTCCTGTGTCTCGTCCACTCTCAGTCATCACTGACGCTGCCTCCAATTTCCCTGACATGCCCTGGTACCCGTCTCCTGTGTCTCGTCCACTCTCAGTCATCACTGACGCTGCCTCCACTTTCCCTGACATGCCCTGGTACCCGTCTCCTGTTTCTCGTCCACTCTCAGTCATCACTGACACTACCTCCACTTTCCATGACATGAGGTACCCGTCTCCTGTGTCTCGTCCACTCTCAGTCATCACTGACGCTGCCTCCACTTTCCCTGACATGCCCTGGTACCCGTCTCCTGTGTCTCGTCCACTCTCAGTCATCACTGACGCTGCCTCCACTTTCCCTGACATGCCCTGGTACCCGTCTCTTGTGTCTCGTCCACTCTCAGCCATCACTGACGCTGCCTCCACTTTCCCTGACATGCCCTGGTACCCGTCTCCTGTGTCTCGTCCCCTCTCAGTCATCACTGACGCTGCCTCCACTTTCCCTGACATGCCCTGGTACCCGTCTCCTGTGTCTCGTCCACTCTTAGTCATCACTGACGCTGCCTCCACTTTCCCTGACATGCCCTGGTACCCGTCTCCTGTGTCTCATCCACTCTCAGTCATCACTGACGCTGCCTCCACTTTCCCTGACATGCCCTGGTACCCGTCTCCTGTTTCTCGTCCACTCTCAGTCATCACTGACACTACCTCCACTTTCCATGACATGAGGTACCCGTCTCCTGTGTCTCGTCCACTCTCAGTCATCACTGACGCTGCCTCCACTTTCCCTGACATGCCCTGGTACCCGTCTCCTGTGTCTCGTCCACTCTCAGTCATCACTGACGCTGCCTCCACTTTCCCTGACATGCCCTGGTACCCGTCTCTTGTGTCTCGTCCACTCTCAGCCATCACTGACGCTGCCTCCACTTTCCCTGACATGCCCTGGTACCCGTCTCCTGTGTCTCGTCCCCTCTCAGTCATCACTGACGCTGCCTCCACTTTCCCTGACATGCCCTGGTACCCGTCTCCTGTGTCTCGTCCACTCTCAGTCATCACTGACGCTGCCTCCACTTTCCCTGACATGCCCTGGTACCCGTCTCCTGTGTCTCGTCCACTCTCAGTCATCACTGACGCTGCCTCCACTTTCCCTGACATGCCCTCGTACCCGTCTCCTGTGTCTCGTCCACTCTCAGTCATCACTGACGCTGCCTCCACTTTCCCTGACATGCCCTGGTACCCGTCTCCTGTGTCTCGTCCACTCTCAGTCATCACTGACGCTGCCTCCACTTTCCCTGACATGCCCTGGTACCCGTCTCCTGTGTCTCGTCCACTCTCAGCCATCACTGACGCTGCCTCCACTTTCCCTGACATGCCCTGGTACAAGTCTCCTGTGTCTCGTCCACTCTCAGTCATCGCTGACGCTACATCCACTTTCCCTGACATGCCCTCCAACCCGTCTCTTGTTTCTCGTCCACTCTCAGTCATCACCGACGCTGCCTCCACTTTCCCTGACATGCCCTCGTACCCGTCTCCTGTTTCTCGTCCACTTTCAGTCATCACTGACGCTGCCTCCACTTTCCCTGACATGCCCTGGTACCCGTCTCCTGTGTCTCGTCCACTCTCAGTCATCACTGACGCTGCCTCCACTTTCCCTGACATGCCCTGGTACCCGTCTCCTGTTTCTCGTCCACTCTCAGTCATCACTGACACTACCTCCACTTTCCATGACATGAGGTACCCGTCTCCTGTGTCTCGTCCACTCTCAGTCATCACTGACGCTGCCTCCACTTTCCCTGACATGCCCTGGTACCCGTCTCCTGTGTCTCGTCCACTCTCAGTCATCACTGACGCTGCCTCCACTTTCCCTGACATGCCCTGGTACCCGTCTCCTGTGTTTCGTCCACTCTCAGCCATCACTGACGCTGCCTCCACTTTATCTGACATGCCCTGGTACCCGTCTCCTGTGTCTCGTCCCCTCTCAGTCATCACTGACGCTGCCTCCACTTTCCCTGACATGCCCTGGTACCCGTCTCCTGTGTCTCGTCCACTGTCAGTCATCACTGACGCTGCCTCCACTTTCCCTGACATGCCCTGGTACCCGTCTCCTGTGTCTCGTCCACTCTCAGTCATCACTGACGCTGCCTCCACTTTCCCTGACATGCCCTCGTACCCGTCTCCTGTGTCTCGTCCACTCTCAGTCATCACTGACGCTGCCTCCACTTTCCCTTACATGCCCTGGTACCCGTCTCCTGTGTCTCGTCCACTCTCAGTCATCACTGACGCTGCCTCCACTTTCCCTGACATGCCCTGGTACCCGTCTCCTGTGTCTCGTCCACTCTCAACCATCACTGACGCTGCCTCCACTTTCCCTGACATGCCCTGGTACCCGTCTCCTGTGTCTCGTCCACTCTCAGTCATCGCTGACGCTGCATCCACTTTCCCTGACATGCCCTCCAACCCGTCTCTTGTTTCTCGTCCACTCTCAGTCATCACTGACGCTGCCTCCACTTTCCCTGACATGCCCTGGTACCCGTCTCCTGTGTCTCGTCCACTCTTAGTCATCACTGACGCTGCCTCCACTTTCCCTGACATGCCCTGGTACCCGTCTCCTGTGTCTCATCCACTCTCAGTCATCACTGACGCTGCCTCCACTTTCCCTGACATGCCCTGGTACCCGTCTCCTGTTTCTCGTCCACTCTCAGTCATCACTGACACTACCTCCACTTTCCATGACATGAGGTACCCGTCTCCTGTGTCTCGTCCACTCTCAGTCATCACTGACGCTGCCTCCACTTTCCCTGACATGCCCTGGTACCCGTCTCCTGTGTCTCGTCCACTCTCAGTCATCACTGACGCTGCCTCCACTTTCCCTGACATGCCCTGGTACCCGTCTCTTGTGTCTCGTCCACTCTCAGCCATCACTGACGCTGCCTCCACTTTCCCTGACATGCCCTGGTACCCGTCTCCTGTGTCTCGTCCCCTCTCAGTCATCACTGACGCTGCCTCCACTTTCCCTGACATGCCCTGGTACCCGTCTCCTGTGTCTCGTCCACTCTCAGTCATCACTGACGCTGCCTCCACTTTCCCTGACATGCCCTGGTACCCGTCTCCTGTGTCTCGTCCACTCTCAGTCATCACTGACGCTGCCTCCACTTTCCCTGACATGCCCTCGTACCCGTCTCCTGTGTCTCGTCCACTCTCAGTCATCACTGACGCTGCCTCCACTTTCCCTGACATGCCCTGGTACCCGTCTCCTGTGTCTCGTCCACTCTCAGTCATCACTGACGCTGCCTCCACTTTCCCTGACATGCCCTGGTACCCGTCTCCTGTGTCTCGTCCACTCTCAGCCATCACTGACGCTGCCTCCACTTTCCCTGACATGCCCTGGTACAAGTCTCCTGTGTCTCGTCCACTCTCAGTCATCGCTGACGCTACATCCACTTTCCCTGACATGCCCTCCAACCCGTCTCTTGTTTCTCGTCCACTCTCAGTCATCACCGACGCTGCCTCCACTTTCCCTGACATGCCCTCGTACCCGTCTCCTGTTTCTCGTCCACTTTCAGTCATCACTGACGCTGCCTCCACTTTCCCTGACATGCCCTGGTACCCGTCTCCTGTGTCTCGTCCACTCTCAGTCATCACTGACGCTGCCTCCACTTTCCCTGACATGCCCTGGTACCCGTCTCCTGTTTCTCGTCCACTCTCAGTCATCACTGACACTACCTCCACTTTCCATGACATGAGGTACCCGTCTCCTGTGTCTCGTCCACTCTCAGTCATCACTGACGCTGCCTCCACTTTCCCTGACATGCCCTGGTACCCGTCTCCTGTGTCTCGTCCACTCTCAGTCATCACTGACGCTGCCTCCACTTTCCCTGACATGCCCTGGTACCCGTCTCCTGTGTTTCGTCCACTCTCAGCCATCACTGACGCTGCCTCCACTTTATCTGACATGCCCTGGTACCCGTCTCCTGTGTCTCGTCCCCTCTCAGTCATCACTGACGCTGCCTCCACTTTCCCTGACATGCCCTGGTACCCGTCTCCTGTGTCTCGTCCACTGTCAGTCATCACTGACGCTGCCTCCACTTTCCCTGACATGCCCTGGTACCCGTCTCCTGTGTCTCGTCCACTCTCAGTCATCACTGACGCTGCCTCCACTTTCCCTGACATGCCCTCGTACCCGTCTCCTGTGTCTCGTCCACTCTCAGTCATCACTGACGCTGCCTCCACTTTCCCTTACATGCCCTGGTACCCGTCTCCTGTGTCTCGTCCACTCTCAGTCATCACTGACGCTGCCTCCACTTTCCCTGACATGCCCTGGTACCCGTCTCCTGTGTCTCGTCCACTCTCAACCATCACTGACGCTGCCTCCACTTTCCCTGACATGCCCTGGTACCCGTCTCCTGTGTCTCGTCCACTCTCAGTCATCGCTGACGCTGCATCCACTTTCCCTGACATGCCCTCCAACCCGTCTCTTGTTTCTCGTCCACTCTCAGTCATCACTGACGCTGCCTCCACTTTCCCTGACATGCCCTCGTACCCGTGTCCTGTTTCTCGTCCACTTTCAGTCATCACTGACGCTGCCTCCACTTTCACTGACATGCTGAGGTACCCGTCGCCTGTTTCTCGTCCACTCTCAGCCATCACTGACTCTGCCTCCACTTTCCCTGACATGCTGAGGTACCCGTCGCCTGTTTCTCGTCCACTCTCAGCCATCACTGACGCTGCCTCCACTTTCCCTGACATGCCCTGGTACCCGTCTCCTGTGTCTCGTCCACTCTCATTCATCACTGACGCTGCCTTCACTTTCCCTGACATGCCCTGGTACCAGTCTCCTGTTTCTCGTCCACTCTCAGTCATCACTGATGCTGCCTCCACTTTCCCTGACATGCCCTCCAACCCGTCTCTTGTTTCTCGTCCACTCTCAGTCATCACTGACGCTGCCTCCACTTTCCCTGACATGCCCTCCAACCCGTCTCTTGTTTCTCGTCCACTCTCAGTCATCACTGACGCTGCCTCCACTTTCCCTGACATGCTGAGGTACCCGTCGCCTGTTTCTCATCCACTCTCAGCCATCACTGACTCTGCCTCCACTTTACCTGACACGCTGAGGTACCCATCGCCTGTTTCTCGTCCACTCTCAGCCATCACTGACGCTGCCTCCACTTTCCCTGACATGCTGAGGTACCCGTCGCCTGTTTCTCGTCCACTCTCACTTTCCCTGACATGCCTTCCAACCCGTCTCCTGTTTCTCGTCCACTCTCAGTCATCACTGACGCTGCCTCCACTTTCCCTGACATGCCCTCCAACCCGTTTCCTTTTTCTCGTCCACTCTCAATCATCACTGACGCTGCCTCCACTTTCCCTGACATGCTCTGGTACCCGTCTCCTGTTTCTCGTCCACTCTCAGTCATCACTGACGCTGTCTCCACTTTCCCTGACATGCCCTCCAACCCGTCTCCTGTGTCTCGTCCACTCTCAGTCATCACTGACGCTGCCTCCACTTTCCCTCACATGCCCTCGTACCCGTCTCCTGTGTCTCGTCCACTCTCAGTCATCACTGACGCTGCCTGAACTTTCCCTGACATGCCCTGGTACCCGTCTCCTGTGTCTCGTCCACTCTCAGTCATCACTGACGCTGCCTCCACTTTCCCTGACATGCCCTGGTATTCGTCTCCTGTGTCTCGTCCACTCTCAGCCATCACTGACGCTGCCTCCACTTTCCCTGACATGCCCTGGTACCCGTCTCCTGTGTCTCGTCCACTCTCAGTCATCGCTGACGCTGCATCCACTTTCCCTGACATGCCCTCCAACCCGTCTCTTGTTTCTCGTCCACTCTCAGTCATCACTGACGCTGCCTCCACTTTCCCTGACATGCCCTCGTACCCGTCTCCTGTTTCTCGTCCACTTTCAGTCATCACTGACGCTGCCTCCACTTTCCCTGACATGCTGAGGTACCCGTCGCCTGTTTCTCGTCCACTCTCAGCCATCACTGACTCTGCCTCCACTTTCCCTGACATGCTGAGGTACCCGTCGCCTGTTTCTCGTCCACTCTCAGCCATCACTGACGCTGCCTCCACTTTCCCTGACATGCCCTGGTACCCGTCTCCTGTGTCTCGTCCACTCTCAGTCATCACTGACGCTGCCTTCACTTTCCCTGACATGCCCTGGTACCCGTCTCCTGTGTCTCGTCCACTCTCAGTCATCACTGATGCTGCCTCCACTTTCCCTGACATGCCCTCCAACCCGTCTCTTGTTTCTCGTCCACTCTCAGTCATCACTGACGCTGCCTCCACTTTCCCTGACATGCCCTCCAACCCGTCTCTTGTTTCTCGTCCACTCTCAGTCATCACTGACGCTGCCTCCACTTTCCCTGACATGCTGAGGTACCCGTCGCCTGTTTCTCGTCCACTCTCACTTTCCCTGACATGCCCTCCAACCCGTCTCCTGTTTCTCGTCCACTCTCAGTCATCACTGACGCTGCCTCCACTTTCCCTGACATGCCCTCCAACCCGTCTCCTTTTTCTCGTCCACTCTCAGTCATCACTGACGCTGCCTCCACTTTCCCTGACATGCCCTCCTACCCGTCTCCTGTTTCTCGTCCACTCTCAGTCATCACTGACGCTGCCTCCACTTTCCCTGACATGCTCTGGTACCCGTCTCCTGTTTCTCGTCCACTCTCAGTCATCACTGACGCTGTTTCCACTTTCCCTGACATGCCCTCCAACCCGTCTCCTATTTCTCGTCCACTCTCAGTCATCACTGACGCTGCCTCCACTTTCCCTGACATGCCCTCAACCCGTCTCCTGTTTCTCGTCCACTCTCAGTCATCACTGACGCGGCCTCAACTTTCCCTAACATGCCCTGGTACCCGTCTCCTGTTTCTCGTCCACTCTCAGTCATCACTGACGCTGCCTCCACTTTCCCTGACATGCCATGGTGCCCGTCTCCTGTTTCTCGTCAACTCTCAGTCATCACTGACGCTGCCTCCACTTTCCCTGACATGCCCTCGTACCCGTCTTCTGTTTCTCTTCCACTCTCAGTCATCACTGACGCTGCATCCACTTTCCCTGACATGCCCTCCAACCCGTCTCTTGTTTCTCGTCCACTCTCAGTCATCACTGACGCTGCCTCCACTTTCCCTGACATGCCCTCCAACCCGTCTCCTGTGTCTCGTCCACTCTCAGTCATCACTGACGCTGCCTCCACTTTCCCTGACATGCCCTCTTACCCGTCTCCTGTGTCTCGTCCACTCTCAGTCATCACTGACGCTGCCTCCACTTTCCCTGACATGCCCTGGTACCCGTCTCCTGTGTCTCGTCCACTCTCAGTCATCACTGACGCTGCCTCCACTTTCCCTGACATGCCCTGGTACCCGTCTCCTGTGTCTCGTCCACTCTCAGCCATCACTGACGCTGCCTCCACTTTCCCTGACATGCCCTGGTACCCGTCTCCTGTGTCTCGTCCACTCTCAGTCATCGCTGACGCTGCATCCACTTTCCCTGACATGCCCTCCAACCCGTCTCTTGTTTCTCGTCCACTCTCAGTCATCACTGACGCTGCCTCCACTTTCCCTGACATGCCCTCGTACCCGTCTCCTGTTTCTCGTCCACTTTCAGTCATCACTGACGCTGCCTCCACTTTCCCTGACATGGTGAGGTACCCGTCGCCTGTTTCTCGTCCACTCTCAGCCATCACTGACTCTGCCTCCACTTTCCCTGACATGCTGAGGTACCCGTCGCCTGTTTCTCGTCCACTCTCAGCCATCACTGACGCTGCCTCCACTTTCCCTGACATGCCCTGGTACCCGTCTCCTGTGTCTCGTCCACTCTCAGTCATCACTGACGCTGCCTTCACTTTCCCTGACATGCCCTGGTACCCGTCTCCTGTTTCTCGTCCACTCTCAGTCATCACTGATGCTGCCTCCACTTTCCCTGACATGCCCTCCAACCCGTCTCTTGTTTCTCGTCCACTCTCAGTCATCACTGACGCTGCCTCCACTTTCCCTGACATGCCCTCCAACCCGTCTCCTGTGTCTCGTCCACTCTCAGTCATCACTGACGCTGCCTCCACTTTCCCTGACATGCCCTCTTACCCGTCTCCTGTGTCTCGTCCACTCTCAGTCATCACTGACGCTGCCTCCACTTTCCCTGACATGCCCTGGTACCCGTCTCCTGTGTCTCGTCCACTCTCAGTCATCACTGACGCTGCCTCCACTTTCCCTGACATGCCCTGGTACCCGTCTCCTGTGTCTCGTCCACTCTCAGCCATCACTGACGCTGCCTCCACTTTCCCTGACATGCCCTGGTACCCGTCTCCTGTGTCTCGTCCACTCTCAGTCATCGCTGACGCTGCATCCACTTTCCCTGACATGCCCTCCAACCCGTCTCTTGTTTCTCGTCCACTCTCAGTCATCACTGACGCTGCCTCCACTTTCCCTGACATGCCCTCGTACCCGTCTCCTGTTTCTCGTCCACTTTCAGTCATCACTGACGCTGCCTCCACTTTCCCTGACATGGTGAGGTACCCGTCGCCTGTTTCTCGTCCACTCTCAGCCATCACTGACTCTGCCTCCACTTTCCCTGACATGCTGAGGTACCCGTCGCCTGTTTCTCGTCCACTCTCAGCCATCACTGACGCTGCCTCCACTTTCCCTGACATGCCCTGGTACCCGTCTCCTGTGTCTCGTCCACTCTCAGTCATCACTGACGCTGCCTTCACTTTCCCTGACATGCCCTGGTACCCGTCTCCTGTTTCTCGTCCACTCTCAGTCATCACTGATGCTGCCTCCACTTTCCCTGACATGCCCTCCAACCCGTCTCTTGTTTCTCGTCCACTCTCAGTCATCACTGACGCTGCCTCCACTTTCCCTGACATGCCCTCCAACCCGTCTCTTGTTTCTCGTCCACTCTCAGTCATCACTGACGCTGCCTCCACTTTCCCTGACATGCTGAGGTACCCGTCGCCTGTTTCTCGTCCACTCTCAGCCATCACTGACGCTGCCTCCACTTTCCCTGACATGCTTAGGTACCCGTCGCCTGTTTCTCGTCCACTCTCACTTTCCCTGACATGCCCTCCAACCCGTCTCCTGTTTCTCGTCCACTCTCAGTCATCACTGACGCTGCCTCCACTTTCCCTGACATGCCCTCCAACCCGTCTCCTTTTTCTCGTCCACTCTCAGTCATCACTGACGCTGCCTCTACTTTCCCTGACATGCCCTCCTACCCGTCTCCTGTTTCTCGTCCACTCTCAGTCATCACTGACGCTGCCTCCACTTTCCCTGACATGCTCTGGTATCCGTCTCCTGTTTCTCGTCCACTCTCAGTCATCACTGACGCTGTTTCCACTTTCCCTGACATGCCCTCCAACCCGTCTCCTGTTTCTCGTCCACTCTCAGTCATCACTGACGCTGCCTCCACTTTCCCTGACTTGCCCTCAACCCGTCTCCTGTTTCTCGTCCACTCTCAGTCATCACTGACGCGGCCTCAACTTTCCCTAACATGCCCTGGTACCCGTCTCCTGTTTCTCGTCCACTCTCAGTCATCACTGACGCTGCCTCCACTTTCCCTGACATGCCATGGTGCCCGTCTCCTGTTTCTCGTCAACTCTCAGTCATCACTGACGCTGCCTCCACTTTCCCTGACATGCCCTCGTACCCGTCTTCTGTTTCTCTTCCACTCTCAGTCATCACTGACGCTGCATCCACTTTCCCTGACATGCCCTCCAACCCGTCTCCTGTGTCTCGTCCACTCTCAGTCATCACTGACGCTGCCTCCACTTTCCCTGACATGCCCTCCTACCCGTCTCCTGTTTCTCGTCCACTCTCAGTCATCACTGTCGCTGCCTCCACTTTCCCTGACATGCCCTCCAACCCGTCTCCTGTTTCTCGTCCACTCTCAGTCATCACTGACGCTGCCCCCCCCCCCCCCCCTCCACTTCGCTACCACTGTCGTGGCTTCGTTGCGCTCTCCGACATTCGGTTCACGGTCTTAGTGTTTATTGCGTTCTGTGACCCCGTGGCAGGTGTAGCCACAGCTGCCGAGATCGTGCTCTGTGCGAAGCTTCCGCAGACTGCACTGTGGCCAGAGACCGAGCCATCAAGGGGCAAACCCGATGCAATGTACTCTATCTTCTTACCTTGACACCCACTTATTATTGCACTTTACCATGTATATTAAACGTCATTATGTATATTACACGTCATAATGTATCTTACACGTCATAATGTATCTTACACGTCATAATGCATATTACACGTCATAATGTATATTACACGTCATAATGCATATTACACGTCATAATGCATATTACACGTCATAATGCATTTTATACGTCATAATGCATATTACACGTCATAATGTATATTACACGTTATTATGTATATTAAACGTCATTATGTATATTACACGTCATAATGTATATTACACGTCATAATGTGTATTACACGTTATTATGTATATTAAACGTGATTATGTATTAAACGTCCTCATGTATATTACTCGTCATTATCTATATGAAACGCCATTATGCATATTAAACGTTATTTTGTATATTAAACGTCAATATGTATATTAAACGTCATTATGTCTATTAAACGCCATTATGTACATTTACACCGGGATCTACATATGTCATTGACACACGCACGCGCTGTCTCAGACACCACGTGTTGTATTTAAATGTTGCATGTCCATTCTAGGATAAAACCCAGATTGATTGCCCTGGCAACTTTACCTTCAGTAGTTTGTCACTACATTCTGAGCTAGAAGTCAGCGTATAAATGAAGCTGATCGGTATAGATAAAGAACCCACTACCTCAATATTAGCGCACAGGAAGTGTAAAAGCGAGGACCTTTACTTTCCCGTCCACACTGACCTCCTCATGAATTGTTGTACATTACCAAACCAGCCAGGAGATACAGAAGACGTAACTGGTGACGTGTTCAACATATGCAGAACAGAGACACTACACTACACTGGCTCTATCTGAAGACACACTCCAGCTGGCGGCAGCTGTCTGCTAATATTTTCATAATGACATATGCACAGCGAGCGAAGAAGAGGAAGAAACAAGATGGTACCTGTAATTCAAGGAGGCAACAATCACACATTCAGACGCTGCCAGTTTGCTCCCTTTGTATAAGTCTGACACAGAGGAGCCGAACGCGAATAATTCGCCATGGAGCCACACCATGGTTGTCAGTTTCTCGCCACACCTGGGTCTCCAGATGTTCAAGTAGAGGCAGTCTTCACTGATCGGGGTCTGTAGTGGTGGAAACGGCGCCGAGTCGTTGAGGGGGACCTGTAGGTGGGAGGCACGGTCATAGATGGGCATGGTAGACGTCAAAATGAACATCACACACACACACATACACGTACACACATAGGTACACACACAGACACACACACACACACACACACACGAACACACATACAAGTACATACCACAGACACAACACTAGTACATACACTCGTACACATGCACGTGCACCCACACGTGCACACAATTGAAGTGCACACGCACACACACACACACACACACACACACACACACACACGTACACAGAGACGTATACACACACGTACATACCACACACACTTACAAACACACACGCACATTTCCCCTTCCCCCACATTTGTATATATAATCATGATAATATGATAGCGCCTCAGAAAATATGATTCAAGAGACTAGACTGTGGCGCATGCGTAGAACAGATTGATTGGCGAATGTGCTATAACATATTCTCTGTCCACAAGATCCACGCATGTCACTCGCAGCCAATATGTCGATTGGATGCAGTGTGGGTAGTCTCAGCCTTCATGTGCATAGCTTCCTGATCCATGCAACATTTGCAACTACGGTATTTCAGTTAGTATGATGCGGCCCCAGTATGCTCCACCCCCTCCCGCAATGATTCAGCTTGTCCTGCTGTTCTAGATAACGACATCTCCATCTACAGCCACCCACAGTTGACCCACAATCGCGTGCAGTTGACCAGACACCCTCTCCGGATTAGACCCTTCAATCCCCTGGGTCCGCGCTGACCCACCTTAAGACAGGCACGCATGAACGTTTCCCTGTCAGCGGTTAAGCAACATGGACCGTTCGGTCACACAAAATGTACCCTACCACTCAACTCCGAATGTCTTGTGGCATGTAAATATTCTTCATAAACATTCCATTAATAAAACGTAAATCATCTCACCTGGAAACAGGAGTTTGGGGGTGTCCTGGCCTGGAAGATCCCTTCCCAGGGGTCAGCGGGTAGTGAACGTCTGAATCTCAAATCTCCCAGTGGTGGCTTGGCGAAGGCTATTCCCCAGAACACGTCAACCGGTACTTGCCGGCCGTTGTCGACTGGGATATTCTCTGTCAGACCCTGTACACGGCCGAGAGTGGTGTGAACCGTGTTGTCATGACTATAGCCATACCTGTCACTTCTCGGCTCGTCACAGTAGACCCGGGCCACAGCCAGGGTCAGCAGTAGGCACACGGCAACAGTCATGGCTGGAATGTGACGAACTACTTCTGCAGCTGGTGGTTACTGTAGATGGGACAACCACTGACACAGTTCAGTGTGATATGTCTGGTGAGTTTGTAATGGAATATGTTTGTTGCTGTTTTGTGATGTAGAGTGTTTGATGTCGTGTTGTATGTAATGTGTTTTATGTCGTGTTGTGATGAGGTGTTCGATGTTGTGTTATGATGTAATGTGTTTGATGTCGTGTTATGATGTACTGTTTAATGCTGTGTTGTGGCGTAGTGTTTGATGTTGTGTATTTGGTGTTGCGTTGTGATGCTGTGTTGTGACGTAATGTATGCGATGTCGTGTTGTGATGTAGTGTTTGATATCATGTTGTGATGTAGTGTTTGATGTTGTGTTGGATGGAGAGTGTTTCATGTTGTGTTGTGATGTAGAGTGCTTGATGTCATGTTGTGATGTAGTGTTTTATATCATGTTGTGATGCAGTGTTTGATGTTGTGTTGGATGGAGAGTGTTTCATGTTGTGTTGTGATGTAGAGTGCTTGATGTCATGTTGTGATGTATTGTTTGATGCTGTGTTGTGATGTAGTGTTTTATGTTGTGTTGTGATGTAGAGTGCTTCATGTCATGTTATGATGTACTGTTTGATGTCGTGTTGTGATATAGTATATTTGATGTTGTGTTATGATGTAGTATATTTCATGTCGTGTTTGCGAGGAACATCGCCCTGTCCAGGCGGGACACTTCTTGCTGGCGGTTTTAATGTGTGTGAACACCCCATGTACGAGCAGCTTGCACCACAATAGGAGGTTAAGAGCACAGTACACTTATTCCATGAAATTCTGAAGATGAATCACGTGATAGTGAACCTGTGATGTAAATGATCTCACAGGAATCCAAGCACGTTATCGGCTCTGGGGGGCTTGCATTGAACGCAGTGTTGAGTACATCAATAAATGATACACTTGTTATTTACTTTTTCAGAATATATTCGCCCACAATAAAACCACCCATATACACACATTTAAGGTCTTCATTTGAAGCCCCCTGGTAGATAATAAATAAGTTGTAGTTCCTCCACGTATATCGTGATAATACATTAGTTGTAGTTCCTCTAAGTATATCTTTATAACACATTAGGTGGTGTTCCTCTAAATATATCTTTGTAATACATTAGTTGTGTTTCCTCCAAGTATATATTGATAATATATTAATTGTATTTCCTCTAGATCATTCATTCATTCATTCATTCATTCATTCATTCGTTCAGTAGCATGTCCTTTGCAGAACCTCGCTCCCATAACAGCCGTCCGGAAAACTTCTCGATCACAAGCAAGATGTCCCGCGTCCGATACACCTATCTGGAGATCATCCACCACATCCTGCACTCATCTTCTCTTTGGCCTTCCTCTTCCTCTCTTCCCAGGTATATACCCCTCCATTATTGTTCTCTCCAAACTTTCATGACGTTTCAAGTAACCAAAATATTTCAATTTTCTTTGTTTTATCGTCTTTAATAGCCAACCCTCTTCAATATTTAGCTCTTAAAGTATGGATGCATTTGTTCATTTCTTTACCCAAGATATTCTTAGAACCCGTCTATAACATTTATATTCAAAGGCATTTATGCGCTGTTCAACTTGTTTAGTAAATGTCCAGGTCTCACAGGCGATTGTTGCAATGGGAAAGATGCATGCTCTTAAAAATCTAATTTTTGTAGTTCTATCTGTCCCACTCCATAATTTATTCATTTGATTTAGTCTTTGAAGAGCAATTGATAGTCGCCGTTTAATATCTTTCACTGTGTCACCGTTGTTGGTAATAAATGACCCAAGATATTCAAAATGTTCCACCACTTCCAATCTTTCCTCATTAACATATATTTCCTTCTCCATAGCAGTTTTATCTGTATGCATTATCTTTGTTTTTTTTTTTTTTTTTCCATCCTGTTTCAGGATATTGCGGTCAACACCAGCATCTTTCAGCTGTATGTTGATTCCTAGGCTAGATTACGCTCATCAGCACGCCACGACTTTCTGAGCGACCAGCTCCATACTCTCATAAGTCACTAGCGTGACTTGAACCACTTCTAATTCTCGTCCGCTCACGTCGACCACGAGAGTATTCGGAATTAAAGGAGAAAAGCTGCTAACCCCTCGGCCAGGCAGCCGGCTTTTTGTTTTTGCTATGTTAAGATATAAGTTGTGATTTTCACTATTTCTTTGGGTTGAGGTTATTTAGTTTTCTACAACATTCAGGATAATGCTCGCCCGGGTGATGTGATTATCTACATAGATGGTTCGGTGTTCAGGGGTAGTAGAAGTGCCTGGGGGTTCTTGGCAAAGGCTAATAGTCGACGGTTGGTGCAGGAGAGCCTGGCATATGATAAAACAACATCTAGCTTAAGAATGGAGGTGGAGGCAGTCAGTGCAGCTTTCCCCTGGATGGAGAATACGATATATACACACACACACATCGTGATTGTAACTGACTCAGAAAGCATGCTGAGTAGGGTGAGGTTAGGCAAGCTTCGTGCAGAGTGGCTTGCTTCGCTTCGGTTATCACGGGTGACAAGCATCGTCTGGATCTTTTCTCCGAGACATGCTGGTGTGCTGGGGAATGAACAGGTCGACAGATTAGCTGGCTCTGCAAAACTTGGTGGAGTATTGATGCATGATAAGGCAGACGTGGTTGCGGCCTTGTGGGAGCACGTGCACACCTCGGAGGAGCAAATGGATCACCATGGTCTGGCAAGAATGCGACAGCATAGAGTGACGAGGGGATCTGGCCGATGCTCGATATTTAGAGGAAAAGTGAGACGCACATATAATCAGATTGCTACTGGTACTATTGGGGTTGGAACTCTTCGCTGGCTTCTGAGGATGGGGACAGAGCGCTTATGGGAATGCCCCGAATGCTGTGATGTCGGTTCCTAAATCAATCAATCAATCTATAACATTCTGTGATGTGGATAGTAATACTGTATCCTCCAGATATATATAGATAAATAATTAGTTGTAGTTCCCCCGAGTATACCTTGATATTACAATTGTTGGAATTCCTTAAAATATATTTTGATAATACATTAATTGTGTTCCTTCATGTATATCTAAATAATACATTAGTTGTAGTTCCTCCATGTATGTCTAGATAATACATTAGTTGTATTTCCTCCATGTGTGTCTAGATAATACATTAGTTGTAGTTCCTTCCCGTATTTCTAGGTAATTCATTAATTGTCCCGATTTGGTATGCTCTGATTTTAATCTATTCTGCCAACTTAAAGATGCACTTCGTGGGACAAGATTTATAGATGATGAAGGAGTAATTAATGCAGCGGATCAATGGCTTCATGATCAAGACAAAATCTAGTACGAGCAAGGAATACATGCACTTAATTAGTGCTGGCATAAAGCCGTAAGGTTTATGGTAATTACGTTGAATAATACCGATGTATACTTATGTATATTGTGTATAAATTTCATGTTTTTATTAATAAACAGTTCCTGAGAAAAACAATGTTGTGCTTTACTTTCTGAACGCCCCTTGTGCATTAGTTGTAATTCTGCCATATATGTCTTGATAATACATTACTTGTATTTCCTCCACGTATATCTAGATAATACATTAGTTGTAGTTCCTCCATGTATATCTAGATAATACATTAGTTGTAGTTCCTCCATGTATATCTAGATAATACATTAGTTGTAGTTCGTTCATGTATATCTGCAACAAATTCGTTAGTTATAGTTCCTCACTGTATCACCAACATTCACATTAGTTATAGTTCCTCACTGTATAACCAACATTTACATTAATTATAGTTCCTCACTGTATCACCAACAACTACGCTAGTTATAGTTCCTTACTATATCACCAACATTTACATTAGTTATAGTTCCTCCATGTATAAATCTGACAACTACGTTAGTTAAAGTTCCTCCTTGTATATGTGCTACAATATGGTGGTTTGTATCAACAGTGGCTGTGTCACCAGGACAGCAAGCCGTCCAGGCGATGAGGACAGTGCTATTGATCTGGCGCTAGCTTCACCTTCACTCACTACAGTGTGTAGATGGGGTGTCCTAGGACACCATGGCAGCGACCACCACCCTTGCAGCATATTGGTGGAGAAATGCAAAACCAGGCAGCACAAGCTAAAGGTAAAGACGTTCCAGTATGACAGTACAGGGCAAGATGTGGTGAGTAAAATAAGACGTGACAAGCGCAGAACGTTTCAGGGCAGGAAAAAAAGCTGGGAGCAGCCACCGTGGTGGAGTTTCGAGGTGGAGAAGGCTTGGGTGGATAAGCGTAGTTGTGTAAGGAGATGGCAAAATGCCAAGAAGAACAGAGCTGGTCATCCTAGTTCCTGCTTGCACTTAGAAAGAGAGATGCACACAAAAGTAAGCTATTTAAAAAAACTGGTCAAACTGGTTAAAAGCGAAAAATGGGCAGAGGTGTGTCAAAGGGTAAGCACAGACAAGTCACTGAAATTGTTCTGGCGACTACATAAAAGCATGAGTGGTGTAGTCAAGAATAAGAGCATTTCTGACTTCCAAGGTGCTGACCTCATCTGGCAGAGGACTGACGAGGACAAGGGCAAAGCCCTCTTTGAACGCTACCTTGAGCGGAGCAACCAGACAGACATGGGAGGCCGAAATCTGGCCAAGGAGGTCACCTCAGACAGATGTACGGCCCAGAACACTTCGGATGAAGACACAGTGACAGTGAAAGAAATCAAGGCTGTGCTTCGACGATCAAAAAACAGTGCTCCAGGTCCTGATGGCATAAGATATGACGACATAAATAGGTGTACCGACAATGAGCTAGAGAAACTAGCAGACATGTACAACAACAGTATAGAGAGTGCTAGCATCAAGGAGGAATGGTTACACAGCTATCTGATTCCCTTGCCGAAGCCTGACAAAGACCACAAAAAAATTCAGGGATATCGAATTATAACCATGCAGAATATAATAGGCAAGCTGCTGAAGAAGGTAATTGCCAGGAAAATGTCAAGCCAACTAGAGAGGCAAGGTGTTTTCCCACCTACCCTGGGTGGGTACCGTCCAAAAAGAGAAACCTGGACCAATGCAGCAGTCTTTGCCCATGATGTCTATGAAGGTTTCCACTCAGGCACTGAAACCGTTGCTGCAGCGATTGATCTTGAGGACGCATACAACAGAGTACCACTGGATTTTTTAATGTTTCAGTTTCTTGAACTAAACGTAAGTCCATTCCTCCTTAATTGGATCGCTGCAGCCCTCTTCCAACGGAAAGTAGTTTTTAGATGTGGCAGTTGGACTTCGGAACCGACAACAATATATCCTGGCCTACCACAGGGATCACCATTATCTCCGGTACTGTTCAACGCTTACAAAGTGAGAATCACCAGTGAGCAGATCACTGGACCTGGCAGGACATTGTCATACGCCGATGATGTTTTAGTGTATCGTCAGAGTAAGGATAGAGAGCAGGTTGCTGTGGAACTACAAACCGAACTCAATCGCATAAGTGCTTGGTGTGATGAAGCTGGGGCAATGGTCAACCCAACAAAGGCAACAGTGACTTGGTTCTCGTTGAGTAATCATATTGTCAACAATCCAACACCAACTGTAATGCTGTGTTCAGAGACGGTGGAAAGAACGCAGGCAATGAATTACCTGGGGATACGGTTTGATCGAAGCCTTGCTTATAATTTTCACATAGACCAGGTGATAACAAAGGCCAAGCGGGGTTTTGGCAGCGATGCGGGTGATGGCGGCAGCAAACTGTGAGCAGCGCCATCTATGTCTTCTGTACGAGGGGCTGGTCATGTCTGTTTTGGAGTATGCAATGGCAATCCTGACACTCAGCCATAAGCAGATAGAAAGGAAGGAAAGGATACAGAATGAAGCTATGCGCATTATTCTTGGATGTACAAGAAATACAGCATGCAGGGCGATGCGCTACCTTCTTGATTTTCCAACCATTGAAGAGAGAATACAAGTTTGCAGGGCACGCGACTACCTCAGAATTAATAAAAACACACAACATCCACTGCATAGTGAAATTAGGAAGGTGAAGGGCAGCAAGTTAAAAAGAGGACGGTCGTGGATAGGTCAAGCCGAAGACATTCTTCAACAGGTGTGTTCACTTGAGGACTTAGAACCTGGCGAGGAGTGGGTGCAAGTGCCAACAGACTTCTGCACATCCTTTTCAGTTTGCATCCAACTAGATAGAAAATGCAGACAAGAAAATCCGGCTGCTGTGGAGGCTGAAGTACAAGCGTTGATTTTCGAGAATTCGCTAGACGGTGACGCGGTCATCTACACAGATGGGTCGGTCGTCCGACGTGTGAGAAGCTCATGGGCCTTTACAGCTCGGGCCGGAGGGAGAATTGTGAAGGAGGACTCTGGTGCTTTCACTGAAACCACAAGTAGCATGACCATGGAAGTCAAGGCAGTAAGTAAAGCAATAACATGGCTCGAGACACAGACATTCACTAGGGCTTGTTTCCTTAGCGACTCAATGAACATGATCAAGAGGATAGAGGAGGGGTCGATCCGAAAAGAATGGTTGCTGCCTCTGGAGCGGTCTCGGCTGGCAAAGATTAGTTTCATCTTCGTGCCAGGGCATGCGGGAGTACAAGGAAATGAGCAGGCTGACAAGCTCGCAGGTGAAGCTACTGTGGAGGGCGGACGCGCCATGGACCAGCCTGACATTCTGAATGCTCTACGAGAAGTAAGACTTTTGCGAGAACCAAGTGATGACTGTGAATCTACAACAATGGCCAGATTGCGAGAGCAGCAAATTAAAAGTGGGGTGGCCAAACAAGAACACTACGCAGGAAGCCAAAGAAGATTGATAAACCAACACAGAACTGGCCTCGTTAGCCGCTACACGCTGCGGGATTTGCTGAGGAGGGGATCCGAGCACTTATGGACTGAATGGTTCGATGTGCAATGAGGATGATCTGTCGACTAACTAACTAACTAACTAATATGTGCTACAAAATTTTTAATTATAGTTTCTCCATGTATCACACACAACTACGTTAGTTATGGGTTCCTCCTTGTATCTATCACCAACAACTACGTTAGTTATAGTTCCTTTGTGTATATCTAGATAATACATTAGTTGCAGTTCCTTCATGTATATCTTCAACAACTACGTTTGTTATAGTTCCGTCTTGTATCACCAACAAATACATTTGTTATAGTTCTTCCCTGTATCACCAACAATTGCATCCATTCATCATGTGCCATGCCCGTAAGCGTGGGCGTTCATGATTCGCCATTTCACTCGATCACCAGAGTCGTGGATCAGCTCAGAGTAAAGCCACCCAGGTATTTACTTCTCTGTCTTCCCTTTGTTCTCTTCCCTTCGATCTTGCCAGTTGTCATCGAGTTCTCCAATTTATTTCTTCTAATAACGTGACCAAAAAAGTTTGACTTTCCACGTCGAATTTCTCTAATCAGTTTACGGTTTTCATTTGTTTCTTGCAGGACTTGGTCATTGGTTGTTCTGTCTGTTCATGGTATTACATTAGTTATAGTTCCTCAGTGTATCACCAACAACTAGCGTTAGTTCAAGTTTCTCTATGTATAAATCTTACAACTACGTTAGCTATAGTTCACCCATTTATATGTCCAACAACAACTTTAGTTATAGCTCTTCCTTGTATCACCAACAGCAGCAACAGCAGCAGCAGCAACAGCAACAACAACAACAACAACAACAACAACAACAACAACAACAACAACAACAACAACAACAACAACAACAACAACAACAGCAGCAACAGCAACAACAACAACAACAACAACAACAACAACAACAACAACAGCAGCAGCAGCAGCAGCAGCAGCAGCAGCAGCAGCAGCAGCAGCAGCAACAGACTAATAAATGTTCCAGTGACCGAAGTGTAAAGGGCTGAGAACGCCAACAGACAATGAGCAATAAAACAAACAAGGGTGACAATTTAAGAAATCAACATCGTGAACGCAACAATACTCACTCAAGTACAAGCGATGCAGACATCACGTGTCCCCAAAAATCATCTCCGTATTTATGCCCAGCTGTAGATAAGTCGCTGAACTATGCCCACTGGTGCGTGAAGCTATATTGAGGCGGCACTACACTACTGGATAATGTGTTTCCAGTCAAACGGTCAAGCACCCGGATCCCGCAGCCATACATTATATATTATATATATTTCTTGGACGGTCACTCTGCCCTCAAATGTTACACTTTACAACCTATTGCTCGACACAACGGTTCTAAAACTGGTATTCATGGAGTACCCAATGTTTAGAACACAGCACCATGATCCAGGAAGCCATCCTCGACGAAAACACAAGAAATATATTCTGTACTTCCCACATACAAACACATATTGATTATTGCTCCACAATCTGGGATGAGTGCTCCAAACCAATAACAAAACGTCTGTATTCACTCCAGAAAAGGGCAGCGCGCCTAATCAATGGTGATAAGCTTACAGACAATTCTAACCTACATGAACGTCTTCAGTTACTGCCACTCCACAAACGCCTACCTTTTAATAAGGCTAAACTAATTCACAAAATCCTATTTCATAATGCCCCAAGCTACCTTTGGCCATTGTTTAAATATAACGCAAGACATAGCGAATGACTAAATATAGTCCATGATCACAAAACCTAGGATAGACTTATATAAAACTAGCTTAGCATACTCTGCCACTCAGTTGTGGAACAATCTTCCACAAGAAATCAAAGACACCACCAATCATAACCATACAGTCGCAACCTGTTTGAACACTACCTCAGGACAGACTACATGATCCCTCAAAAAAAAAAAAAAAAAAAAAAAAAAAAAAAAAAAGCAACAAAGACAATAATAATGGTAAATTATCTCGAACGACAACTAGCAAAAAAAAAAAAAAAAAAAAAAAAAAAAAAAAAAAAAAATCCAATATGTATGGCACGTTACACCCACCTTGGGTATTCATGATGCCCATGTTGTTAAACATTGCCTCAACGAGTCATGTATTATTCTTTATTTTTCATGCGTTTTAATGCTTATTGTTCTTTTGTCGTCAAAGAATTGCTTCATAAGAGATGTTGAATGAAAGAATGTATGAGAGGAAATAGAGAAGAAGGACAGAATGTCAGACGGGCCTGCGTGCCCAATACTTAACCCTTTGGAAATAAAGATTTTCCGTTCGTTCGTTCGTTTGTTCGTTCGTTCGTTCGTTCGTTCGTTCGTTCCAGAGACCGAAGGTGAAAAAGGAAGATCTCCATCTGATATGGTTGGATATGGCCAATGCATATGGCTCAGTGCCCCACCAGATAGTGAGGCATGCCCTAACGACGTATCAAGGCCGTAGAAGATAAGACCATCTGACCGTTTCTCGACCACGACTATCACGACTAGATAGATCGACCTGCAGATGGGTATTGCCATGGGATGTATAATTCGTCACGGCCATGCAGGTGATCCTGAATACGGCATCCGGCTACGCACAGGGTCCGAGCTCGGCTAGGAACCAAGCTTGTCGCCATTGTAGGCCTTAATGGACTGCATGACAATCCTAACACCGAAAGAGTGTGATGCCTGCAGAATCCTCAACAGACTAGATGAGCTAATTCACTGGTGCAGGGTGACCTGCAAACCGAAGAAATCAAGAAGCCTGTCGATTATGAAGGAAAGAACGGCGAAAATGTTGTTGATGGCTGCCGGGCAGGCAATCCTCACCAAGGTAGAGGAACCAATAAAGAGTCTCGGCCGTGTGTACGAAGCCACCCTGACGGACAGGAACGCGGTAATAGACATATATGAAACAGCAGCAAACGGTCTGCATACCATCAAGAAAAGCAGACTGAAAGGCAGATTCAAGATTTGGTGTCTCCAATTCATGCTGATTCCGACACTCCTATGGTCTCTGCTGATATACGATTTAGGCATGAGCACAGTGGAGGCTATTGAGATGAAGATAAGCAAATGGATAAGGACGTGGCTTGGAGCTCCACCAGGTCTCACGAAGGTAGCACTATACTGTAAGCAATCCAAGCTCGTCCTCCCGGTCTTGTCCGTCGTGGAGGAGTACACAGTTGGAAAAGCCAGACTAGCGATGCCGTGGCGAGAGTCTCCAGATGAAACAGCCAGAACCTCACAGCCCGCGCTGAACACCGGAAGGATCAGTGTCAGGTCATGCACCATTTAAAGTTTCGCCTACATGTATGACGTCACGATACACAGGTGAACACTGTAAGACTTAGGGATCTCCTTCTCGGGCCTGGGATTAATCGTGCAGCTGTCACAAGTCTCTTGATGGGCTGGTAATAAAATGTTGTCATATCAAGAACTTTATTTAGTTGTCTCCCAAATCTCTACCCCCATCTCCGAGACTTAAAAATTAAACATTAAGCACAAGCCACTACAGGCAACGCTGATTATGATCGTATAAGAGTTAGGTTCGTACCGGAATACGATCAGCGTTGCCAGGAGTGAGTTGTGCTCAATATTTAAATATCAAGAAATAACTCTTAGGTGCCATGGGTGAAGTCAAGTCACAATTCAGATCTAGCTTTCTTCAAATATCTGTTCACATTGAAATCTCAAGCAAGACAGACACGCGTCGTCTCCTGCACTAGGAGTAAACAATATAAAATAACACAAAGTAATGCAGCTTTACATAACAGAGTTACGACACATACAGGACATTGCGGTGACTAGTCTTCATCAGAAAACAAATACATACACAAAACACAACATGAATCACCGAGGAGACTCTCCGGTGACCATATTAAGGCGTGATGACGGGATGAGAAGAATATAAAGATGAAAAAATGAAAGCAATGAAGAGAAAGTGAAAATTAAAAAAAAACTTACCTCCGAATCTCAAGTTGTGTATTGCCTCGAATGTCACCGGTGTCTTCTTTTATACACAGCCGAGGGAGTGGGTTGTGGGATGATATCGGGGTGGTGGGTGTAACGGTTCAGTGAGCATCCCATGTACTTGAGTGGAAGTGGTCCATTAAAAGAAGGGGGGGGGGGGGTGGCGGAGACAGGAAGGATGTCGGGATACTGTGATAGTTATCTGGGAAACTGAGGAGTCCCAGTGGCAGTACTTACAAAGCATGAGTGGGTGCTAGTGAATTCGTTCGATTTCAAAATTACCCCTATCATTTTCAACCTAAAGGAGAGGGTATAGTAGGGTCCAACACCGGCACAGAATGATAGTCATATGACTAGTCAGTCACCAAAGCAGTTGCCCATGGTTTTACCCTCACAGTCTTATTAATCCGAAGGTGATTGTTGTCTATACGGGGTAATGGGGGTTGGCCCTAGTGGACCAATATTGAAGAGCAATGAAGCGAGCACACAAGTATGATAGTGGTACTAACAAAACTCATATTGCGTACTCCTTTATGCTGTTATGAGGCGAATCATAAAGTCTGGATGGACTGATATGTGTGAATGCACATACATACATCTACATCCATCAAGAAACATTCATACAATAGTATACATACACATGTGCGTGGCATATAAGATAAAGGAGACAGACAGAGAGAGAGAGAGAGAGAGAGAGAGAGAGAGAGAGAGAGAGAGAGAGAGAGAGAGAGAGAGAGATGGGGGTTGGTATAGTTCCTGTGATATGCCACATGGGGTATGCTGAGTAGGACAGTCTACAAATACGAGGCTTCACTCATACTCTTCCCTATGAACTAGGGCCAGTAAGGTTGATTGTTATACAACATATTATAGGATCAAATCGCCCAAAGCTTGTGTTAATGGTGTTGTGAAAGATCAGACCACTGGTAGTCAACATGATATGGGTAGGCACAGAAAAGCAAGATTATTCTGCTATATGGCACTGGTACGTGAACCACAGGTTTTCTCTTGCTGTGTGTGAGTGCACATCTCATAATAGGAATCAAGGAACGACGTGTACCAGAGACAGCCCGGATAATGGATATACTGTGGATGTGTCTACCACATCTTCTCTCAGTGCTGTTCATTATAAGAGACACAGGACAGATAGGTGTGAATAAGAGACAGTACGGTTGATGGATATACTGGAGGTATGCGACATAAATGTCGCGTCCTTACTATTTCCTAGAATTGACTCCTTTGTTACCACGCCTTGGAGGGAAATGAGCTATACTTTGTCTTGATGATGTCATAATCTATATGGCCTTTGTTCAAATGCGAGCTTAATGATTGGTCGAGTTCCCGGCCAAGACATTGCCGCATAAATTTTCAAGGGTTAGTAGAGACTTGTCAGCCAGAACAGGGAACGAAGAGGTCACCTCCAGGTAGGGAGGGCAATTAGCCGCCCCCACCCCCTAAAAATAATTCACTCTCTCGGGCCTAGGTGCGTTTGTAAACTCATTATGAATGTGTAACCATGTCGTTTGATAAGGTACATGTATCATTGTGTTTAAATATCAATTTTGAAAAACTGTTGGATCAACAATTCATGTGAAAAGATGGCCTGAGTGATTGCTTTCTACTGAGCTTACATCTTTGTCTCATTGCCAATTTTCTTATGCATACAGCTTCAATTCCTATGTGTAACTTATATGCGTTGTGAAGCTATCTCACTATCAATGCATGTCAATCTGCAAATGTTCTATGTGCTGTGGAGTATTGGCTCTAGGTGCATATCATTAACCTTTTCTATATGTGGAAGAATAGTACTATTAACGCATCTTATGGACCTACGATAATGTTGGAGAAATAGTTCTGCTAACCTGTAACTTGAGCTATCGTGCCTTTACGGTACTTCTTCTTGTTTACATCTTAGTAACCACACAACATGTGTGACAGACTTGTAATCGTTCCATAAATATGCAAGAGAAATGCCAAGTTTGATGAGTATAATCTCAAGAACAAAGACAGAAAAATACACGATATGTATATATATTCAAATGTCTTACAGTACGTACCTTCCGTCCGCATTACATCATTGTTGTCGGCGCCTGGGCGAATGTTTATGTGAACATAAGTAACGCACATTACCATGGTATTAGAGAGGCAGCCAGACAGACATACGCACGTACACGCATAAACACACACGTACATACCTGTACACACAAACACACAAACACACACATACACTCACAGACCAGAGACATACCAGAAGAGAGAGAAAGAGAAATGATGCTGGATCGACTGAGACGGTGGCATTGAGGAATATCATCAACAGACCTGATCGACAGGGAAAAAAAACAGAGATCTGTGGAGGAACATGAACGCCTACGCCAGATAAAAGGCACATGAAGAAGAAGAAGTAGAAGAAGAAGAAGAAGAAGAAGAAGAAGAAGAAGAAGAAGAAGAAGAAGAAGAAGAAGAAGAAGAAGAAGAAGAAGAAGAAGAAGAAGAAGAAGAAGAAGAAGAAGAAGAAGAAGAATGATATATCCAGTAAACATAAATCTACATACACAACAGACAATATGTTGACGCCTCCTTTAGGCCTAGAAGTACCCTAGGCTATAGGTCAGTCTCGAACCGCTGCGATGAGCTCCGCGAGGCATTACTTGCCACTCTATCTCTAACCTAATGGATCAGATAAGGGCAGTTTGCCGTCCAAGCGTGTCTCAGGTTAATACTGTCATTGGGCTTGATCGGTGCTGATAGCCGGAGACATAGGAAATAACACGCCTGGCCGAATCTCACTGTCTTTATGCGTGACGAAATGAACAGATCTATCGAAGTATATATCAGGGGAACTTGTGGTTGGAGGATCCCGTTGTGATGTATTCGAGCCGAGTTCAATCTTACCCAACAGACTTGATTTATAAACATGTAAGATGTGGTACTAACGTTACGGCTGATCGTCTCAATTCTTCTTCTTTAGGTTCATGTGCTGAGAGTTCTCCGCCCCTTAGTGCCCCGGAATTTGTGTGCTATTCTTTGTCGTGGTATGAGACCGAAACAACAGCTATGGTCTCGTCCCGACCCAGGAACCATCCCACCAGGGACGAACAGGGCACCCAAACTGGGTGTAGCGATCACCCGGATCGAAATGTCAGCTGAAGTCGAACCTCTGTAGCCAAGCACCGGGAAGGACCGCTTGTGGTGTGGTAGTAAGTCTTGCGTGGACCAGGTCGTTGTTGGAATATATTCTTGGTGGGCTATATCATTGTTGGGGATTATCCTTGGTGGGCTATATCCTTGTGGGGACATATCCTTGTGGGGATATATCCTTGTTGGGCTATATCCTTGTTGGGGACATATCCTTGTTGAGGACTTATTGTTGTTGGGCTATATCATTGTTGGGGCATATCCTTGTTGGGGCATATCTTTCCTACGCTCCCTGTCAGGGACCTCACTGAAACAGACCCCGACCCGTAAGCTTCAAGCCATAAACGATTAGACACGATCACAAATATAGATTGACACTCACAAAAGGATAACAGCAAAAAAAAAATGGCTCAGATCAGACTGTGGTGACATCAGTTTGCTAATATGGCTGCCGGAGCGTGGCAAACCACTAGTTCCTGTGGCAAGACACTGTCCTTTTTCTTTGTGGTGACGGATTAGAATCATATTTTTTTTATTGATTTCAAGTCGGTGTTCATTGTTTGGAGTTGTTTGATCTCTGCATCTGTCTCATCTCTTACCTGTGTGCAAATCAATACCCGAACATGCATTTCTCAGCCGCCTGGTTTCAGGCGTCATCCGTGACCGAGAATCTTTGTGTTGAGTCACGTCTGACTTGATATACATGCGGTTGTGTATCTTTGTGTTGAGTCACGTCTGTCTTGATATACATGTGGTTGTGTATCTTTGTGTTGAGTCACGTCTGTCTTGATATACATGTGGTTGTGTATCTTTGTGTTGAGTCACGTCTGACTTGATATACATGCGGTTGTGTATCTTTGTGTTGAGTCACGTCTGACTTGATATACATGTGGTTGTGTATCTTTGTTTTGAGTCACGTCTGACTTGATATGCATGTGGTTGTGCATCTTTGTGTTGAATCACGTCTGTCTTCATATACATGCGGTTGTGTATCTTTGTTTTGAGTCACATCTGAATTGATATGCATCGGGTTGTGTATCTTTGTGTTGAGTCACGTCTGACTTGATATACATGCAGTTGTGTATCTTTGTGTTGAGTCACGTCTGACTTGATATACATGCGGTTGTGTATCTTTATGTTGAGTCACGTCTGGCTATTGATATACATGCGGTTGTGTATCTTTGTGTTGAGTCACGTCTGACTATTGATATACATGCGGTTGTGTATCTTTGTGTTGAGTCACGTCAGACTTGATATACATGTGGTTGTGTATCTTTGTGCTGAGTCACGTCTGACTCGATATACATGTGGTTGTGTATCTTTGTGTTGAGTCACATCTGACTTGATATTCACGTGGTTGTGTATCTTTGTGTTGAGTCACGTCTGACTTGATATACATGCGGTTGTGTATCTTTGGGTTGAATCACGTCTGACCCGATATGCATCCGGTTGTGTATCTTTGTGTTGAGCCACGTCTGACTATTGATATACATGCGGTTGTGTATTTTTGTGTTGAGCCACGTCTGACTATTGATATACATGCAGTTGTGTATCTTTGTGTTGAACTACGTCTGACTATTGATATACATCCGGTTGTATATCTTTGAGCTAAGATAAGCCAGGATGTCAAATCTAGCTATATGTGTATCTTTTAGCTAAGACGCGTCTGGATATCATATACAACCATATATGTATCCTTGAATTAACACAGGTCTCATTATAAAAATATTTCCGTATGTGTCATCATCATTGGATGAAGAAACATCAATAATATTAGATATGCAGTTGATACAGTATTGATTGCAGACAATGCACAGGATCTGCAACATTTAGTACATACGGTTGTTGCACACAGTGAACAACTGGGGATAGAATTGAATTGTAAGAAGACACAGATTATGGTCGTCACTAGGACGAACGAAATACGACAACTTAATATACTACTAACATGGAAATGTTCTTCAACAAGTGTTACCGTGTCCGCATAATATATAATTTTTTGTTGTTGTTTCTGTGATGTTGTTTATTGATGAAAACTTGTCACGAGTCTAAAGGAATTATGGGAAATATATGTTCATATGTAATGACAACAGACGTACAGATATGTGCTAATATTGAGATAGACCAAAGCGTGCGACCATGAGTCCACTAAAACAAACGGTAATGTGTACTTATCCAACTCATGTCAAGAATATAAGACTAGGTAAAGATAGTAAAAATGTTTACAACATTTAAAGAAAAACAGAGGGGGGCATATTGCCATGAGATGAATAAGCGAAAACAGTTAAAGTGTGTAAACTTGGCACTAAGACACGATGTGACAAACTAACACATCGGGTCACTAAGGGGCGGAGTTATGTGGTCACGTGACACGCTATGTCAAATCCGGAAAACGGTGCGCTCAAACAGTCTGATTGGGCGTGAGCCAAGATAGTCAAGTTTGAGAACGTGCTGCGTTTGAAAGCGTTTACGCTGGTTGCAGTGATTGAAGTTACAGACAAATGGGGGAAAAGTGTTCGTGGTTAAGACAGTTATGAGGGAAGAAGCAGTACACTGAAGTAACCGACTGCCGATGGCCCAGTACATGTTTGATCGGCTGAGGCAAGAAAGCTGACCTCGTTTGCTGAACACTGTGAATGACGACGAGAGAAACACGCCGTGACACGGTGGGCACTTGTGTAATGTAAGTAACTATTAACAGTTAAATCAAATCAAATCAAATCAACTTTATTAGGGTCACAAATTGGGCGCGCAGGCCCGTCTTACATTCGGCCCTTCCAATCACTCGTCTTTCATTCATCAAGAGCATTATACATTTACATAGGAAGAAAAATAAACATTGTGAAATGAATGTTGTAAACATAAACAAGGTTTATTACCATGTTATGAAGCCCATCTCCCACTTATCCATACATCACCCCACCCACACACACACCCCCACCTACCCACACACACACACATCAGGTACACATACATACCCCACCAACCGACCCATCCCCCTCGCGCACATCTCCCATCCACACACACTGCCCTCACCTGATCCCCCAACCAAAACACACTCGCCACCCACAAACATTCCTCCACTAACCCACACATCCCACGCCCATCCACATCCTAACCCACACATCCTCTCCCCACCCACACCTCAAACCACCCACCAACCAGCCACATCTCCATCGACCACATATTCCCTACCCACGCACACAATCCCCCACCAACCCACACATCGCACATCCACTCGCATATCCCCAAACCATACACACACATCCCCACCAACTGACATGTCCCTATCCCTGTGGGCTGGACAGCGAGCGGTTACCACAGACTCCGTCGTCTTGGCCACATTCCTAACTAAGGTGCTGCCAACAAATTTGGCATTTTTACTGACGGCACTGGGTATCGCCTTAGTTAGCAAGTTAACAGTTACTTGTATATTCTGTTTTGGACAACGACAACAGGAAATAAACACCGATTAGTACTATTGCTAGACAGTTGGTGGGATGGTCATGCCCAGAACACTGGAAGGCTAGATGCTGGTGGGGTATGATGGCGACCACGGTAAGGACTGTGATGTAATAAAGTGTTCATGTACTCTGAGGACGCGTTATGGACTTGTGTTGTGTGCACGAAAGATTCGTACAGAGAGCAAGCGAGCCTGTTGTGATATTTCTAAAGTCTTCTAACCCCTAGTCACAAAACCAAGATATCGGGCATGATGAGTGAGTTCCGGCTCTTGGCAGGGACCACAGCTGATACAGCAGGCCTACCTTCCGCAGCGGCCACAGCCGCCCGCGCGAATCCGCTGCGATGGATGGCATGAGCGTCGTTCTGGCGGTCTAACAGTAGGGATTGCTTTACACCATAGAGCACCTTCTCATAATCATTGCAAAACCGAAAGAAATATTTGAGTGGAACACAGAAACTGAAGTTACCCTTAGTTGCAGGTTTATTCATGATAAGAAGCTGTCGCCTTTCCCAACCTGGATTCCCCACCACAGCAGCCCCATCTCCAGCGTCCTTATACCAACCCATATTGAGAGCTTCACCCCAAGAAAAGTCCTCCCCACACGATAGAAGAGTCATCATGGTTGTAGCCTGCCCAGGATATGACACATCATCGATGGTGTTGTTGTTAAGCTGGTAACGTATTTTGTTGAACATGATCGCGACAGCGTTGTTAACCAAAGCCACCAGGCTATTCGCATTATAGTCAGCACCCCTCATCAGCCTTGAGCCTGCCTTCTACTAGAAGATAGCTCTTGGAGGGGAGTGTGAAGGCATCCTGAGCGTGTATATCAATCTAGATAGTGGTATTCTGGTTGAGAGCGGCAGGGTTCTGTGACTCATACTCCCGATACTCAAAGGATTCAATACCTTCATCGACATGCACAGGCTCGGTAATTTCAAGCATGGAAGTGCGGAGCTCCTCCATGGTGATCTTATAAACGTCGAGACTTTTCTCTAATTGTCTTGAAACCTCCACCACGGCTGGCGATGTCCAGCGACTCTAGACTGGGCTGGAGAGCGAGCTGGACCTCAGTAGCTGTGGGCTGGACAGCGAGCTGCTTCAAAACTTCAGCTGTGGGCTGGATAGCGAGCGGTGGCCACAGACTCCGTCGTCTTGGCCACATTCCTAACTAAGGTGCTGCCAACAAATTTGGCATCTTTACTGACGGCACTGGGTATCGCCTTAGCACCTGAAGAGACCAGACTTCCAACCGCCCGAGCTGCCGAGCCCAACCAATCGAACATCCCCCACCTACCCGCATCCGACGTCTTGGGAAAACATACATGGTTACACACTGCGAATATGTAGCCTTATAGTTATTTGCTCGCCTCTAAAGTTTAATTGTGCACCGTCTTGGTCAGTCAACCAGACGCGTATGCTGTGTATACTACCAGCTTGGTCAGTCAACCAGACGCGTATGCTATGTATACTACCAGCTTGGGAGATGGGGAGGTAGACAGCAGTTCTGGGAGACTCTAAGATCTTATAGCCGGGGCACACGTTGGGGAAGAATGAGTAGATGGTGGGGTGGGATTCCCCACCGAGGTAAGACCCACTCACCACATTGCAATTAACCAGAATACTATTCACGTGGAAGATGTCTATTGGTTTCTCCCCCTCTTTATACCCCTTAGTCAGTATTTGCGGGTCAAATCCAAGCATTTTGCGCAAAGACGAAGCACCCATATCGACATCATAGTCGGGGCTGGTTATCTTTACGAAGGCCCGAAGGGTTGAAGGGTTGGGTCCTATGGTGAAATAATACTTCTCCTCAGCCTTCTCATTCCAGTCCTTGGCCTCCTCCATCTTTCTTTGAATCTCTCGATTGATCTGGGCGAGCTCATAGGCCCCCTTTTCTATTGTGATGGTTTTCCACTCCTCCTTCTCCACTCGGTAAACAAAAGTATTGTTGGTGGAGTTAACATTGCTGATGGAGTTGTAGGTCTCTAGATTAAGTAAGGCCAGCTCGTATGACTTCTGGGGGTCAGGGTACAGCGCTGGGGAGTAGTAGGTTGTCCAGTCGCTTTTATCTGACGTTACCACCAGCCAGGGACATATTATCCTTCGGTGCGAGTCGCACCTCCATCGCTGCGAGCCGGTCGCGGATGTTTTTCAAAACATGGAGCTCCATGTTTAATGAACGAAGATTCTTCTATTCAACTTGAGGGCCTGCTCATTAGAGATTGCCCCACTGCGCATAAGCTCATCCAGTATTGCAGATATTTCTGTGTCAACTCCCGTATTCCCCGCCTCCTTCGAGGCCACTAACAGGGCTGGGCGCTCCACTAGAGTGTTGGGGTCGTTGTAGTACAACACACCACTACCACGGATTTTGTCCTTATTTTCTCCCCTTTTTATTATAAACCGGTATTTTTGCTAGTTGGGCCAGCCGGCTAAATGTCTCAAATAGCCTGTGGGGTGTATTGTTTTGTTTTGACGAACCGCTTGGTTATGAGATCGTACCTCGACTCATCTACCGGAGCCGACAATACTAGGGCGTCCCCATCAAAGGCTTGCAGCCGGCCCGCGGTCAGAGCTGTGGGATCAATAGTTAGGGTGCCGAATTTGCTCCCTCGGAGTTTCAGCCCTTGCCAACGGACAACAACCTTACTCCGATTATCCAATATGGTTTTAACAACCTTCCTGTAGTCTTTTATAGCATCAATGTATCTCTTGACGTTCTTCCGTAGTGATACCAGCTCTCCTCTTTGCCGCGCCGAGTACGTTTTAATTTAGCTTTGCAGAGCGATCAAGGATATCATGAAGCACCTCATCTGGCTCGTTGAGGAGCTCGCTAGGCATTGGGTAGCCATGGCATAGTCAGAGTCATTGATTCCTTCTCGGGTGAGCTTGCTGTAGAATGCCTCTTTGGGTGGTAGGCGGTCCTCTGCAAAGCGCTCGAAGCTGTCCATGTATTCGTAGGGGTATACACCCTTGCGGAGAAGGAGATGTGATTGGCTCTTGCTTAGCGTGGTCCTGAACTTGTTCATTAAGACGGTCCAGGGGGTATGCTTCTCTGCATTGCACGTCTCACATCTTGAGATTATGTTGTTGTCTCTACGTGTTAGAGACATTGATTTGCCACAGTGTGTCAGCTCGCTGAGGTTCCCCACCAGGGTGTCCAGAGAGCTATTCATGAACTGTAGGCTGACAATGAATTGCAGCTGTCCGATTGTAAAGGAGGTGTACTTCTCTATGGTATTTGGTATGCAGGTGATTGTTGCATTGTCTACTTGTTTGGTTTGCCATGTGCCGTCTTTCTTCTTCCTGTAGATGGTCCTTTTTTCCCCAGTCCAATTTGCCGGCCGCTTGCATGATGTTGTGGGAGTCGTATCCTCTTAGATTGTGGAAACCTACAACTATCCTCAGCTTGTCTCTGTTTATGCGCCATGCCAGATTACAGGTATTGTGGGCTGCGCCCCGGTATTTGCCTGTAATATGGCAGTGGTCTCTCACCTTGTCCCCCTCCAGCGACTCTTCACAGATATGGCAAGTTGTGGCGGTGGCAAAGTCTTCACGGTCTTTTTGCCCTAGCACCATCAGAGCCGGCCGCTGTAACTTATTGCGGATGGTGACCTACTCTCGTCCCAAGCGCCGGAGGAATTCATCAGCGGCGTCCTCCCCCGATATATGACAGGGTTTGTGACGAGACCGTCAGAGCGTACAATGGTGTAGCCAAAGCCGCAAGGGGGGGGGGGGGGGGGGCTGCTCGGCAAGTTGGCGTGTGTTGCTCTGGCCTGGATCCATTGCCACACCGTGTACTGGAATGTTCAATGTCTCAAAGTCTGCGTATATGATGTATGGTGCCCTCATCTGTCTCTGGTAGGATTTGAATTTCATGTTTCCCTCTGACATGACATTCACTTGATTGGCTGTGTTGATGCCTTGGCAGAGTAATGTGTGCTGGTCCAAGGTTTCCTGAGAGGAGTGTACGTGGAGACAGTTGAGGCATGGATACTTTTTTCTCTTGTGTTTGCTGTTTCCATATAGAAGCCGTCCCACATCCTTGACCCAGACATAGTGCCTATTCTCATCCTTACACAGGAGCAAGATGTTTATTTGGTTGCGTTTGAGTGTAGTGGTTCGGAGTATCGTTGGTCCATTGTCCCACCCAAAGACTCTGATGGCTAGGGTGGGATTCTGGTTTTCAAACTTAGCAATGCTGGTCAGCTGCACCGGGAACTCGATTCCTTCAAAGTTTAGCTCTCCCAAGTGGGTGCTATACTTGTTGGGTCTATTTGGGTTCTCTCCGTGTGCTATTGGGTAGAGGGCTGAGAGAATGGCCCATTCAAAGCAGCGGTTGTCCTCATTCTTTACATTCATAACACTACGTGGTGGAATGTAGCTGGGAGTCGCGAAGTAGCTAGAGCCTCGGAATGGTTGGTATTTTGCAATGTAGAGGTCGAGCTGCACACACTCATCATAGCTCCAATCCGAGCCCTGTTCGGTGAAGCATTCACTGTCAGCGAATATCTTGGCTCTGGCGAGCTTCAGCCCCTCATCAATATCCCCCTCGTGCAGTACTTCATAGTTCCTGCTTCCGTGGGTGGCGATTGCTGTAATCCTTTCATCTTCTGCGGTGGTGCGATAGTATTTTAGATGGAGATATAGCTGCATTTTAACACTACCATACTCCTCTAGCGCTGTTACTATCAAGGTCTTGGTGGCAGGTCTCATCGCTTCGAGAAATAGATCTGGGTCGTCGTACTGGGTGCCTTTGGGGACGACAGCTTCGTATTTTCTCAAGCTCCCCTCAACCTCCCTGGCGAGTATGAATTTAGGTGCATTGCGATAGAATGAGTCCTCCCTATCTGCCTCTTTCTCTTGCAGGTGGCGCTCGCGCTCGGCAAGGAACTCAGATTCGACGTCGGCGTGGCGCTCGGCGCGTTGCTGGGCGCGGCGTCGGAGCTCGGCACTGTCGCGGCTTGGTCCTCTGCGGTGCCGTGTATAAATCTCAGAGTGGCGGTAATCCCTGCTTCGAGTCACACCCCATGCAGACTGGGGCTCTTCTCGAGCAGGGCGGCCCTAGCCATCTCGCGCGCTCTGGATATTTCCCCCTCAAGAACGGCCTTCCTCCTCCCACTGTATGGCATCCTATACTCGCGTGCTTGCTGCTTCAGCTGATTAAGCGTTGGCATGGTTAAATACACAGATCCGTCAGTCTCTAACTGGTGGGTGTGTACGTAAAGCGTATAGAAACATGTCTCTAATTGAATTTTAGATTTCTGTGATCATGACCAATCGCCGAAACTCGGTGTTAAAAGGCTTTACCTTTTCATGGTACCATGTTCGGTGGTTGGCTGCGTTATAACCACACTCCTTACATATTGATAGATAGTTTGTGACCCCCCTCCCACAGCTTCGGCACGGTTTGGTGCATGTCCCTTTCCGCACCAGAACTGCATGCACTTTACAGTACTCCCTCGCGCAACTGCGCGTGAATATAGCCGTGGCCACTTACACTTGTACTTCGCAGTGCGCATTGTGGTATGTCCGCAGATGATACACTCTAAATCTACGGCTCGGTTTCTCGCGGGCAGACTCGGTCGCCTGTAGGCGACCCGTGTGACGTCTTATGTGATCGATCTCTCGAGACTTCCGTGTAGTCAGAACCTCCTTTTCAAGTTCAGAGGTTATGTGATCTAGTCTGACGTAGGATCCAATGTTTCATCAAACATCCCTAGCAGCTCCTCAATCATGTACTATACATGAGCATCCTTCTCAATCCAAGCCCCAGGCTCTGAGTAAGGAATATGTGTGTGATTATCAATCATGTACTATACATGAGCATCCCACTCAATCCAAGCCCCAGGCTCTGAGTAAGGTATATGTGTCTGATTATCAATCATGTACTATACATGAGCATCCCACTCAATCCAAGCCCCAGGCTCTGAGCAAGGTATATGTGTATGATTATGGATTATGGCTGTCACTGTCTCTTCTTGTATCAATGGATTCCTCTTGCTTTGACTTTGACGTTAATGAGCTTTGTTTGACCTTGGTGCTGCTTTGATGCTTGTAGTGTATTTATCTCTTCTGTACTTTTCATCGGTATTTCTATTTTGGGGTATGTTTACCTGATCTCTCTTTGTCTGGTAGCTATCATTGCCCATGGATGTTATGGCGATGCTGGTTTTCTGTTTGTTCTATACCACTTCTCTATGCAACATATACCTTTGCCATTTTCAATTATGCATTTGCCAATGAGATTCATTTACCTCACTGTATCATTATATCCTTGCAATGCATAAGTGTTCTTATAAAACCCATACATACTAATACTATATCCATGTCATGTGTACATATGTTATCATACTAAATGAATGAAAATATATTCCATCCTACGTATACATGTTCTAACCCTTATCATCAGTATACATTGAAGCAATAAAGTAATATATCCCATATATACAGCATGTCTGTTCTCATTTGCAATATTCTGGTTTAGAACATTTGTGCAAATTTGTACCTGTTTGGTTTCTCTCAAATTTACATTTCCACTTGTTGTTGTTTCATAAGTTCTGTGGACTTATGACCATTCTCTGCTTTACCATTTGCCTCAGTTTGCACATTATGTTTCAAATGTACCCTCCTGTGTCATACTATTGGAATTTTAGTTATTCTGTTTCCAACATGTAGTCATTGTGCTGTAGAGACCTCAAGTAGTAGACTCATGCATGTGTCTCTCATACTATATGTAGTGGATCTCCTAAAATCATAATTTGAAGTAGAACTACACGACTTAAACTCTGTGGACATCTATAACCGCGTATGTAACTATACATCAATTCTCATAATGTTGATGGATGAAATGATACAATGATAATAACATCATCAAAGGAAATGATAGTTTCCCCAAACAAATTTTGATGATGATGGAATGATCCAACTTATAGTTCTAAATTCCTGTGTTGAACCTAGAATCTTTGGTGGATACTTGTGAGCTGTCGATCAACCTTGTATCAATTCAACAGTGGCTTGTCCTTAGTCTGGTGTTCTATGGGCTTGTATGGTGCTCATCTTATGTTCAAGTTGCGTAGGACTTCTATCTGTAGCTGCATTCTTCCTCTCCATCCAGCTTCAGATGCCCTAATCATTCAGCGTCAGATGCCCTAATACTGTCTGAGAATAATAACATAGTGGGATGTACGTATCTATGTACATCTGTATATACAATAAGTATTAATACAAGTGATAGTAGTAACTAATTTTAAGCTGTTTCCATTGACATGCCAGTGTCCCGATTAGCAATTCAGAGTGCAAATCAGTTGATTCAGCAAGCACCCTGACTATGAGGTGATTTACAGGTGATGTGATGTACATTTGCAATGTTTTCCTTTGGTATTTACATCTATGGTTTACATATTTGCATGAAATTTCATAGATATCACCATCCGAATGAAGTAGAAGTATCACTTTTAACTACATTTGACATCTGATCATAATATACTATCATGATGGCATCACTTGACCAGTATGTCATATCCCTTTAGCTACTCTATATGAGAGCTGCAGTTAATGTTATTATTCTGACATTTGATGGTTTTATCAAAGTATGTTCATTCAACCAATACTAACATAACTAAGCATTCATTCTGTTTAAAAAAAAATTATATCTATACTAAACTATCTCTACTCTAATATATCTATCTCTTCTATACACATATCACAAGAGCACATTGTTTCATTATGAACTATATGATATGTTATCTATATTTATTGTGATCGTAATCCTCGTCAGAAGATGTATCAGCAGATTTTCCAGCTTGATTTCTAGCATAACATATGGGTTGACTGAGACCATCGTCTAATAGCTTAATAATCTTTTGTGTCTTTACTTTCCTTTTGTCATCTGACAATCCTATACATTTCCAATATCTATTCCAATTTCTTATTTTAATATCTCGTATCCGTTTATCAATTTGGTCTTGAGGAACTTTTTGATGGTGCCATTGTTTTATTAGTAAGTCTGTTTCAGTATATCGTACTTTTGGTATCTTTGGAGGATTTCTGTTTTCCCAGTTTTGTTTTATATTAAAAATTTTATCTATGTTCTCCCTGTCTGCTTGCACTATGTTTGGTACTATGTCTGAATTATCATTTTCTATTTTCACTTGTTGATTTTCAGTGGGGTTGTCTTTCTTGTTCAAGTTTTCTCCTTTTTCTTTAGACGTACCATATCCCCTTTTTGCATCTTTAATTATCTGTTTTAGTCTACAATTCTTGACTTCATGTCCAAAACTATGGCAAAGATAACATTTTACATAAGTCTTGTAGTCTGATAGTTTGTGTCTTATTTGTAAGAATCTAACTTTATGTATGATGCATAGTTTGGATTACTGTCACACATCTCAAGTACTCCGTGTTGTTGTTTGCATTAATTGCAATCTATCATTCTACCTCTACTTGGTGTGTTATATGGTCTCTGCTGGTTTGGTTTGTAGAACTTATACGAAATAACATCATCTGTAGAACTGACACGAAATAGCGTCACCTGTAGAACTAAAACGATAACGCTAAGGACGAAGATCTGTGGACAGACAGGAGGCCCTCGCCACTCTGAACGGCACATGATGATGTATGTATGCACCTGTGCTCCAAGCTACAACTGTCCTGTTGTAACAACAAAACACTGATGGAGCACCACACGCCAACCTTACCTCTATTCTACAAGGATAACATACAACAGTCACAGAGATCAAGGCTACTCAACAAGTTGTGGAGCGGTAAAAAAACAAGTCACTTTATTTACACGAAGTCATGATAAAGAAACAAAAGAAACATGAGCAGTCATATTTACACTGTAGTTTACAGCAGGTTGTCAATGAGATGACAGCAATAACAAGACATAGCTGACATCACACCAGCATTTATCAATGACAGAAACATCGCCACCACTGTATATCATCACATTAGCGGTCATCACTACTTGTCACTGTAGTATATATCACTGTTTATCTAGTTAATCACCATTGCTGTTTAACCTTATAGTATCATTGTTTAACCGTATAGTAAGTATAATTGTTTAACCGTATGATAAATATCATTGTTTAACCATATAGTAAGTATCATTCTTTACCTTATAGTAAGTATCATTGCTTACCCGTATTGTAAGTATCACTGTTTAACCATATAGTAAGTATCATTGTTAAACTGTAGAGTAAGTATCATTGTTTAACCTTATAGTGAGCATCATTGTTTAACTGTATAGTAAGTATCATTGTTAAACTGTATAGTAAGTATCATTGTTAAACCATATAGTTAGTATCATTGTTAAACCGTATAGTTAGTATCATTGTTTAACCGTATAGTAAGTATCATTGTTTAACCTTATAGTAAGTATCATTGTTTAACCATATAGTAAGTATCACTGTTAAACCATATAGTAAGTATTATTGTTTAACCATATAGTAAGTATCTCTGTTTAACTGTATAGTAAGTATCATTGCTTAACCGTATAGTGAGCATCATTGTTTAACTGTATAGTAAGTATCATTGTTAAACTGTATAGTAAGTATCATTGTTAAACCATATAGTTAGTATCATTGTTAAACCGTATAGTTAGTATCATTGTTTAACCATATAGTAAGTATCACTGTTAAACTGTATAGTTAGTATCATTGTTTTACCATATAGTAAGCATCACTGTTTAACCGTATAGTGAGTATCATTGTTTAACCGTATAGTAAGTATCATTGTTTAACCGTATAGTAAGTATCATTGTTTAACCGTATAGTAAGTATCATTGTTTAACCAGATAATGACCATCTCTGTGTATACCTATAGCAAATATCACAGTTTGTCTAGATCATCACCATTGCTGTGAAATCTTACAGCAAATATCGCCGTTTATCAAGTAGAATAATTTACCAATACAATAATTTACCAGTAGATTAGTTAACCAGTAGAATAATTTACCAATGGAATCATTTACCAATGAAATAATTTACAAACACAAACACAAGAACAGATAAAAGCATGTTAACATAAAACCCAATACTCCAATTATGGTTCAATTAAAATTGGACCGGATTTGTTTTCTGAAATCACCAACATAGAAGACGGCAATAGATAGGGCATACTGCACGGTCAGTTCGGGGTAGTTGTGGTGAGAGATGTTTTCTTGTCCACGGTGGACAAGATTGTACTTGCTGGCTAGTTTCTTATGTTGTTTTATGTTCCCCGGTGTTTGTTGCTGTGATCCCAGCAGAGAGTTGTACAAGAGAGTGGCTGTACCAGGAGTGTAGTTGAAATGGAAGTCTTGTTGTACAAGGAGAGTGACTGTACCGTGGTGGGGTTGTATCGTTAGAGTGGTTGTGTCGGGAATGTAATAGTACCAGGTGAGTGGCTAAACCGGGAGTGTGGTTGAACCAGGTGAACGACTAAACCGGGAGTGTGGTTGTACCAGTAGAGTAATTGTACCAGGAGTGTGGTTGAACCAGGAGATTGACTGTACCAGCAGTGTGGTTGTAACAGGTGAACGACTAAACCGGGAGTGTAGTTGTACCAGGAGAGTGACTGTACCAGGAGTGTGGTTTGCCAGGTGAACGACTAAACCGGGAGTGTGGTTGTACCAGGAGAATGACTGTATCAGGAATGTGGTTGTACCAGGTGAGAGACCGTACCAGCAGTGCGGTTGCATCAGAAGATTGACTATACTAGGAGTGTGGTTGTACCAGGAGATTGACTGTACCAGGAGTGTGGTTGTACCAGGTGAACGATTAAACCGGGAGTGTGGTTGTACCAGGAGAGTGACTGTACCAGGAGTGTGGTTGTACCAGTTGAACGACTAAACAGGGAGTGTGGTTGTACCAGGAGAGTGACTGTACCAGTAGTGTGGTTATACCAGGCTAACGACTAAACCGGGATTGTGGTTGTACCAGGAGAGTGACTGTACCAGGAGTGTGGTTGTACCAGGTGAAATACTAAAACGGGAGTGTGGTTGTACAAGGTGATTGACTGAACCAGAAGTGTGGTTGTACCAGGTGAAAGACTAAACCGGGAGTGTGGTTGTATCAGGAGAGTGACTGTACCAGGAGTGTGGTTGTACCAGGTGAACGACTAAACAGGGAGTGTGGTTGTACCAGGAGAGTGACTGTAACAGGAGTGTGGTTGTACCAGGAGAGTGACTGTACCAGGAGTGTGGTTGTACCAGGTGAACGACTAAACCGGGAGTGTGGCTGTACCAGGAGAGTGACTGTACCAGGAGTGTGGTTGTACTAGGAGATTGACTGTACAAGCAGTGTGGCTGCACCAGAAGATTGACTATACTAGGAGTGTTGTTGTACCAGGTGAGTGACTAAACCGGGAGTGTCGTTGTACCAGGAGAGTGACTGTATCAGGAATGTGATTGTACCAGGAGCGTGACTGTACCAGCAGGGTGGTTGCATCAGAAGATTGACTATACTAGGAGTGTGATTGTACCAGGTGAACGACTAAACCGGGAGTGTGGTTGTATTAGTAGAGTGACTGTACCAGGAGTGTGGTTGTACCAGGAGAGTGACTACTAGGAGTGTGGTTGTACCAGGCTAACGACTAAACCGAGAGTGTGGTTGTACCAGGAGAATGACTGTACCAGGAGTGTGGTTGTACCAGGTGAACGACTAAACCGGGAGTGTGGTTGTACCAGGAGATTGACTGCACCAGGAGTGTGGTTGTACCAGGCTAACGACTAAACCGGGAGTGTGGTTGTATCAGGACAGTGACTGTACCAGGAGTGTGGTTGTACCAGATGAACGACTAAACCGGGAGTGTGGTTGTACCAGGAGAGTGACTGTATCAGAAATGTGGTTGTACCAGGAGAGTGACTGTACCAGCAGTGTGGTTGCATCAGAAAATTGACTAAACTAGGAGTGTTGTTGTACCAGGAGATTGACTGTACCAGGAGTGTTTTTGTACCAGGTGAACGACTAAACCGGGAGTGTGGTTGTACCAGGAGAGTGACTGTACCAAGAGTGTGGTTGTACCAGGCTAACGACTAAACCGGGGGTGTGGTTGTACCAGGAGAGTGACTGTACCAGGTGTGTGGTTGTACCAGGTGAACGACTAAACCGGGAGTGTGGTTGTACCAGGAGAGTGACTGTACCAGGAGTGTGGTTGTACCCGGTGAACGACTAAACCGGGATTGTGGTTGTATCAGGAGAGTGACTGTACCAGGAGTGTGGTTGTACCAGGTGAACGACTAAACCTGGAGTGTGGTTGTACCAGGAGAGTGACTGTATCAGGAATGTGGTTGTACCAGGAGAGATACCGTACCAGCAGTGTGGCTGCATCAGAAGATTGACTATACTAGGAGTGTGGTTGTACCAGGAGAGTGACTGTACCAGGAGTGTGGTTGTTCTAGGAGATTGACTGTACAAGCAGTGTGGTTGCACCAGAAGATTGACTATACTAGGAGTGTTGTTGTACCAGGTGAGTGACTAAACCGGGAGTGTTGTTGTACCAGGAGAGTGACTGTATCAGGAATGTGATTGTACCAGGAGAGTGACTGTCCCAGCAGGGTGGTTGCATCAGAAGATTGACTATACTAGGAGTGTTGTTGTACCAGGTGAACGACTAAACCGGGAGTGTGATTGTACCAGTAGAGTGACTGTACCGGGAGTGTGGTTGTACCAGGAGATTGACTATACTAGGAGTGTGATTGTACCAGGTGAGTGACTAAACCGGGAGTGTGGTTGTACCAGGGGAATGACTGTACCAGGAGTGTGGTTGTATCAGGAGATTGACTGTACCAGCAGTGTGGTTGTACCAGAATATTGCCTGTACTAGGAGTGTGGTTGTAACAGGTGAGTGACTAAACTGAGAGTGTGGTTGTACCAGGAGAGTGACTGTACTAGGAGTGTGGTGTTACCAGATAGTCACTGTACCAGGAGTGTGGTTGTACCAGGAGATTGACTGTATCAGGAGTGTGGGTGCATCAAGAGAGTTACTGTGTCAGAAGTTTTGTTATACCATGAGAGTGACTGTACCAGGAGTGTGTTTGTACCAGGAGAGTTGTTGTATCCAAGAGAGTGACCTACCAGGAGTGTGGTTGTACCAGGAGATTGACTGTACCAGAAGTATGGTTGTACCAAGTGATTGACTGTACGAGCAGTGTGGTTGTATCCAAGAGAGTGACTGTACCACTATTGTGTTGTAACCAAGAGAGGCACTGTACCAGGAGAGTGGTTGTACCAGGAGAATGGCTGTACCAGTAGTGTGTGCAGTAAACTAAGGCGAGGATCTTTAAGGTGACTGTCCTATATGTTGACCGTTCCACTGACGTGACTCTCCTATATGTTGACCGTTCCACTGACGTGACTGTCTTCTATGTTGACCATTCCACTGACGTGACTGTCCTCTATGTTGACCATTCCACTGACGGGACTGTCCTCTATGTTGACCGTTCCACTGACTTGACTGTCCTATATGTTGACCATTCCACTGACGTGACTGTCCTCTATGTTGACCATTCCACTGACGTGACTGTCCTCTATGTTGACCATTCCACTGACGGGACTGTCCTATATGTTGACCATTCCACTGACGTGTCTGTCCTCTATGTTGTCTTTTCCACTGACGTGTTGTCCTCTATGTTGACCATTCCAATGACGTGACTGTCCTCTATGTTGACCATTCCACTGACGTGACTGTCCCATATATTGACTGTTCTTATGACGTCATAGGTTTGTGTGTGTTCAACTTGCGTCATTGTTTTATGAGTTTCTTTAGAAATGACCTCATCATTCTGCCTGTTTATTGCTCACATGACGCCACGGTTTTGTCTGTTTTGTGTGTGTTTCATGTAAACATGACGCTAAACATTTGTCAACCTGTATTCCATGAAAATGACGTCATCTTGATGTTATCTGTTGCTATCAGTTGGGGCCAGGGGAAGCTGACGGTACATGTTATATCAGCGGGACAAGTTAGAGTGTGGGAACAGAGGAGGCAGTTGTTGGACTGTGTAATACTTGCAGGGCGAGAGTCCAGGTGTAGGGGATAGGAGAAGATGATGAATTGTTTAACATCAGCTGGACATGTCCAATTGTGGGAGCCAGCAGAAGTTGATTATACGTATAATATCAGCGTTGACTTCTGGCCCTAAGTTTGGGGACATAAATTACAAGTACCTCAGGAATCGGAGTGGGTTCGCAGATGGCGAGGGACACTGGTAATGGTAAAAGCAAAAATCAGTCCGACTGAAGTAAGCTGAGATGAAAGTGATGAAGGAAACAAATATTGCCTGGCAGGTCCAAGTGTTGACTAGAAGAACATGGACAGGTGTAATATGTTGGACATGTCTTCACTTGACCAAGTGTTGACTAGAAGAACCTCATGACAGGTGTAATATGTTGGAGATGACTTCACTTTTCCAAGAGTTGACAAGAAGAACTCCATGACAGGTGTAATATGTTGGAGATGTCTTCACTTGACCAAGTGTTGACTAGAAGAACTTCATGACAGGTGTGATATGTTGGCAATGTCTTCACTTTTCCAAGAGTTGACTAGAAGAACTCCATGACAGGTGTAATATGTTGGAGATGTCTTCACTTGACCAAGTTTTGACTAGAAGAACTTCATGACAGGTGTAATATGTTGGACATGTCTTCACTTGACCAAGTGTTGATTAGAAGAACTTCATGACAGGTGTAATATGTTGGACATGTCTTCACTTGACCAAGTGTTGACTAGAAGAACATGACAGGTGTAATATGTTGGACATGTCTTCACTTGACCAAGTATTGACTAGAAGAACGAGACAGGTGTAATATGTTGGAGATGTCTTCACTTGACCAAGTGTTGACTAGAAGAACTTCATGACAGGTGTAATATGTTGGACATGTCTTCACTTGACCAAGTGTTGGTTAGAACAACTTCATGACAGGTGTAATATGTTGGAGATGTCTTCACTTGACCAAGTGTTGACTAGAAGAACATGACAGATGTAATATGTTGGAGAAGTCTTCACTTGACCAAGTGTTGACTAGAACAACTTCATGACAGGTGTAATATGTTGGAGATGTCTTCACTTGACCAAGTGTTGACTATAACAACTTCATGACAGTTGTAATATGTTGGACATGTCTTCACTTGACCAAGTGTTGACTAGAAGAACTCCATGACAGGTGTAATATGTTGGAGATGTCTTCACTTGACCAAGTGTTGACTAGAAGAACTTCATGACAGGTGTAATATGTTGGAGATGTCTTCCCTTGACAAAGTGTTGACTAGAAGAACTTCATGACAGGTGTAATATGTTGGAGATGACTTCACTTGACCAAGTGTTGACTAGAAGAACTCCATGACAGGTGTAATATGTTGGAGATGTCTTCACTTGACCAAGTGTTGACTAGAAGAACTTCATGACAGGTGTAATATGTTGGAGATGTCTTCACTTGACCAAGTGTTGACTAGAAGAACTTCATGACAGGTGTAATATGTTGGAGATGTCTTCACTTGACCAAGTGTTGACTAGAAGAACTCCTTGACAGGTGTAATATGTTGGAGATGTCTTCACTTGACAAAGTGTTGACTAGAAGAACTCCTTGACAGGTGTAATATGTTGGAGATGTCTTCACTTGACCAAGTGTTGACTAGAAGAACTTCATGACAGGTGTAATATGTTGGAGATGTCTTCACTTGACCAAGTGTTGACTAGAAGAACTCCTTGACAGGTGTAATATGTTGGAGATGTCTTCACTTGACCAAGAGTTGACTACAAGAACTCCATGACAGGTGTAATATGTTGGAGATGTCTTCACGTGACAAACTGTTGACTAGAAGAACTCCTTGACAGGTGTAATATGTTGGAGATGTCTTCACTTGACCAAGTGTTGACTAGAAGAACTTTATGACAGGTGTAATATTTTGGTGATGTCTTCACTTGTCCAAGTGTTGACTAGACGAACATGACAGGTGTAATATGTTGGAGATGTCTTCAAGTGACCTAGTGTTGACTAGAAGAACTTCATGACAGGTGTAATATGTTGGACATGTCTACACTTGACTACGTGTTGTCAAGAAGAACTTCATGACAGGTGTAATATGTTGGACATGTCTTCACTTGACTAAGTGTTGCCTAGAAGAACTTTATGACAGGTGTAATATGTTGGAGATGTCTTCACTTGACCAAGTGATGACTAGAAGAACATGACAGATGTAATATGTTGGAGATGTCTTCACTTGACCAAGTGTTGACTAGCAGAACATGGCAGGTGTAATATGATGGAGATGTCTTCACTTGACCAAATGTTGACTAGAAGAAATTCATGACAGGTGTAATATGTTGGACATGTCCTCACTTGACCAAGTGTCACGAATTGGCCGCCTTAACATCCCAGAATATTTTTCTCGGTCTCCAAATTTGAGAGGCCAAATTGAGAAAGAATGAATTAATCACACTACTCCAAAATTATCTAGTCGTGAGGTAAGATTATTCATAAAAAGCCTCTAGCCATGACGTAAGCTTGCAGATGGCAAGTAAAATGGCAACTAGATAATTAGTATACACCTTGAGAAACTGCTGACCCAGACATGCTGAATCAACAATGAAGGGGCCATGGACTGTGTAATTAAAACTGACCAGGCATGACACCTGATAAGCACAGGTAGGAAATCGCCCAGGTGTGAACAACATTGACCCAGGGAGAGATAATTGCCCCAGGGCTGTAAACAAGCCCCGTCCACTCTGACTGGCAGACTCAGGAATGTGTGAAAACAGATCTGATAAGACAATTAACACTGGGCTGTAGACTGTACCAGACAGAGAGGAGCAAGGTGTGATGGCCAGGTTGCGGGGATAATTGCAATTACCGTCAGCGGGAGAATAGAAGAATTTATGACGGGAATGCCAAAGAGATAATAGTGTCTCAGACACTGTCTGCTAGACTAAGCTTAAATAAGGGTCCCTAGCCTGTTTTATGTCAGATTAAGTTTGACTTCAGAACAGGTGAGAAGAGAGAGTAAATGTAGATTTCTTAGTAACTAAGTATTTTAGGTGTATGTACTGAATTCCAGTCTATATCTGATCTAGGTTATCGCAAGAACTATCATTGTCATAGATTACTTGAGTGTTCTTTCTAAGTTCTGCGTTCAATATCATATTGCTTTAAAGTGTTATTCTTCTGAGAACTAGAGCCTTATGTGAGACAGATCTTGTCTGGGTAGACTTTTAGGTGTCTTGGTAGATGCTTGCCATCTCTTTCTAAACTAGACTAGTCTCGTTTTGGTGTGTGCATTTGTTGTACAGAATATAGTCAACTGACTATTTATTTAATTCTTACCACAGCAATAACTAAGTGGTAACTTCAATTAGACTTGTTGTATATCTCATTTTGTAGCTATACAATATTAGTACTCATTAATAATGCCTGATGCTATTATGTGAGTATCATTAGATGTCTATCTTGAAGTAATATAATGTTTACGGATATGTTGGATGTATGTATGTGTAATTTCATATGAATATACGATGCTAGGAATATGCTTCGTACCTATTCTTTTTGTGTATATACATCTCATTTCGTATACCTACAAACTAACTAGTGCATTATGCTATTATGTTAAAGTATCATAATATGTCTAGTTTAATTAATGTTTTATGTGTATTGCATGTTTGGTATATTGATTTGTCATATGCAAGCCTATCAATATGACGTGTTATATTATGGTGTGCGCATTGGCACACTAACCATCGATTGCATTTGTAGCAGAGGTGTAATGGTACAGACAGTACCCACAAGTGTTATGGGGTATATGGTGCTAAACTTCCTCAGTGTATTGTGGGCGTGCGTCCCCGGTAATGCATGGAAACCTGGCACAGCTATTGGTCACGGCTTGTAAGCCCGGATGACCTGGCATTGTTATAATACACTTACCGACCCTGTGAGCTGCTAAACTAACATTGGACGGAGCGGCTGTACGACACAGAATTTCTGTATTAGCGATGTGGACATGGGGCGGCAGAAATGTAATCATTACAGGCGTGTGAGACAATTGAAAAGCCCGTCCCAGACTAAAGACAGTAGGGAGAAGGAGGATGGTGAACATAGTAGAGCTGGAAGATAAACTTGGCCAGACTGGTCATTGTATATGTTTGTGTTATGATATGTTTTAATTAGGATTGCGCTGATGTAGAACTGATATAACACATTCTCGACTTTCTTTCAAGCTCTCACAAGGAGCACCTATGTTATAGATCTCAAGACTAGAGACTACTGACTAGGAGTGTCAGGACTGACAGGATCGTTAGAATACCGGCAAGCTGTTCTTTTGTTGTCTACTGGAGAGTGGGGATCTGGACCACAGATCCAGATAGATGGAGTAACAAGTAAAGTTACGTAATGTTTGTCATCAATATCAATATGTATATGATTTCATCATCCTCATATTGACAATCATCCTATGTCTATTGTTATGATTAGCAAATAAATGTTGTAGTGTTGTAACTCATAGTTCTGTCGTTATATTTTAATTCCAATTGTGCATACGTATTGTTGTGTACATTGGTGGGGGTTCACTTACACACCAAGGAAAGGAGCAGTCAGGGAGAAAACCTGTACTGAGATAGTCGTCTATACTAATATGTTTTGACTTAAAACATCTATCTTAAGCTAACCTTCTCTTTCCTATACCTTGGCGAATATTCAGCACAGTTCATTTCATTTTGTAACGAGCCACTTAGAGCTGTACGTTGGATATTCAGGGCTTAATCTGTAGTTCAGCCATATAGATTTTGTCCCAAGTCAGTTTCTGACTATCTGGGGTTGCTCGCCAGTGAATAAGATTTTCATCTAGCCGGTGGGGCATCCCGACTTATGACACCAAGTGATGACTAGAAGAACTTCATGACAGGTGTAATATGTTGGACATATCTTCACTTGACTAAGTGTTGACTAGAAGAACTTCATGACAGGTGTAATATGTTGGACATGTCTTCACTTGACAAAATGTTGACTAGAAGAACTTCATGACAGGTGTAATATGTTGGACATGTCTTCCCTTGACCAAGTGTTGACTAGAAGAACATCGTGACAGGTGTAATATGTTGGACATGTCTTCACTTGACCAAGTGTTGACTAGAAGTACATGGCAGGTGTAATATGTTGGAGATGTCTTCACTTGACCAAGTGATGACTAGAAGAACATAACAGGTGTAATATGTTGGAGATGTCTTCACTTGACCAAGTGTTGACTAGAAGAACATGGCAGGTGTAATATGTTGGAGATGTCTTCACTTGACCAAGTGATGACTAGAAGAAGATGACAGGTGTAATATGTTGGAGATGTCTTCAATTGACCAAGTGTTGACTAGAAGAACATGACAGGTGAATATGTTGGACATGTCTTCACTTGACCACGTGTTGATTAGAAGAACTTCATGACAGGTATAATATGTTGGACATGTCTTCACTTGACCAAGTGTTGACTAGAAGAACTCCATGAGAGGTGTAATATGTTGGAGATGTCTTCACTTGACCAAGTGTTGACTAGAATAACTCCTTGACAGGTGTAATATGTTGGAGATGTCTTCACTTGACCAAGTGTTGACTAGAAGAACTTCATGACAGTTGTAATATGTTGGAGATGTCTTCACTTGTTCAAGTGTTGACTAGACGAACTTGACAGGAGTAATATGTTGGAGATGTCTTCAAGTGACCAAGTGTTGACTAGAAGAATTTCATGACAGGTGTAATATGTTGGAGATGTCTTCACTTGACAAACTGTTGACTAGAAGAACTCCTTGAAAGGTGTAATATGTTGGACATGTCCTCACTTGACCAAGTGGTGACTAGAAGAGTCTCATGACATGTGTAATATTTTGGACATGCCCTCACTTGACCAAGTGTTGACCAGAAGAACATCATGAATCGTGTAATATGTTGGACATATCTTCACTTGACCAAGTGTTGACTAGAAGAACATGACAGGTGTAATATGTTGGACATGTCCTCACTTGACCAAGTGTTGCCTAGAAGAACTTCATGACAGGTGTAATATGTTGGAGATGTCTTCACTTGACCACGTGTTGACAAGACAAACATAACAGGTGTAATATGTTGTAGATGTCTTTACTTGACCAAGTGTTGACTAGAAGAATATGGCAAATGAAATATGTTGGGCATGTCTTCATTTGACCAAGTGATGACTAGAAGAACATGACATATGTAATATGTTCGAGATGTCTTCACTTGAAAAAGTGTTGACTAGAAGAACATGAGAGGTATATATGTTGGACATGTCTTCACTTGACCACGTGTAGACTAGAAAAACTTCATGACAGGTGTAATATGTTGGAGATGTCTTCACTTGACTAAGTGTTGTCTAGAAGAACTTCATGACAGGTGTAATATGTTGGACATGTCCTCACTTGACCAAGTGGTGACTAGAAGAGTCTCATGACAGGTGTAATATGTCGGACATGTCCTCACTTGACCAAGTGTTGACTAGAAGAACATGACAGGTGTAATATGTTGGACATGTCCTCACTTGACCAAGTGTTGCCAAGAAGAACTTAATGACAGGTGTAATATGTTGGACGTCTTCACTTGATTAATTGTTGACTAGAAGAACTTCATGACAGCTGTAATATGTTGGACATGTCTTCACTTGACCAAATGTTGACTAGAAGAACTTCATGTCAGGTGTAATATGTTGGACATGTCTTCACTTGGCAAAGTGTTGACTAGAAGTACATGGCATGTGTAATATGTTAGAGATGTCTTCACTTGACCAAGTGATGACTAGAAGAACATGACAGGTGTAATATGTTGGAGATGTCTTCACTTGACCAAGTGTTGACTAGAAGAACATGGCAGGTGTAATATGTTGGAGATGTTTTCACTTGACCAAGTGATGACTAGAAGAAGATGACAGGTGTAATATGTTGGAGATGTCTTCACTTGACCAAGTGTTGACTAGAAGAATATGACAGGTGAATATGTTGGACATGTCTTCACTTGACCACGTGTTGACTAGAAGAACTTCATGACAGGTGTAATATGTTGGAGATGACTTCATTTGACCAAGTTTTGACAAGAAGAACTTTATGACAGGTGTAATATATTGGACATGTCCCCACTTCACCAAGTGTTGACTAGAAGAACTTCATGACAGTTATAATATGTTGGACATGTCTTCACTTGACCAAATGTTGACTAGAAGAACTCCATGACAGGTGTAAAATGTTGTAGATGTCTTCACTTGACTAAGTCTTGACTAGCAGAACTTTATGACAGATGTAATATGTTGGACATGTCTTCACTTGACCAAGTGTTGACTAGAAGAACTTCATGACAGGTGTAATATGTTGGACATGTCTTCAGTTGACCAAGTGTTGACTATAAGAGTTTCATGACAGGTGTAATATGTTGGACATGTCCTCACTTGATCAAGTGTTGACCAGAAGAACTTCATGACAGGTGTAATATTTTTAATGTGTCTTCACTTGATTAAGTGTTGACTAGAAGAACTTCATGACAGGTGTAATATGTTGGACATGTCTTCACTTGACCAAGTGTTGACTAGAAGAACTTAGTGACAGGTGTAATATGTTGGACATGTCTACACTTGACTACGTGTTGACAAGAAGAACTTCATGACAGGTGTAATATGTTGGACATTTCTTCACTTGACTAAGTGTTGACTAGAAGAACTTCATGACAGTTGTAATATGTTGGAGATGTCTTCACTTGTTCAAGTGTTGACTAGACGAACATGACAGGAGTTATATGTTGGAGATGTCTTCAAGTGACCAAGTGTTGACTAGAAGAATTTCATGACAGGTGTAATATCTTGGAGATGTCTTCACTTGACCAAATGTTTACTAGAAGAACTTCATGACAGGTGTAATATGTTGGAGATGTCTTCACTTGACAAACTGTTGACTAGAAGAACTCCTTCAAAGGTGTAATATGCTGGACATATCCTCACTTGACCAAGTGGTGACTAGAAGAGTCTCATGACAGGTGTAATATTTTGGACATGTCCTCACTTGACCAAGTGTTGACCAGAAGAACATCATGAATCGTGTAATATGTTGGACATATCTTCACTTGACCAAGTGTTGACTAGAAGAACATGACAGGTGTAATATGTTGGACATGTCCTCACTTGACCAAGTGTTGCCTAGCAGAACTTCATGACAGGTGTAATATGTTGGAGATGTCTTCACTTGACCACGTGTTGACAAGACAAACATAACAGGAGTAATATGTTGTAGATGTCTTTACTTGACCAAGTGTTGACTAGAAGAATATGGCAGGTGAAATATGATGGGCATGTCTTCATTTGACCAAGTGATGACTAGAAGAACATGACATATGTAATATGTTCGAGATGTCTTCACTTGAAAAAGTGTTGACTAGAAGAACATGAGAGGTGTATATGTTGGACATGTCTTCACTTGACCACGTGTTGACTAGAAAACCTTCATGACAGGTGTAATATGTTGGAGATGTCTTCACTTGACCAAGAGTTGACTACAAGAACTCCATGACAGGTGTAATATGTTGGAGATGTCTTCACGTGACAAACTGTTGACTAGAAGAACTCCTCGACAGGTGTAATATGTTGGAGATGTCTTCACTTGACCAAGTGTTGACTAGAAGAACTTTATGACAGGTGTAATATTTTGGTGATGTCTTCACTTGTCCAAGTGTTGACTAGACGAACATGACAGGTGTAATATGTTGGAGATGTCTTCAAGTGACCTAGTGTTGACTAGAAGAACTTCATGACAGGTGTAATATGTTGGACATGTCTACACTTGACTACGTGTTGTCAAGAAGAACTTCATGACAGGTGTAATATGTTGGACATGTCTTCACTTGACTAAGTGTTGCCTAGAAGAACTTTATGACAGGTGTAATATGTTGGAGATGTCTTCAATTGACCAAGTGATGACTAGAAGAACATGACAGATGTAATATGTTGGAGATGTCTTCACTTGACCAAGTGTTGACTAGCAGAACATGGCAGGTGTAATATGATGGAGATGTCTTCACTTGACCAAATGTTGACTAGAAGAAATTCATGACAGGTGTAATATGTTGGACATGTCCTCTATTGACCAAGTGATGACTAGAAGAACTTCATGACAGGTGTAATATGTTGAACATATCTTCACTTGACTAAGTGTTGACTAGAAGAACTTCATGACAGGTGTAATATGTTGGACATGTCTTCACTTGACAAAATGTTGACTAGAAGAACTTCATGACAGGTGTAATATGTTGGACATGTCTTCCCTTGACCAAGTGTTGACTAGAAGAACATCGTGACAGGTGTAATATGTTGGACATGTCTTCACTTGACCAAGTGTTGACTAGAAGTACATGGCAGGTTTAATATGTTGGAGATGTCTTCACTTGACCAAGTGATGACTAGAAGAACATAACAGGTGTAATATGTTGGAGATGTCTTCACTTGACCAAGTGTTGACTAGAAGAACATGGCAGGTGTAATATGTTGGAGATGTCTTCACTTGACCAAGTTATGACTAGAAGAAGATGACAGGTGTAATATGTTGGAGATGTCTTCAATTGACCAAGTGTTGACTAGAAGAACATGACAGGTGAATATGTTGGACATGTCTTCACTTGACCACGTGTTTATTAGAAGAACTTCATGACAGGTATAATATGTTGGACATGTCTTCACTTGACCAAGTGTTGACTAGAAGAACTCCATGAGAGGTGTAATAAGTTGGAGATGTCTTCACTTGACCAAGTGTTGACTAGAATAACTCCTTGACAGGTGTAATATGTTGGAGATGTCTTCACTTGACCAAGTGTTGACTAGAAGAACTTCATGACAGTTGTAATATGTTGGAGATGTCTTCACTTGTTCAAGTGTTGACTAGACGAACTTGACAGGAGTAATATGTTGGAGATGTCTTCAAGTGACCAAGTGTTGACTAGAAGAATTTCATGACAGGTGTAATATGTTGGAGATGTCTTCACTTGACAAACTGTTGACTAGAAGAACTCCTTGAAAGGTGTAATATGTTGGACATGTCCTCACTTGACCAAGTGGTGACTAGAAGAGTCTCATGACATGTGTAATATTTTGGACATGCCCTCACTTGACCAAGTGTTGACCAGAAGAACATCATGAATCGTGTAATATGTTGGACATATCTTCACTTGACCAAGTGTTGACTAGAAGAACATGACAGGTGTAATATGTTGGACATGTCCTCACTTGACCAAGTGTTGCCTAGAAGAACTTCATGACAGGTGTAATATGTTGGAGATGTCTTCACTTGACCACGTGTTGACAAGACGAACATAACAGGTGTAATATGTTGTAGATGTTTTACTTGACCAAGTGTTGACTAGAAGAATATGGCAGGTGAAATATGTTGGGCATGTCTTCATTTGACCAAGTGATGACTAGAAGAACATGACATATGTAATATGTTCGAGATGTCTTCACTTGAAAAAGTGTTGACTAGAAGAACATGAGAGGTATATATGTTGGACATGTCTTCACTTGACCACGTGTAGACTAGAAAAACTTCATGACAGGTGTAATATGTTGGAGATGTCTTCACTTGACTAAGTGTTGTCTAGAAGAACTTCATGACAGGTGTAATATGTTGGACATGTCCTCACTTGACCAAGTGGTGACTAGAAGAGTCTCATGACAGGTGTAATATGTTGGACATGTCCTCACTTGACCAAGTGTTGACTAGAAGAACATGACAGGTGTAATATGTTGGACATGTCCTCACTTGACCAAGTGTTGCCAAGAAGAACTTAATGACAGGTGTAATATGTTGGACGTCTTCACTTGATTAATTGTTGACTAGAAGAACTTCATGACAGCTGTAATATGTTGGACATGTCTTCACTTGACCAAATGTTGACTAGAAGAACTTCATGTCAGGTGTAATATGTTGGACATGTCTTCACTTGGCAAAGTGTTGACTAGAAGTACATGGCAGGTGTAATATGTTAGAGATGTCTTCACTTGACCAAGTGTTGACTAGAAGAACATGGCAGGTGTAATATGTTGGAGATGTTTTCACTTGACCAAGTGATGACTAGAAGAAGATGACAGGTGTAATATGTTGGAGATGTCTTCACTTGACCAAGTGTTGACTAGAAGAATATGACAGGTGAATATGTTGGACATGTCTTCACTTGACCACGTGTTGACTAGAAGAACTTCATGACAGGTGTAATATGTTGGAGATGACTTCATTTGACCAAGTTTTGACAAGAAGAACTTTATGACAGGTGTAATATGTTGGACATGTCCCCACTTCACCAAGTGTTGACTAGAAGAACTTCATGACAGTTATAATATGTTGGACATGTCTTCATTTGACCAAATGTTGACTAGAAGAACTCAATGACAGGTGTAAAATGTTGTAGATGTCTTCACTTGACTAAGTCTTGACTAGCAGAACTTTATGACAGGTGTAATATGTTGGACATGTCTTCACTTGACCAAGTGTTGACTAGAAGAACTTCATGACAGGTGTAATATTTTTAATGTGTCTTCACTTGATTAAGTGTTGACTAGAAGAACTTCATGACAGGTGTAATATGTTGGACATGTCTTCACTTGACCAAGTGTTGACTAGAAGAACTTAGTGACAGGTGTAATATGTTGAACATGTCTACACTTGACTACGTGTTGACAAGAAGAACTTCATGACAGGTGTAATATGATGGACATGTCTTCACTTGACTAAGTGTTGACTAGAAGAACTTCATGAAAGGTGTAATATGTTGGACATGTCTTCACTTTACCAAATGTTGACTAGAAGAACGTCATGACAGGTGTAATATGTTGGACATGTCTTCACTTGACAAAGTGTTGACTAGAAGTACATGGCAGGTGTAATATGTTGGAGATGTCTTCACTTGACCAAATGATGACTAGAAGAAGATGACAGGTGTAATATGTTGGAGATGTCTTCACTTGACCAAGTGTTGACTAGAAGAACATGACAGGTGAATATGTTGGACATGTCTTCACTTGACCAAGTGTTGACTAGAAGAACTCCATGAGAGGTGTAATATGTTGGAGATGTCTTCACTTGACCAAGTGTTGACTAGAATAACTCCTTGACAGGTGTAATATGTTGGAGATGTCTTCACTTGACCAAGTGTTGACTAGAAGAACTTCATGACAGTTGTAATATGTTGGAGATGTCTTCACTTGTTCAAGTGTTGACTAGACGAACATGACAGGAGTAATATGTTGGAGATGTCTTCAAGTGACCAAGTGTTGACTAGAAGAATTTCATGACAGGTGTAATATGTTGGAGATGTCTTCACTTGACCAAATGTTTACTAGAAGAACTTTATGACAGGTGTAATATGTTGGAGATGTCTTCACGTGACAAACTGTTGACTAGAAGAACTCCTTGAAAGGTGTAATATGCTGGACATGTCCTCACTTGACCAAGTGGTGACTAGAAGAGTCTCATGACAGGTGTAATATTTTGGACATGTCCTCACTTGACCAAGTGGTGACCAGAAGAACATCATGAATCGTGTAATATGTTGGACATATCTTCACTTGACCAAGTGTTGACTAGAAGAACATGACAGGTGTAATATGTTGGACATGTCCTCACTTGACCAAGTGTTGCCTAGCAGAAATTCATGACAGGTGTAATATGTTGGAGATGTCTTCACTTGACCACGTGTTGACAAGACAAACATAACAGGAGTAATATGTTGTAGATGTCTTTACTTGACCAAGTGTTGACTAGAAGAATATGGCAGGTGAAATATGATGGGCATGTCTTCATTTGACCAAGTGATGACTAGAAGAACATGACATATGTAATATGTTCGAGATGTCTTCACTTGAAAAAGTGTTGACTAGAAGAACATGATAGGTATATATGTTGGACATGTCTTCACTTGACCACGTGTTGACTAGAAAACCTTCATGACAGGTGTAATATGTTGGAGATGTCTTCACTTGACTAAGTGTTGTCTAGAAGAACTTCATGACAGGTGTAATATGTTGGACATGTCCTCACTTGATCAAGTGGTGACTAGAAGAGTCTCATGACAGGTGTAATATGTTGGACATGTCCTCACTTGACCAAGTGTTGACCAGAAGAACATCTTGAATCGTGTAATATGTTGGACATATCTTCACTTGACCAAGTGTTGACTAGAAGAACATGACAGGTGTAATATGTTGGACATGTCCTCACTTGACCAAGTGTTGCCTAGAAGAACTTAATAACAGGTGTAATATGTTGGACGCCTTCACTTGATTAATTGTTGACTAGAAGAACTTCATGACAGCTGTAATATGTTATAGATGTCTTCACTTGACTAAGTGTTGACTAGAAGAACTTAATGACAGGTGTAATATGTTGGACATGTCTTCACTTGACTAAGTGTTGACTAGAAGAACTTCATGACAGGTGTAATATGTTGGACATGTCTTCACTTGACCAAATTGTGACTAGAAGAAATTCATGACAGGTGTAATATGTTGGACATGTCGTCACTTGACGAAGTGTTGACTAGAAGAACCTCATGACAGGTGTAATATGTTGGAGATGTCTTCACTTGACCAAGTGTTGACAAGAAGAACATGACAGGTGTAATATATTGTAGATGTCTTTACTTGACCAAGTGTTGACTAGAAGAATATTGCAGGTGAAATATGTTGGGCATGTCTTCATTTGACCAAGTGATGACTAGAAGAACATGACATATGTAATATGTTGGAGATGTCTTCACTTGAAAAAGTGTTGACTAGAAGAACATGACAGGTATATATGTTGGACATGTCTTCACTTGACTAATTGTTGACTAGAAGAACTTCATGACAGGTGTAATATGTTGGAGATGTCTTCACTTGACCAAGTGTTGATTAGAAGAACTTCATGACAGGTGTAATATGTTGGACATGTCCTCACTTGACCAAGTGTTGACTAGAAGAACATGACAGGTGTAATATGTTGGACATGTCCTCACTTGACCAAGTGTTGCCTAGAAGAACTTCATGACAGGTGTAATATGTTGGAAATGTCTTCACTTGATTAAGTGTTGACTATAAGAACTTCATGACAGCTGTAATATGTTGTAGATGTCTTCACTTGACTAAGTGTTGACTAGAAGAACTTAATGACAGGTGTAATATGTTGGACATGTCTTCACTTGACCAAGTGTTGACCAGAAGAATCTCATGACAGGTGTAATATATTGGACATGTCCTCACTTGTCCAAGTGTTGACTAGAAGAACTTCATGACAGGTGTAATATGTTGGACATGTCTTCACTTGACTAAGTGTTGACTAGAAGAACTTCATGACAGGTGTAATATGTTGGACATGTCTTCACTTGACCAAATGTTGAATAGAAGAACTCCATGACAGGTGTAATATGTTGGACATGTCTTCACTTGACCAAATGTTGAATAGAAGAACTTCATGACAGGTGTAATATGTTGGACATGTCTTCACTTGACTAAGTGTTGACTAGAATAACTTCATGACAGGTGTAATATGTTGGACATGTCTACACTTGACAACGTGTTGTCAAGAAGAACTTCATGACAGGTGTAATATGTTGGACATGTCTTCACTTGACCAAGTGTTGACTAGAAGAACTTCATGACATGTGTAATATGTTGGACATGTCTTCACTTGACCAAGTGTTGACTAGAAGAACTTCATGACATGTGTAATATGTTGGAGATGTCTTTACTTGACCGACTTTACCATAGGTAAATCTGTCAAGTGTGTCCAGGTGTCCGCAGGTGAGTAATCCACATAGGAATAACTGCAGTGGGTTCTGCTAATTTAACAAATATCCGATGTTCGATTAAACTGTTTAACAAGTTGAAAGTCACGTCTTAATTAGATATGACTGAGCTAGCGTATGATGGTATACGGTACTACCTGCTTTCTGTTAGCGTCGAATTTTGGATCTCATCTCATCTCATCTCATCATGTTCCTCCTGTACCATGCGGTGTCGAGGTGAAGTATAAACTTCGTGAGAGTGCCCGATTATGGGCTTCATATATCGATATTCCCATGGACTCTGTTATTCCCTCCGTCCAACGTTTACGTGGTCGGCCTCTTCCTCTGCTTCCCTCTAGTCTGTACATCATTGCTTGTTGTGGTATGCTGTTGAATGATAACCTACTTGCATGGCCAAACCATTTGACTTGCTGCTTTCTATAAAATCTAGTGCTGCTTTAACCCCCACTTTAGTCCTGATTTCTTCATTTCTGATCTTATCTCTTCTTGATACGTTGAGTATTCTTCTCAGGAACCTCATTTCTGTTGTTGTGATTTTTCTTTTCTCTTTTTCTGTCATTGTCCAGGTTTGGCATTGGTAGCATAGAGTTGGTAGGAAGATTGTGTTGTAAAGTGCTTTCTTAGTAGTTATTGATACATGTTTGTTCTTTAGTATTGGTGCCATTTGTCCAATAAGTTGATTTGCCTTATTGCACCTATTTTCGATCTCGTCTTCTGATCTGCCATTTGATGATATTATACTTCCCAGGTACTTGAAACGCTTCACTTGTTTCAAGGGATGTTCGTTTGCAATTGAAATACCACTACTTTTATCGTTTCTTTACTTATTCAGTCTATCGGTAGAGATTTGTTCGCAGCAGACGAGCATAATCTCCGGCGGGCCTATTCTCGCTGGTCTCGAGATCCGCACAGTGGAAGTATGGGAGATTTGCTTGCAAATAGACAGGCAATATCTCCTGCGGTAGCTATGGCGGGCCTATTCCCGCTGGTCGCGGGGACCGCAAAAAGTCAGGTGGGGAGTCTGACGATAGTGCACGCTTTACACAGGTCCGGACACTTGTGATCGACAGATGTGCGTGCCCCCATGGTCCGGGCTCGTACGAGGCCCTCACCTGTGGGACTTGGCTGAACGCCTCTAAGCCGGGTCCCTTGGGTGTCAGGGTCTGGCCATAACTCGCCACCGGCTCGTGGTGGTGAGGTCTCGGTGGATTGACGCTGAGCCGCCAGTGTCTGCAGCCTACCTTGTGCCAGACGTATTGGTTACCCATTCCTCTGGAATACACATGGCGAGGCCGAGAGAGGGAACATGTCGTTTGGGCGCCACATGTTCCTCTAAAGCTCTGCCCAGACATTGTGATGGAATATTGGCCACATTCCAACTCACATACTTTGGTCTGTCAAGACTGCAAGGTGTCAACGACGTTTAGGTGAATTGTTGTTGTTTGTTCTTCTTTAGTTATAGTCATTACCTCTCTTTTGCTTGTGCTAATTTTCATGTTATGTTCCCTACACATTTCGTTTAGACTATTCATGTGGTCTTGTAATTCAGCTTCTGATTGTGCTATTAGTGCTTGGTCGTCCGCAAACAGGAGTTCTCTAATGGTTAGATTTACAGATGGTTCTTCTTCTGTGTTCTCGTCAATTTTGGATCTTAATAAGATATTACTGAGTTACCGTATGACAGTAGACGATACTACCTGCTTTCTGTTAGCGCCGAATGTTGGGATGCCATGTCTTAATCAGATATGACTGAACTACTGTGTGCCAGTAGACGGTACTACCTGCTTTCTGTTAGCGCCGAATGTTGGGTGGTGCTCACCAAACCCGACACCCCACATTGTGGCAACGGCTTCGGGCGGAGGAGCGCAATTGGGAGGGTACAAGCCTTAACCTAGTACAAGGAAATACAACGTGGAGAGTATATGTCATGGCAAGGCAGACCAGACCCTAAGCCTTGGTCAGCAGCTGGTCTAGGATCGAAGCTCCGATAAGAGGACAGAGCATGGCTTTGCAGATCCGGCAGCTTCTGCAGCTTGTCTTGGTCCAGACGTATTGTTGTTACCTTTCCTCTGGAGTAAACTAGACAGGCTGCATGGGCAACACATGGTCTCTACATTTAGCCCAGGCTTTGAGCCATGGAGAGGTTTAGTGTCTCTTAACGCGGCCAGGTGACTGTCATTTAAGGAGTTACCAATTTGACATCTGCGTCTGTGTATTAGTGAACGCAGTCCCCCCCCCCCCCTCCCTCCCCCGACATGCAGAACCGAGGGTTCAATTTCAGTTGTAGTCGATTTGCAAAAATATCGTTTTGCGTTGATTTCACAGGCATGATTGTTCAGAAACTCTCTTGATCTTCCCGTGAATATGTTTAGTAAACAATATAAAATGACACAAAGTAGTGCTGCTTTACATAACAGAATTACGACACATACAGGACGTTGCGGCGATTAGCCTTCATCAACAAACAAACACATTCACAAACACAACATATAGTCAAGGAGGTCTCCTGTGAAAGGTGACGACAGGACGAGAAGAACAAAAGGATGAAAAAATGAAAGCAATGAAGAGAAAATGAGAATTGGAAAACATGTTCCTCACAGTTCCGATCTGTGTGTAACCACACTCTCTATTTCTCTATTCTGTTTCTAATATTATAAAATTTTCACCAGTTTAGGAAAGCTGTTTTATAAGTAATCAGAGAAAATACAAGTTTACAACAACGTGCCATCAATGTGGCCAAAAGGATAAACAGCGCTCGCTCTTAAACTTTCGGTGCGGCGATGACGAGGTAAGGGGTTCAACCCCGACACCGGCATAAAGATAGACTTAAACCTTCACTTTTCTTTCATAAAGCAATGGCAAACTACAAAACATGGAAATAATTATAATTTCTTCAAATGACATGCAACATGAGAGAGAGAGAGAGAGAGAGAGAGAGAGAGAGAGAGAGAGAGAGAGAGAGAGAGAGAGAGAGAGAGAGAGTGAGAGAGAGAGAGAACGAACGAACGAACGAACGAACAAACTTTATTTTCAAAGGGTTAAGAATTGGGCACGCAGGCCCGTCTAACATTCTGCCCTTCTATCACTCTCTTTCATACATTATTTCATTCACACATCATTCAAGGCTAACAAAGAACAGTAACAATATAAAAGATATGCATTATAAAGGCATGGGCAAAATGCAAACATCAAAACTACACGACACAGTAATATTAGATAATGGTCTGACACTTGTTATTAGCCATGTGAAATATACTGGCCTACAAAAAGGTGATTGGCTGTTATACTAGGGTTTTGTTATTATTATTATTATCTCAATTATTAAGGGGGAAGGTAATCCGTATTGAGATAGTGTTCGAATATTTTGCGATTATATGAATAGGGATTGGTGATGTCTTTGATTTCTTGTGGAAGATTGTTCCACAGCTGAGATGCAGAGTACGTTAAGCTTGTTTTGTATAAGTCAATCCTAGGCTTCGGAATGTGTAGTATATTTAAACGTTTACTGTGTCTAGCATTATATTTAAACAAAGGCCAAAGGTAATTTGGGGCATTCCGATGCAGGATTTTGTGAATTAGTTTAGCTTTATTGAAAAGCAGGCGTTTGCGGAATGGTAGTAACTGAAGGCGTTTATACAGGCTAGGATTGTCAGATAAATGTTTGCTATAAATTAGACTCATGGCCCGTTTCTGGAGTGAGTAAAGTCGCTTAGTGTTTGAATTAGAACAACCGTCCCAGATTGTAGAGCAGTAGTCAAAGTGTGTCTGTATATGAGAAGTATAGAATAGTTTCCTTGTGTCCTCATCAAGGAAGTTTTTAATCTTGGCGAGTTGATAGACTTTTTTCGCTGTTTGTTTAATGAGCGCTTGAACATGGGAATTAAAGGTTAGGTTTCTATCAATGATTAGGCCTAATGTTTTGTGCTCAATTACACTTTCTACTGGCATGTTATCGATGTGAAGTTGAAGTGATGTGTGTGGGCTTAGAGTTTGAAGTCTTTGTCTGGTTGTTAATAACATTGCTTTTGTTTTAGTGATGTTAATTTGCATACGGTTTGAATAGCTCCACTTAACTACATTATTTAATTCTTGTTGTAAAGACGACTCCAGTAAAATACAGTTTTCAGCGTTTGTGTACACCGTACAGTCATCTGCAAATAGATCGCAGGACGACGAAAGATGCAAAGGTAGATCGTTAATATATATGGCAAATAATAGAGGGCCAAGAATAGAGCCTTGCGGTACTCCAATATTGAAGGTAGTGGTTTGAGACAGAGATTTATTGTGTGATACTACTTGCTTTCTGCTTGATAGAAAAGATGATATTAGAGTGACTACATTAAGGCCAATTTTCATTGTCTCGAGTTTTTTAATTAAAATAACATGGTCTATCATATCAAATGCTTTCTTGAAATCAATAAACACAGTTCCACATAGACTGTTGTTGTTTATATTCTGGTGCCAATTTTCTATCATGTTTGTTAGGGCCGTATGGCAAGAATATTTTGGTCGAAATCCTGATTGGCTGTCAACAATAAGCTTGTTGCGAACTAGATACTGTAATGTTACTTTATGGATGTGTTTTTCTAGTGGCTTAGATAGTGATGATAGTAAGGAAATGGGTCTGTAATTGTTCGGGAGACCATTGTCCAATGAACCAGATTTAAGAAGAGGGTACACTTTAGCGATTTTGAGAGCTGATGGAAAGTGGCCTTTGGTTAGACACTGATTATATACATAGGTTAGTGATGTACAAATCACTGGTGCAGCACAACGGAGAATCCGGTTGCTGATTCCATCTAACCCAGATGAGGTTGTGTTTTTTTAGGTTACTGAGGTAAGTGAATACTTCAGTGATTGTCATTAGCGGTATGTCGGAAAGAATATCGCGGGAGCATCTATTCTCGCAAAACGATGACAATAAAGATAAGTTGCAAGGAGAATTAGGTATTGAAGCCTTCAACTGGTCTATGTCAGTTTGAAAAAATTTACTGAATTGGTGGCATGTAATATGATTTGATGGTAAAGAATTTCGGAAGTTATACTTGTTTGTCAAGGTGTTAATTGCCTTCCATATATCCTTACTATTTGTTTTATCCATTACTAAGTTCTTAAATTAATTTTTCTTTTCCCGTCGTATACTATATTGAACTTTGTTTCTAAGAGTACGGTATGCACTGAGATCCCGCTTTTTATGTGCTTTATCTCTGTCTCTCATAATTTCAAGTATTTCCTGGGTGATCCAAGGTGGCTTGACGTGGTGTTTTACTCGAACTTCCTTGACTGGCACATGTCTATCAAAAACATCAATAAAGGTTTTCATCCAGAATTCCAGAGCATCATCCGGGTCAGGAAGCTGATAAACATTGTCTAGAGGTGAACTGAGCAAGTCCTGTAAAAATGCGTTTTGGTTGAAATTTTTGTAACTTCTATATTTTACACTTATGTGTTTATGTTTAGGAGTTTTAATTCCTTTTTTAGACCACGTGCAGCATATTGGGTAGTGATCGCTCATTGCACAATTTGGTACGGTGCATTCTATGATGTTGTCTGAGCAAGTTACATAAATGTGATCTATGACTGTTGAAGATGACTTTGTTACTCTAGTAGCTTGTTGTACTATTTGTTGGAAATTGTATGATGCAATTATATTTCCCCATATTATGTTGGATTTGTTGGTGTCAATGTTAAAGTCTCCGAGTAGTATAATTTCCTTCCCAGAAGCGAAAACCACATCCATCATGGTAGTGAAGTTTTCATACCAGACGTGTCCAGGACTGGGATTTCTATAAAGGTAGCCAATTATCAGGGGTGTGCGGTTTTGAAGTTTTAGCTCTAGCCAGATACATTCTATTTCGCAAGTTTCAAAGTCTAGCGTACGGCGAGCATTTAGTAAATTAGAAACATAGGTTATTATGCCTGTCTCGTGTTTCCTACAGGGATCAGAGAGAGAGAGAGAGAGAGAGAGAGAGAGAGAGAGAGAGAGAGAGAGAGAGAGAGAGAGAGAGAGAGAGAGAGAGAGAGAGAGAGAGAGAGATTAATGTGGCTGACATTGAAAAAAATAAGAAAGACAGAGAGACAATCAGAGGGAGAGAATATTCTCCCTGACATTGCAAAAATCAGAGAGAGAAAGAGGGAGATAGAGAGAGAGAGAGAGAGAGAGAGAGAGAGAGAGAGAGAGAGAGAGAAAGAGAGAGAGAGAGAGAGAGAGAGAGAGAGAGAATGATGTCGCTGACATTGTAAAATGAGATAGAGAGAGAGAGAGAGAGAGAGAGAGAGAGAGAGAGAGAGAGAGAGAACACATCACAACAATGAACATATAACTCAAACAACACACAACAATGAACATATAACTCAAAGAACACACAACAACAAACATATAACACAAAGAACACACAACAACGAACATACACAACGCACAAAATGTCGGGAAACAGCAACTCGCAAAGTCTAACACTAAATATATTTAATAATCATGGCGGGGGAGGGGGCGGGGCTAATCCAGGTACTCTCGAGACAGATTGTCCCAATAAGCACAACGTCCGCCGTCTGTACGGCCAGCCCTGATCTGAGTGGACTTGGTAAACTGCAGGATGTTGGCCAGGCCAGAGGCTGAGTACTTGGGCCATCTGGGCCTGTCCCTGGGGCCTGGCGTCGGGTTTCTGAATGGAGATATATATATATATAACATGTCACGCCATCAATAACCAGCAGCATACACCTAAGAGAATCGTTGACTTCAGCTGGCTCCAGTATTAAATGCCGACTGCTGTGTACATGACTTCATGTTTTAACTAGATCACTCATTTGTCCCAAAGACATCTCCTACTCTGTGTTTGTCATGGAATAGTACCATGGTAAGCTTGAGAGCTTGTATGAATAGATGACTAGTAGTTTACTCACTTTGACAAGCGACGAGCTCAGGCGTCCAACCCTCCATGGACCGTGCTCACGACATCCCCTGCGCAAACCGCTGTCAATTTCGCTAGACCGACCGCCACTCGGTGGCTGATGCGGCCAGTCTCGCGCCGACCGCCTTCACGTCCTCAGACATTTCCGGTTTTCATGTAAGGCTGGGTCCATCTGGGGCCCATGTCAGGCTGGCTCAAAGGCTGGGTCCATCTGGTAGCCATGTCAGGTTGGGTCCATCTGGTAGCCATGTCAGGCTGGGTCCATGTCAGGCTGGGTCCATCTGGTAGCCATGTCAGGCTGGGTCCATGTCAGGCTGGGTCCATCTGGTAGCCATTTCAGGCTGGGTCCATCTGGTAGCAATGTCAGGCTGGGTCCATGTCAGACTGGGTCCATCTGGTAGCCATTTCAGGCTGGGTCCATCTGGTAGCAATGTCAGGCTGGGTCCATGTCAGGCTGGGTCCATGTCAGGCTGGGTCCATCTGGTAGCCATGTCAGGCTGGGTCCATGTCTGGCTGGGTCCATGTCAGGCTGGGTCCACCTGGTAGCCATTTCAGGCTGGGTCCATCTGGTAGCCATGTCAGGCTGGGTCCATCTGGTAGCCATGTCAGGCTGGGTCCATCTGGTGGCCAAGCCAGGCTGGATCTATCTGGTAGCTTTATCAGGTTGGGTCCATCTGGTAGCCATTGTCAGGCTGGGTCCATCTGGTAGCCATGTCAGGCTGGGTCCATCTGCAGTCCATGTCAGGTTGGGTCCATCTGGTAGCCATGTCAGGCTGGGTCCATCTGGGGCCCAGGTCCAATAAAACAATTGAAACCCCCACAATGCTGTGCCATGACCAGCTAGTGGTGGCCGAGCCAGGCGACTTCTGCTCCAGGCATTGACAGCAGAACGAGGAAGTCTACCAACGTTTCCACAGTTCTGTGCCCGTCATCTTCAGACTCCAATTACACGGGAGAGGGAGCCTGTGAATACTTTACCGCATCTGCTTATGTCAGTGTACCCTCCTCACGTGTGTAGTGTGTCAGTGTGTCTGACTGAACTGTCCTGTACCCTCCTCACGTGTGTAGTGTGCCAGTGTGTCTGACTAAACTGTCCTGTACCCTCACGTGTGTAGTGTGCCAGAGTGTCTGACTAAACTGTCCTGTACCCTCCTCACGTGTGTAGTGTGTCAGTGTGTCTGACTAAACTGTCCTGTACCCTCCTCATGTGTGTAGTGTGCCAGTGTGTCTGACTGAACTGTATTGTACCCTCCTCATGTGTGTAGTGTGCCAGTGTGTCTGACTGAACTGTCCTGTACCCTCCTCATGTGTGTAGTGTGCCAGTGTGTCTGACTAAACTGTCCTGTACTCTCCTCATGTGTGTAGTGTGCCAGTGTGTCTGACTAAACTGTCCTGTACTCTCCTCACGTGTGTAGTGTGTCAGTGTGTCTGACTAAACTGTCCTGTACTCTCCTCACGTGTGTAGTGTGTCAGTGTGTCTGACTAAACTGTCCTGTACCCTCCTCACGTGTGTAGTGTGCCAGTGTGTCTGACTAAACTGTCCTGTACCCTCCTCATGTGTGTAGTGTGCCAGTGTGTCTGACTAAACTGTCCTGTACCCTCCTCATGTGTGTAGTGTGCCAGTGTGTCTGACTAAACTGTCCTGTACCCTCCTCATGTGTGTAGTGTGCCAGAGTGTCTGACTAAACTGTCCTGTACCCTCCTCATGTGTGTAGTGTGCCAGAGTGTCTGACTAAACTGTCCTGTACCCTCCTCATGTGTGTAGTGTGCCATTGTGTCTGACTAAACTGTCCTGTACCCTCCTCATGTGTGTAGTGTGCCAGTGTGTCTGACTAAACTGTCATGTACCCTCCTCATGTATTTAGTGTGCCAGAGTGTCTGACTAAACTGTCCTGTACCCTCCTCACGTGTGTAGTGTGTCAGTGTGTCTGACTAAACTGTTCTGTACCCTCCTCATGTGTGTAGTGTGCCAGTGTGTCTGACTAAACTGTCCTGTACCCTCCTCACGTGTGTAGTGTGTCAGTGTGTCTGACTAAACTGTCCTGTACCCTCCTCATGTGTGTAGTGTGCCAGAGTGTCTGACTAAACTGTCCTGTACCCTCCTCATGTGTGTAGTGTGCCAGTGTGTCTGACTAAACTGTCCTGTACCCTCCTCATGTGTGTAGTGTGCCAGTGTGTCTGACTAAACTGTCCTGTACCCTCCTCATGTGTGTAGTGTGCCAGTGTGTCTGACTAAACTGTCCTGTACCCTCCTCATGTGTGTAGTGTGCCAGAGTGTCTGACTAAACTGTCCTGTACCCTCCTCATGTGTGTAGTGTGCCAGAGTGTCTGACTAAACTGTCCTGTACCCTCCTCATGTGTGTAGTGTGCCAGTGTGTCTGACTAAACTGTCCTGTACCCTCCTTACGTGTGTAGTGTGTCAGTGTGTCTGACTAAACTGTCCTGTACCCTCCTCATGTGTGTAGTGTGCCAATGTGTCTGACTAAACTGTTCTGTACCCTCCTCATGTGTGTAGTGTGCCAGAGTGTCTGACTAAACTGTCCTGTACCCTCCTCATGTGTGTAGTGTGCCATTGTGTCTGACTAAACTGTCCTGTACCCTCCTCATGTGTGTAGTGTGCCAGTGTGTCTGACTAAACTGTCCTGTACCCTCCTCATGTGTTTAGTGTGCCAGAGTGTCTGACTAAACTTTCCTGTACCCTCCTCACGTGTGTAGTGTGTCAGTGTGTCTGACTAAACTGTCCTGTACCCTCCTCATGTGTGTAGTGTGCCAGTGTGTCTGACTAAACTGTCCTGTACCCTCCTCACGTGTGTAGTGTGTCAGTGTGTCTGACTAAACTGTCCTGTACCCTCCTCATGTGTGTAGTGTGCCAGTGTGTCTGATTAAACTGTCCTGTACCCTCCTCATGTGTGTAGTGTGCCAGTGTGTCTGACTAAACTGTCCTGTACCCTCCTCATGTGTGTAGTGTGCCAGTGTGTCTGACTAAACTGTCCTGTACCCTCCTCACGTGTGTAGTGTGTCAGTGTGTCTGACTAAACTGTCCTGTACCCTCCTCATGTGTGTAGTGTGCCAGTGTGTCTGACTAAACTGTCCTGTACCCTCCTCACGTGTGTAGTGTGTCAGTGTGTCTGACTAAACTGTCCTGTACCCTCCTCATGTGTGTAGTGTGCCAGTGTGTCTGACTGAACTGTCCTGTACCTTTACGTGTGTAGTGTGTCAGTGTCGCTGACTGAACTGTCCTGTATCCTTACGTGTGCAGTGCGTCAGTGTGCCTGACTGAACTGTCCTGTATCCTGATCACGTGTGTAGTGTGTCAGTGTGCCTGACTAAACTGTCCTGTACCCTCCTCGCGTGTGTAGTGTGTCAGTGTGTCTGACTAAACTGTTCTGTTCCATCCTCATGTGTGTAGTGTGTCAGTGTGTCTGACTAAACTGTCCTGTATCCTCCTCACGTGTGTAGTGTGTCAGTGTGTCTGACTAAACTGTCCTGTATCCTCCTCATGTATAGAGTGAGTCAGTGAGAGAACTCTCGTAGACAATGGTCAAACTGTTGAGTGTTTTTGTGTATGTGCACATGACGGGGCTAATCTTAACTCTGTTATTGTGTATGTGCACATGACGGGGCTAATCTTAACTCTGTTTCTGTTTCATAAGAAGGGGATTGCAACTGAAACAAAATCGGTGTACGTTGTTATGACAATATAAGAAATATGACCAAAAGGAAGATGTGTACTTTGTAAGGACAATATATGACCACACACATCTCATAATATAATATTATTATTATTATACTCCTTGTCGTGAAACACTGGTGACCATGTCTATCCACGAACTTTTGTTTCGTGTACTGCCAGTTTTCACAACCTTCTTTCTGTCTCGTGTACTACCAATCTTCTTATAGCCCATGCCGTGTGGAGTTGGTGATCATGTTTGTCCACAGCCTTCTGTCTCATGTACTACCAATCTTCTTATAGTCCAAGCCGTGTGGCGTTGGAGATCATGTCTGTCCACAACCTTCTGTCTCGTGTACTGCCAATCTTCTTATAGCCCATGTCGTGTGGCGTTGGTGATCATGTCTGTCTGCAGCCTTCTGTCTCGTGTACTACCAATCTTCTTATAGTCCATGCCGTGTGGCGTTGGTGATCATGTATATCCACAGCCTTGTGTCTAGTGTACTATTAATGTTCTTATAGTCCATGCCGTGTGACTTTGTTATACCAACCATCGAAATCAACGAAGAACTATCTGCACCCACATCACCCACTTGTCTAGACCTATGTTTTTGTGTGTTCAAGAATGAATGAAAGATGGGAGACATCATGCATGTCTATATCTGTGTTCTTGAATGAAGGAAAGATGGGAAATGTCATACATGTCTAGATCTGTTTTTGTGTTTATGAATGGATGATAGATGAGAGATGTCATACTTGTCTAGCCCTGTGTTAAAGGCGTTGCAATAGCACATACATGTCTCTAACAAAGGCAATACTATCACCACATTACACATGTCACGTACAATACTGTCACCACATTACACATGTCACGAACAATACTGTCACCACATTACACATGTCTCGTACAATACTGTCACCACATTACACGTGTCACGTACAATACTGTCACCACATTACACATGTCGTGTACAATACTGTCACCACATTACACATGTCACGTACAATACTGTTACCACATTACAAGTGTCACGTATAATACTATCACCACATTACACGTGTCACGTACAATAATGTCACCACATTACACGTGTCACGTACAATACTGTCACCACATTACACATGTCGTGTACAATACTGTCACCACATTACACATGTCACGTACAATACTGTTACCACATTACAAGTGTCACGTACAATACTATCACCACATTACACGTGTCACGTACAATACTGTCACTACATTACACGTGTCACGTACAATACTGTCACCACATTACACGTGTCACGTACAATACTGTCACCACATTACACATGTCACGTACAATACTGTCACCACATTACACGTGTCACGTACAATACTGTCACCACATTTCACATGTCACGTACAATACTATCACCACATTACACATGTCACGTACAATACTGTCACCACATTACACATGTCACGTACCCGTATTTAGCAAAATTTGCCCACAGTTGCATCATTGATTGCTTCAGCATGGTCTCTCTCCAGGAAAAAGCCGGGAAGTCACGTGACGTGGTGCCAAACACAAAAGGAATTTCAATTGCCAGGGTGGCACCCGCCCAAGGTGCCAGCGCGGTGACGTCACGACCGTGGTCGAAGGAATACAGATACACAGTTTGGGACGCATTGGCGTAAGCGGTTACCTGGCGACGGATTGGGCAGCGAAAAAAAGCGTCTGATGACACTTGAATAAGTAAGGATAGACTCGGGTTCCTATCTACCTGTTTGAGCATGTTGTAGTTGTAGAGCAGTTTGACTTGACAAATGACGTCGGGGATGAATTCAGGTTTGAGTAGAGTTGACAGCAACGCGGTTAAATTTGAGTCGAGTTCCTGGACAGACAAGTACAACTATTGAAATGTTGCTGGAAAAAAACCTTGAATTGTTACACAAACATAATCTAATGTGCACACAACTTCATCCTGTCGAATATAAAACAGCTTCACAACAGAGACTGAATATAGAACTGACAACAACAAGGGAAGTACAACAACTCACAGAACTACCAACAACAAGGGAAGTACAACTCACAGAACTACCAACAACAAGGGAAGTACAACTTACAGAACTACCAACAACAAGGGAAGTACAACTCACAGAACTACCAACAACAAGGGAAGTACAACTCACAGAACTACCAACAACAAGGGAAGTACAACAACTCACATAACTACCAACAACAAGGGAAGTACAACTCACAGAACTACCAACAACAAGGGAAATACACCAACTTACATAACTACCAACAACAAGGGAAGTACAACAACTCACATAACTACCAACAACATGGAAATGCAACAACTTACATAACTACCAACAACAAGGAAAGTACAACATCTCACATAACTACCAACAACATGGAAATACAACAACTCACATAACTATCAGCAACAAGGGAATTACAACACTCAAGGAACTATCAACAACAAGGGAAGTACAACAACTCACATAACTACCAACAACAAGGGAAGTACAACAACTCACATAACTACCAACAACATGGAAATACAACAACTTACATAACTACCAACAGCAAGAGAATTACAACAACTCACATAACCACCAACAACATGGAAATACAACAACTCACATAACTACCAACAACATGGAAATACAACAACTTACATAACTACCAACAACAAGGGAAGTACAACAACTCACATAACTACTAACAACAAGGGAATTACAACACTCAAGGAACTACCAACAACAAGGGAAATACACCAACTTACATAAATACCAACAACAAGGGAAGTACAGCAACTTACATAACTACCAACAACAAGGGAATTACAACACTCAAGGACCTACCAACAACAAGGGAAGTACAACAACTCACATAACTACCAACAACATAGAAATACAACAACTTACATAACTACCAACAACAAGGGAAGTACAACAACTCACATAACTACCAACAACATGGAAATACAACAAATCACATAACTACCAACAACATTGAAATACAACAACTTACATAACTACCAACAACAAGGGAAGTATAACAACTCACATAACTACCAACAACATGGAAATACAACAACTCACATAATTACCAACAACAAGGGAATTACAACAACTCACATAACTACCAACATCAAGGGAATTACAACAACTCACAGATTTAGCAAACAACAATGGAAATACAACAACTCACATAACTACCAACAACAATGGAATTACAAAACTCACAGAACTACCAGCAACAAGGGAAATACAACTCATATAACTAACAACAACAACGGAATTACAACAACTCACATAACTACCAACAACAAGGGAATTACAACAACTCACATAACTACCAACAACAAGGGAATTACAACAACTCACATAACTACCAACAACAAGGGAAATACAACAACTCACATAACTACCAACAACAAGGGCAATACAACAACTCACAGAACTACCAACAACAAGTGAAATACAACTCACATAACTACCAACAACAAAGGAAGTACAACACTCAAGGAACTACCAACAACAAGGGAATTACAACACTCAAGGAACTACTAACAACAACGGAATTACAACACTCAAGGAACTACCAACAACAAGGGAATTACAACACTCAAGGAACTATCAACAACAAGGGAATTACAACACTCAAGGAACTACCAACAACAAGGGAATTACAACACTCAAGGAACTAACCACAACAAGGGAATTTCAACACTCAAGGAACTAACAACAAGGGAATTACAACAACTTACATAACTACCAACAACAAGGGAAGTACAACATCTCTCATAAATACACCAACAACAAGGGAAGTACAACAACTCACATAAATACCAACAACAAGGGAAGTACAACAACTCACATAAATACCAACAACAAGGGAAGTACAACAACTCACATAACTACCAACAACAAGGGAAGTACAACAACTCACATAACTACCAACAACATGGAAATACAACAACTTACATAACTACCAACAGCAAGAGAAGTACAATAACTCACATAACCACCAACAACATGGAAATACAACAACTCACATAACTACCAACAACATGGAAATACAACAACTTACATAACTACCAACAACAAGGGAAGTATAACAACTCACATAACTACCAACAACATGGAAATACAACAACTCACATAACTACCAACAACAAGGGAATTACAACACTCAAGGACCTACCAACAACAAGGGAAGTACAACAACTCACATAACTACTAACAACAAGGGAATTACAACACTCAAGGAACTACCAACAACAAGGGAAATACACCAACTTACATAACTACCAACAACAAGGGAAGTACAGCAACTTACATTACTACCAACAACAAGGGAATTACAACACTCAAGGACCTACCAACAACAAGGGAAGTACAACAACTCACATAACTACCAACAACATAGAAATACAACAACTTACATAACTACCAACAACAAGGGAAGTACAACAACTCACATAACTATCAACAACATGGAAATACAACAAATCACATAACTACCAACAACATTGAAATACAACAACTTATATAACTACCAACAACAAGGGAAGTATAACAACTCACATAACTACCAACAACATGGAAATACAACAACTCACATAATTACCAACAACAAGGGAATTACAACAACTCACATAACTACCAACACCAAGGGAATTACAACAACTCACAGATTTAGCAAACAACAATGGAAATACAACAACTCACATAACTACCAACAACAATGGAATTACAAAACTCACAGAACTACCAGCAACAAGGGAAATACAACTCATATAACTAACAACAACAACGGAATTACAACAACTCACATAACTACCAACAACAAGGGAATTACAACAACTCACATAACTACCAACAACAAGGGAATTACAACAACTCACATAACTACCAACAACAAGGGAATTACAACAACTCACATAACTACCAACAACAATGGAAATACAACAACTCACATAACTACCAACAACAAGGGAACTACAACAACTCACAGAACTACCAACAACAAGTGAAATACAACTCACATAACTACCAACAACAAAGGAAGTACAAAACTCAAGGAACTACCAACAACAAGGGAATTACAACACTCAAGGAACTACTAACAACAAGGGAATTACAACACTCAAGGAACTACCAACAACAAGGGAATTACAACACTCAAGGAACTATCAACAACAAGGGAATTACAACACTCAAGGAACTACCAACAACAAGGGAATTACATCACTCAAGGAACTAACAACAACAAGGGAATTTCAACACTCAAGGAACTAACAACAAGGGAATTACAACAACTTACATAACTACCAACAACAAGGGAAGTACAACAACTCTCATAAATACACCAACAACAAGGGAAGTACAACAACTCACATAACTACCAACAACAAGGGAAGTACAACAACTCACATAAATACCAACAACAAGGGAAGTACAACAACTCACATAAATACCAACAACAAGGGAATTACAACAACTCCAATAACTACCAACAACATGGGAAGTACAACAACTCACGTAAGTTCCAACAACAAGGGAAGTACAACAACTCACATAAATACCAGCAACAAGGGAAGTACAACAACTCACATAACTACCAACAACAAGGGAAGTACAACAACTCAAATAAATACCAACAACAAGGGAAGTACAACAACTCACATAAATACCAACAACAAGAGAAATACCAGAGACAGAAGGATGTAGACAGACATGGTCACTAATACGACATGGCATGGACTATAAGATTAATATACAGAGAGAAATTCTTTATATTACTATAGAACATTATGGTCAATTCGGGCAATGGGCAGGTCATTTATGGACCGCTGTTGAACCAGTCTTGGAGTCTAGATGAGCTCACTCCAGCCATTCTAACAAACTAGGGATAACTAAACATTGTAAAGGAGACGGACACACAACACAGTCACCTGGTCAGAGAGAACCGGGGGTTGTCGTCTTAAATTAAAGGTGGTAGCGAGTCCACGGCCGACTGCATACGTGCCATCATCAAGGTTGTTTCCCGTCATGATTTCACATCGCTTGAAGTCTGTGGACACATCCAGCGTGTCATCATTTATAAACACATCCATCGTGTCATCATTTATAAACACATCCATCGTGTCATCATTTATAAAAACATCCATCGTGTCATGATTTATAAACACATCCATCGTGTCAACATTTCTAAACACATCCATCGTGTCATAATTTATAAACACATCCACCGTGTCATCATTTAAAAACACACCCATCGTGTCATCATTTATAAACACATCCATCGTGTCATCATTTGTAAACGTATCCATCGTGTCATCATTTATAAACACATCCATCGTGTCATCATTTATAAACACATCTATAGTGTCATCATATATAAACACATCCATCGTGTCATCATTTATAAAACCATCCATCGTGTCACCATTTATAAACACATCCATCGTGTCATCATTTAAAAACACATCCATCGTGTCATCATTTATAAAAACATTTATAGTGTCATCATTTATAAACACATCCAGAGTGTCATCATTTATAAACACATCCATCGTGTCATAATATATAATCACATTAATCGTGTCATCAATTATAAACACATCCATCGTGTCATCAATTATAAACACATCCATCGTGTCATCAATTATAAACACATACATCGTGCCATCAATTATAAATACATCCATCGTGTCAGCATTTATAAACACATCCATCGTGTCATCATTTATAAACACATCCATCGTGTCATCATTTATAAACACATCCATCGTGTCATCATTTATAAACACACCCAGCGTGTCATCATTTAAAAACACGTCTATCGTGTTATCATTTATAAACACACCCATCGTGTCATAATTTATAAACACATTCATCGTGTCATCATTTATAAACACATACATCGTGTCATCATTTCGTGTCTTATTCTCGGATTAGGGTGTCATGGTCATCATTCGTACTTGTTAAAACGTCGTGGACCATCTTTGTAGATGTACTCAGGATTACTTGACGCTGTTCAAGCTCGGTAAATCATTGGGTCCTGTAGTACTGTCCTGTGACACTTGTGGTGCCTCTTTCTTATAATATTACATATTTACAATAGTAATGGCATTCTTTCACATCTCTCACGATTATACGACACATTCATTCGCATAATAATAATAGTATGTATACAATTTATTTACAATGGGAGATTAAATCTTCCCTATCACACCGTTCTTCACAGCGTAACTGACATGATGTCACAATTGGCTGTGGTGTTGAGCACCATTTAATTTGCAGTTTATACACCATCTGCAATGTGCTCGGGTGTTACCTGGCTATTGGGTGAGTCGTATGGACATCTAGATAGAAGATCGGCCAGTGAGTTATGTGAGCCTCTTATATGTCTGATTTCGAAGCTATAATCCTGCAGAAGAAGGGACCATCTTGCCACTCTGTGGTTACTTGGGGTTCCACTGGTGATAAATGTCAACGGACTATTGTCTGTTTCTATAATGAAGTGTTTATCTAAAAGAAATTTTGAAAGTTTACGTACCGAGAACACAAGAGCAAGGGCTTCCAGTTCCGGCATGCTGTAATTTCGTTCACTGGTGTTCAATTTCCGAGAGACGTAGTATACAGGGTACAATATTTGGTCGTGCTCTTGAAGCAGTACCCCTCCAATGGCTACGGAGCTCGCATCGCATCTTAGCCTGAAAATAGTGCTAAGATCGGGTAATTTTAGAATAGGTTCACTGGAAAAATAAGATAGTACTTTCGCAAATGCAGGCCTTAAACATTCGCTGTTTACAATGACATTAGGATGTTTGTTTGTTAGTAAATCAGTGAAACATTTGGTCAATTCAGCAAAATGAGGAATAAATTGTCTATAATAATTCAAAAGACCTAACACACTTCGCAACTCTTTCTTGGTTGTCGGAAGCGACAATTTCAACATTCTAGACATGACATTATCGTCAGTTGATATAAAGCCATCTGAGATCTTATAGCCCAAAAATGAAATTTCTTGAAAGGCTATATAAACTTTGGATGGTTTTATTGTCAGTCCATGTTGTCTAATCCTGTCGAATGTCTGCTGTAGTGCTGTTATGTGGTCTGTCATGTTCTTTGTATGTATGCAAATGTCGTCCATGTACCAAATGATGTTAGAAATGCCTGTCAAAAGTCGTCTTGTCATTCTGACAAAGGTTGCTGGAGCATTAACTAGCCCGAATGGCAACTTGCACCATTCGTATAGTCCCCAGGGTGTGGCAAATGCTGTCAGATATATGCTGTCAGCATGTACAGGTATTTGCCAGTAACCTTTTGTCATGTCAAGTTTAGTAAAGTAACGTGAGTCAGTCAGTTCAGTTAGTATGTCTTCACAGTTGCTCATTGGTTCTAAATCCAACTGTGTAATGCTGTTGAGTTTCCTATAGTCAACACAGAGTCTTATTGTGTTGTCCTTTTTTCTCACAATGACAATCGGTGAACAAAAATGTGATTGTGAACGTCGGATGATATGGTTTGCTTCTAAATCAATAATTTCTTGGTGTAATTTGTCTTTGTAGTGTATAGGAATGGAATATGGTCTGCATTTTATTGGGATGTCAGACGTCAAAATAATATGATGATGCACTAAGTCTGTCTGTCCTGGGTTGTTAGAAAAAATTGTACTGTATTCTTGTAATACTTGTCTGCAACTGTCGGTCTGTGTCTGCGTCAGCTTGGGATTTACCTTTATGTCCTGTAGGTTGGTTGTCGTGTCAAGTACTGGTGTTGGTATCTCGTCAGTATCGTTGTCGTCTGTCTGGTCCACTATTGTTGTGCTTGCTGTAGTCTCTACTTGTTCGTCGTCCCTGTGGTAATATGGTTTGAGCATGTTAATATGAGAAATCTTGTGTTTGTCCCTAATTGCAATTTCGTAATCTACTGTCGAAATTTGTCGTAACACATTAAACAGTCCTTGCCATGAGTCTGTGTGAAGATGTCTGTCACTTGGCAATAGAAGAAGAACGTCCTGTCCTGGCGTCAGAGTAATTGTTCTATTTCCTCTGTTAGCGTATTGTCGGTAGATAGCACCAGATTTTTGTAGTGCTTCTTTCGCTACCACACATGATCTCATGATTCTATCGCGCAATGATGTTACATGTTCATACGATGAAATGGGTGTAGATATAGTTTTACTGTCAGTCAGCATAGACTGGTACAAAGATAATGGGCCGCGTGGTTTGGCACCATATACAATTTCAAATGGTGAGAATCCAGTGCTGGAATGTGGCACTTCCCTATATGCAAATAAAACAGCATGTAGATACGTGTCCCAATCTTCGGGAAGTTCTTGGGTTACTTTAGAGAGCATATGTTTAAGATCGCCGTTGATCTTTTCTATGATACCCATGGAGTGTGGGTGGTACGGGCTGTTAAAGCATTGCTTCACCCCTAACATCTTAGTAAATGCTTGTGTAGCTGCGGCAATAAACTGACTACCCCGATCTGAAAGGATGGTATCAGGGAATCCTACCCTTGCAAAAATATGGAAGAATACTTCCATTATGTCTTTGGAAGTTATTTTCTTCATCGGAATGGCTTCTGCCCACCGACTACATAAATCAATTATTGTTACAATATATTTGTTTCCTCTCGATGTTACGTGGTTAAGAGGACCAACTATATCGACCGAGATCTTTTCAAACGGTCTACTTGCCAAATCAGTGATTTGCAGTTCTGCTTGCGGGTGTTTCCCCCTTTTAGCAAGCTTTTGGCAGATGTCACACGATCTGCAATACAGTTTGGTATCATTGCAAAATTTAGGCCAATAGAATTGAGTAAGTAACCTTGCTCGTGATTTAGCATACGCCATATGACCTGCAAATGGTATGTCATGCGCTAGCTGTAATGCTTGGTTGCGGTTTTCTGAAGGTAGCACCGTTTGTTCTGTAGTGCTAGAACCTTTGGTATAGTACCGTGTCAGAATTCCGTTTTTCAGAGCAAAATACCATTTAGCGTTCTTTGCTACTCGTGGCTTTTGGCCCATTAGTTTAAAATACTTCTGCAGAGATCGATCGGCTTTTTGAGCTGTTATAAATTTCTCCCTGGTTGTTTGAGGAGATGTTACAACTGGGCTTATTAGCTGTAAAGCCTCTGTCTTATCGATTCGATCTTGCATTTGAGCAGTAGATCTGGTTACTGCATTTGTAATATCAAGGTTATCATTTACATTACAACTTGGTGTTACATTCAAACAACTACATTCATGTGCTGACGTTGCCGAATTGGCATACATACATTCATTTACAGGTGGTAATACATCATGAATGGTGATTTGTAATGAAGGTGAAATGGTATTATCAATGTTACAAGTGACAGAGGATATAATACTGTCATGTGGCATATCATTTACCTCAGGAAGGTTACCAATGATGACATCCATCCATCCATCATGTGCCATGCCGGTAAGCGTGGGCGGTCATGTTCTGCCATCTCACTCGATCACCAGAGTCGTGGATCAGCTCCGTGTTTCTGTCTCGACCATGCCACAAGGCCAAGCCATCCATGTACTTGCTTCTAGGTCTTCCCCTTGGTCTGTTCCCCTCGATCTTACCAGTTGTCACCAAATTCTCCAATCCATTTCTTCTCATAACATGCCCAAAAAATTTTGACTGTCTACGTCTAATTTCTCTAATCAATTTACGATCTTCATTTGTTTCTTGAAGGACTTGTTCATTGGTCTTTCTGGCTGTCCATGGTATTCTTTGCATTTTCCTCAGAAACCACATCTCTACAGCCATCAGATGTTTTTCAGCCTGACTGCTCATTGTCCACGCTTCACATCCATACAAAAGTACAGGTTCAATGTAACATCTCAACACTCTTTTTCTCGTTTCAATTGACATCTTTTTATTGGTCAATATGTTTTTCATCTTGCTAAAGGCTACTTTTGAGATGGCGATTCTTGTTCTAATCTCTTCAAGGCATCTCCCATCAGATGTTATTACTGTTCCGAGATAATTGTACCTGCTCACTTGTTGAAGAATATTCCCATTTACTTGTATATTACATTGTGGTATTTCGTCCTTCCTAGTGACGACCATAATCTGTGTCTTTTTACAATTTAATTCTAACCCTAGTTGTTCACTGTGTGTAACAATCGCATCTGCTAAATTTTGCAGGTCCTGTTCATTGTCTGCAATCAAGACAGTATCATCTGCATATCTAATGTTATTGATGCATCGTCCCCCAATGTTGATTCCTTCCATATCTTCAATATTTCTGAAAATACTTTCACTGTACAGGGAAAACAGATCTGGAGTGTAGATCTTTGTTTACTTCTATAGAACGTTCGATTATGTTTCTCAGTATATACACAGCATTTACTGCACCCTTGCCTTCCACAAACCCACATTGTTCTTCTCCTATTTCAGGTTGTATTTTCCTCCTAACTCTTTGCATGATAATTCTTAGCAAAATCTTCGTGATGTGACTCATTATACTAATTGTTCGATGTTGATCACATTCCAAGGCTCCTGATTTCTTTGGGATTGCAATAAATACAGAATTACATAACTCCTGAGGTATATTTCCAGTATCATATATTGTATTAAGCAGACTGGTAACTTGATCTATTCCAAATTCTTCTAAAGCATTAATCATTTCTGTTGTGACGCTGTCTGATCCGGGGGTCTTGCCAGATTTCATATGGTTAAGAGCATTCTGAACCTCCATCTTCATTATTATTTTGAACATCATACTGTTCGTCTATGTTATCGCCATAAAGGTTTTTCACGTAATCTGACCATACATGTAAGATCTGATCTTTTTCTATTATGACTCTTCCATCTTTTGTCTTTAGGCAGCCTGCTGATGTACGTGTTCTTTGATTAGTAAGCTCCTGAATTCTTTTGTGCATTAGTTTCGCATTGTTACTGTTGTGTTGTTTTTCAATTTCTCTGCAATTTTTCTCAAGCCATGTTTCTTTTGCCTCCTTACATAAGGTTCTCACTTTTCTGTGAATTTCTTCATATTTGGCAGGATTATTTTTGTTCTGTCTTCTTGTTTCCATTAGTTGTAAAATTTCTTCAGTCATCCATGTCTTACGGCCCACTTTCTTTACTTTTGAAATAGTTTTTTCTGCTGCGCAACTGATTGAATTCTTCATCGTTTCCCATTGATCATCTACATCTTGAAACAGGATCTCCAGATCAGACAATATATCAAATTTGTTCTTTACTTCTATGTTAAAATTATCTTGTATTTCTTTGTCAGTTTTCAATTTGCACAAGTCATATTTAGGGTTTCCTGCTGTATACTTGACTTTCTTTAACTTTACCCTCAATGTGCCTGTAATTAATCTGTGATCACTGTAACAGTCTGCATTTGGAATTGTTTTTACGACTGTTAACGCATTTCGAAACCTTTTGCTAACCAGGATGTAATCTATCTGGTTTTTAATCCTGCTGTCTGGACTTCTCCATGTCCATAATCTTCTAGGATGCTGTTTAAACCAGGTGTTTCCTACAACCATTTCTTGTTCTTTTGCCCATTCTACAAGTCTGTATCCTCTTTCATTTCTCTCTCCCAAACCATGGTTGCCTACACTGCATCCATCGCCTTGCTGTCCTATTTTTGCGTTGAAATCACCCATTATGATATTTATTTCTGATTTTTTGCAGTTCTTCAAAGCAGACTCCACGTCATTATAAAATTCCTCTATGCTTTCTTCACTGCTTTCACTTGTTGGGGCATATACTTGAATGACATTTATTTTAAAAGGTCTTCCGTTTAATTTTACTAATAGGACTCTGTCTGACACAGCATGATATCCTTTGACAGAATTTGATGTTTGCTTATCTAATATAATGGCTACACCTCTTTGCTGTTCTTCTCCCCCAGAGTAAATAATCTTACAATCCTCTCCTGTCCTTATCCTTGCTCCTTTCCATCTCGTTTCCAATACTCCTAATATGTTAATCTTCTCTCTCCCCATTTCTTTTTTGATGTTTTCTAATTTTCCATCTGCATTCATAATCATGATCTGGTAATGATGACATAGCAACAAGGATTGGTTAATGCTGCGCATTTGACCTTTCCTGTAAGAAATGGTGTACTTATGTATGCCCATGCAAGCGAGTATCTCTCGATGTTACCCGAGAAAGTTCTGCATGTAACATATTTACCACTATATTGTGATGGTAAGATATAGTCTCTCTTAATGCCAATGAGGGTACTGCCGCTATCACGTAAAACGATGGCAGCTCTACCATTAATATACCCATGGTGGATATTTAATTTACCTTGGGAGTTGACTACTAAATTGGCTTCCTCATTTGTAACAGGTATGGAATGGCCGCATGTCAAAATGCCATCCTCATGAAATTGATCACAGATAGTACATTTGTCGTGTTGAAACACATCAATAGAATGTGCTGCGTTTACAGGGTGATCTTCTACACTTTCCTATTCTGAGGAAGAACTATCAATCATGGCTGCATTAGCCTTTCTGGACATAGCTTTGGCTTTACAATCTTTCCGCCAATGGCCGAAAGCCTTACAAAGGAAGCATTTGGTGACACGTCTGTATGTCTTTCTTTCTTTGTCTTGCTTCGCTATGTAGTTTTGTAAGTAAGACATATATCCAGGATGTTGGTCACACATTTCATTTTCGTTGTGTGATAAGTGGCAATATTTGCATTGATTAAACTGGTCAGCAGATTGCCTATAGGGCTTTTGTTTGTTGTAGGGCACTGACTTAGATCTATCATATGTAGCGGCTGCTACAAAGTCTGTGCTAGTCAGACCACTAATGAAACATTGTTTATTGGCTGAAAAATAACCTGAGCCACGAATGTCCATCTGTTGTACACTTTAACACTGACATTCTAATAAAAATTTCGAAAATGGAGGTGGGAGAGATGTGATAATTTTATCTCTCAAAATAAGATCTGTCAATCTATCAAAATTACCATTCACTTTGGCTGCTGACAGCCACTTAGAAAAAACATTCTGTATTTCTGAGATGTAATCAGAGAACGTTTGTGTTGACTTAGGAGACAATTTACCAAACTGTCCTCTGTAGCCTGCTTCATCTAGTAGAAAATGAGACATAATTTTTGTCTTAATATACTGATAATCTTTCTTCAGGTCATTTGGAATAGACTCTATCACTTTCAGGGGTTCTCCAGAAAGACTTCTCATGTATATTATACTCCATTCTGACTTTGGGATCTGGTAATGATCCATAATACATTCAAAATTTTGGGTGAATGCTGCAATGCAATCACCTGTGGTGTAACTTTTAATCAGCCCTTGGTATTTCTTGTATGGCTGATCTTTGTCAGATTTTCTATCTTCCTTTTCTTTGGAAGTTTCTGCTTTCAGCTGTTCAATTTTTAGCTGTACTTCAAGCTCTTCTTTCTTGGTTTGGGCTAAAATTTCAGCTTTTCTTATTTCTGCATCTGTTTCTGCTTGCTTAAGTTTTAAAGCAGTGTCTGACTCTGCCTGTTTAAGTTTCAAAGCAGTATCTGATTCTGCTTGCTTAACTTTGAAAGCAGCTTCTGTCTGTTTCAAAGCAGTATCTGATTCTGCTTGCTTAACTTTGAAAGCAGCTTCTGTCTGTTTCAAAGCAGTATCTGATTCTGCTTGCTTAACTTTGAAAGCAGCTTCTGCCTGTTTCAAAGCAGTATCTGATTCTGCCTGTTTAACTTTCAAAGATCTTTCGGCTGCTCTCTCATCACGTTCATTAACCTTCTCCTGTAGTAGGAGGTATTCTGCAAACTTTTTCTCACTCCAGGCCCTTAACTCTTCACCAGAAAGGTTCATCTTTAAACCCATTTCGATGTACTAATTTAAACTAGACATGATGAACAATATGTATGATGAAATAGATAGACACAAAATTAATAATGTTGTTAGTAATTTAAGTTTAAAAGTTTACAGTACTTAATATTACAGCTTATGTTTAGGCCTGATGAACGAAAATATAAGGAAGAGAAAAAAAAAAAATTTTATACTCAAGTACTCCTGAGACAATGTGTCGGACAATGGCTGCTCAGTACTGCCCGAAACCACACTGGGTTTTAATTCAGGTCGAAAAAAAAATTCGGAGTTTACAAGGGACAGGTGTAGATGACACTAAACAACCTGGTATTTTTGGAACAAGAGAAATTAGAACATGTGCAAGTGTGTGGTGTATTTAATGTCACTTAAGTTTTTGTAGGTTTGTATGTCGTCAAGAATTGTTGTTAGTCGTTTCACCACCCTCAACAACTCTCTTTTCACACTTTCCAGACTTTCCGCTTACACTACTTCTACTCAATGACATTCAAGGACATGGCCGCAATTTTTGTTTTTATCTACTTCACTAAATCGGTTGGAATTTCCTAAGTCCGAAGCCGCACTTATGGTTTCAATAAATCAACCCGAAAGATAGTATTTATCTGTTAATTTATTACCTACACGCTCGCATTTGTTCAAAACTCGCACTTTATACAAACAATTGATTCAAAAACTCGACAACAGTCACCACGTTCGGACTTATTTAACTCTACTTTTCGTATTTAACGGTTCAAATCCAATGAGGACGAAGACCCCACGTTCGCACTTGTCAAAGTCTTGCGTAGAGCAAGAACTGTGGCTCGTATCTTGACAAGTGTGATACTAAATATTATTATCAAATAACGCGAGGCGAATAACCGATGATATAATTCGCGCTCTTTATTCGCGCACTGCACACATCAGAAACAATACAGGCGTCTCGCAATCACAATCCACAATACCAAATAGATCATAAATACAAGCAATCAATACATCAATATAATAATACATCAATGCACTCCACATACAAGTCAAACACACAGGCGTTCCATCTCCAACGGTCATACAGGCTATCGATCAATACATGCACAAACTCTCAGGCCGCATTCACACGTCTGTCCGGCACGGCGCCCAAGCCCAGTCTAACAGCCTTTTAGCACAAGCATCAGTTGTGCTCGAGTCAGCTTGCGTGACCCCCAATGTTCACGCTGTGTTCCAGCTGACCTCCGACTGCTTAGCATCGCTAAGTGTTGATTGCCTGGCGTTGTGGACGACGCCGCGTTATAACTGTAGTGTTTATCATAGTTCAGCCTTGCATTGACTGGCGTTGGTACAGACAACGCGTTGTAACTCCGGGTGAGACTCTGACAATCGTGTCATCAATTATAACCACATCCATAGTGTCATCATTTATAAACACATCCATAGTGTCATCATTTATAACCACATCTATAGTATCATCATTTATAAACACATTTATAGTGTCATCATTTATAAACACATCTATAGGGTCATAATTTATAACCACATCCATAGTGTCATCATTTATAAACATATCCATCGTGTCATTATTTATAAACACATCCATAGTGTCATCATTTATAAACACATACATAGTGTCATCATTTATAAACACATCCATCGCGTCATTATTTATAAACACATCTATAGTGTCATCAAGTATAAACAAACCCATAGTGTCATCATTTATAAACACATTCATCGTGTCATCATTTATAACCACATACATCACGTTTCCATTTATAAAAACATACATCGCGTCACCATTTATAAACACACCCATCGTGTCACCATTTCTAAACACCTCAAACTTGTCATCATTTATAAACACATCCATCCTGTCATCATTTATAAACACATCCATCGTGTCACCATTTCTAAACACATCCATCTTGTCATCATTTAAAAACACATCCATCGTGTCACCATTTATAAACACATCCATCGTGTCACCATTTATAAACACATCCATCGTGTCATCATTTATAAACACACCCATCGTGTCATCATTTAAAAACACACCCATCGTGTCATCATTTATAAACACATCCATCGTGTCATCATTTATAAACACATCCATCGTGTCATCAAGTATAAACACATCTATAGTGTCATCATTTTTAAACACATCTATAGTGTCATCAAGTATAAACACATTCATCGTGTCATCAATTATAACCACATCCATCGTGTCATCAATTATAATTACATCCATAGCGTCATCATTTATAAACACATCTACAGCGTCATCAAGTATAAACACATCTATAGTGTCATCATTTATAAAAAATCCATAGTGTCATAAATTATAAACACATCCATCGTGTCATCATTTAAAAACACATCCATCGTGTCATCAATTATAAACACATCCATAGTGTCATCATTTATAAGCACATCTATCGTGTCATAATTTATAAACACATCCATCGTGTCAAGATTTATAAACACATCCATCGTGTCATCATTTATAAACACATCCATAGTGTCATCATTTATAACCACATCCATAGTGTCATCATTTATAAACATATCCATCGTGTCATTATTTATAAACACATCCATAGTGTCATCATTTATAAACACATACATAGTGTCATCATTTATAAACACATCTATCGCAACAACATTTATAAACACATCTATAGTGTCATCAAGTATAAACAAACCCATAGTGTCATCATTTATAAACACATCCATCGCGTCATCATTTATAACCTCATACATCGCGTTTCCATTTATAAAAACATACATCGCGTCACCATTTATAAACACACCCATCGTGTCACCATTTCTAAACACCTCAAACTTGTCATCATTTATAAACACATCCATCGTGTCATCATTTATAAACACATCCATCGTGTCACCATTTCTAAACACCTCCATCGTGTCATCATTTAAAAACACATCCATCGTGTCACCATTTATAAACACATCCACCGTGTCACCATTTATAAACACATCCATCGTGTCATCATTTATAAACACATCCATCGTGTCATCATTTAAAAACACACCCATCGTGTCATCATTTAAAAACACACCCATCGTGTCATCATTTATAAACACATCCATCGTGTCATCATTTATAAACACATCCATCGTGTCATCATTTATAAACACATCCATCGTGTCATCAAGTATAAACACATCTATAGTGTCATCATTTTTAAACACATCTATAGTGTCATCAAGTATATAAACACATTCATCGTGTCATAAATTATAACCACATCCATCGTTTCATCAATTATAATTACATCCATAGCGTCATCATTTATAAACACATCTATAGTGTCATCAAGTATAAACACATCTATAGTGTCATAATTTATAAAAAAATCCATAGTGTCATAAATTATAAACACATCCATCGTATTATCATTTAAAAACACATCCATCGTGTCATCAATTAAAAACACATCCATAGTGTCATCATTTATAAACACATCTATCGTGTCATCATTTATAAACACATCCATCGTGTCATGATTTATAAACACATCCATCTTGTCATCATTTATAAACACATCCATAGTGTCATCAAATATAAACACATCTATAGTGTCATAATTTATAACCACATCTATAGTATCATCATTTATAAACACATCTATAGTGTCATCATTTATAAACACATCTATAGTGTCATGATTTATAAACACATCTATAGTGTCATGATTTATAAACACATCTATAGTGTCAGCAAGTGTAAACACATTTATAGTGTCTTCATTTATAATCACATCCATCGTGTCATCATTTATAAACACATCCATCGTGTCATCATTTATAACCACATCTATAGTGTCATCATTTATAAACACATCCATAGTGTCATCATTTATAAACACATCTATAGTGTCATCAAGTATAAACACATCTATAGTGTCATCATTTATAAACACACCCAGCGTGTCATCATTTATAAACACATCCATCGTGTCATCATTTATAAACACATCCATCGTGTCATCATTTATAAACACATTCACCGTGTCATTATATATAAACACATTCACCGTGTCATCAAGTATAAACACATCCATCGTGTCATCATTTATAAACTCATCCATCGTGTCATCATTTATAAACACATTCACCGTGTCATCAAGTATAAACACATCCATCGTGTCATCATTTATAAACACACCCAGCGTGTCATCATTTATAAACACATCTATAGTGTCATCATTTATAAACACACCCAGCGTGTTATCATTTATAAACACATCTATAGTGTCATCATTTATAAACACACCCAGCGTGTCATCATTTATAAACACATCCATCGCTTCATCATTTATAAACACATCCATCGTGTCATCATTTATGAACACATCCATCGTGTCATCATTTATAAACACATTCACAGTGCCATCATTTATAAACACATTCATCGTGTCATCATTTATAAACACATCCATCGTGTCATCATTTATAAACACATTCACCGTGTCATCATTTATAAACACATTCATCGTGTCATCATTTATAAACACATCCATCGTGTCATCAAGTATAAACACATCCATCGTGTCATCATTTATAAACACATCCATCGTGTCATCATTTATAAACACATTCACCGTGTCATCATTTATAAACACATTCATTGTGTCATCATTTATAAACACATCCATCGTGTCATCAAGTATAAACACATTCACCGTGTCATCATTTATAAACACATTCATCGTGTCATCATTTATAAACACATCCATCGTGTCATCATTTATAAACACATTCACCGTGTCATCATTTATAAACACATCCATCGTGTCATCATTTATAAACACATCCTTGGTGTGTTTATTCAGAGATGAACCGGAAGTTTGTGGACAGACATGTTCCGCTGTGACACACAGTCATGTGACTAGGTCACAGAGATTAGGTTATAGAGATCACGTTCATATTAGTTTACACGATGAGATGTGTGTGTGTGTGTGTGTGTGTGTGTGTGTGTGTGTGTGTGTGTGTGTGAGAGAGAGATAGAGAGAGAGACAGAGCGAGCGAAATAGAGAGCGAGCGAAATAGAGAGCGAGAGAGACAGAGAGAGACAGAGAGAGAGACAGAGAGAGAAGGAGAGAGAGAGAAAGGATACTGTAGATGTTCTACATGGTGGCTGTCTGCTGCCTTCCGCTACTCGACTACCAACCTCCAGTCCTCAGGGCAGTTTTGGGGTCCGTGGTCAAGAAGTAACCGTCAGTGACCGCAACCATGATATCTTGAAATGTGAAACTCAGGTACAGATACTGCAGTGCCAGTTGGGCGGCGTCCACCTGGTGGTCAGAGGCGGAGACACATATCATAGGTCAGAAGCAGAAACATAGGTCAGTGATAGAGACATCAGTCAGTGGTGGAGACACAGGTAAGTGGTAGAGACACAGGACAGTGGTAGAGACATAAGTCAGTGGTAGAGACATAAGTCAGTGGTGGAGACATAAGTCAGTGTTAGAGACATAAGTCAGTGGTAGAGACATAGGTCAGTGGTAGAGACACAGGTCAGTGGTAGAGACACAGGTCAGTGGTAGAGACATAAGTCAGTGGTGGAGACATCAGTCAGTGGTAGAAACATAAGTCAGTGGTGGAGACATCAGTCAGTGGTAGAGACACAGGTCAGTGGTAGAGACACAGGACAGTGGTAGAGACATAGGTCAGTGGTAGAGACATAAGTAAGTGGTGGAGACATAAGTCAGTGGTGGAGACATAAGTCAGTGGTAGAGACATAAGTCAGTGGTAGAGACATAGGTCAGTGGTGGAGACACAGGACAGTGGTAGAGACATAAGTCAGTGGTGGAGACACAGGACAGTGGTAGAGACATAAGTCAGTGGTGTAGACATAAGTCAGTGGTGGAGACATAAGTCAGTGGTAGAGACATAAGTCAGTGGTAGAGACATAAGTCAGTGGTGGAGACACAGGTCAGTGGTAGAGACACAGGACAGTAGTAGAGACATAAGTCAGTGGTGGAGACACAGGACAGTGGTAGAGACATAAGTCAGTGGTGGAGACATAGGTCAGTGGTGGAGACATAAGTCAGTGGTAGAGACATAGGTCAGTGGTGGAGACATAAGTCAGTGGTGGAGACATAGGTCAGTGGTGGAGACATAAGTCAGTGGTAGAGACATAGGTCAATGGTGGAGACATAAGTCAGTGGTGGAGGCATAGGTCAGTGGTAGAGACATAAGTCAGTGGTAGAGACATAGGTCAGTGGTGGAGACATAAGTCAGTGGTGGAGACACAGGACATTGGTGGAGACACAGGTCAGTGGTGGAGACATAGGTCAGTGGTAGAGACATAAGTCAGTGGTGGAGACATAAGTCAGTGGTGGAGACATAAGTCAGTGGTAGAGACATAAGTCAGTGGTAGAGACATAAGTCAGTGGTGGAGACATAGGTCAGTGGTGGAGACATAAGTCAGTGGTAGAGACATAGGTCAGTGGTGGAGACATAAGTCAGTGGTAGAGACATAGGTCAGTGGTGGAGACATAAGTCAGTGGTAGAGACATAAGTCAGTGGTGGACACACAGGACAGTGGTAGAGACACAGGACAGTGGTAGAGACACAGGACAGTGGTAGAGACATAAGTCAGTGGTGGAGACACAGGACAGTGGTAGAGACATAAGTCAGTGGTGGAGACACAGGACAGTGTAGAGACACAGGACAGTGGTAGAGACATAAGTCAGTGGTGGAGACACAGGACAGTGGTAGAGACACAGGACAGTGGTAGAGACACAGGACAGTGGTAGAGACATAAGTCAGTGGTGGAGACACAGGACAGTGGTAGAGACATAAGTCAGTGGTGGAGACACAGGACAGTGGTAGAGACATAGGTCAGTGGTAGAGACACAGGACAGTGGTAGAGACGCAGGACAGTGGTAGAGACACAGGACAGTGGTAGAGACACAGGACAGTGGTAGAGACATAAGTCAGTGGTGGAGAGATAAGTCAGTGGTGGAGACATAAGTCAGTGTTGGAGACATAGGTCAGTGGTGGAGACACAGGACAGTGGTAGAGACACAGGACAGTGGTGGAGACACAGGACAGTGGTAGAGACACAGGACAGTGGTAGAGACATAGGACAGTGGTGGAGACACAGGACAGTGGTGGAGACACAGGACAGTGGTAGAGACACAGGACAGTGGTGGAGACACATGACAGTGGTAGAGACACAGGACAGTGGTGGAGACATAAGTCAGTGGTGGAGACACAGGACAGTGGTAGAGACACAGGACAGTGGTAAAGACATAAGTCAGTGTTGGAGACATAGGTCAGTGGTGGAGACACAGGACAGTGGTAGAGACATAGGACAGTGGTAGAGACACAGGACAGTGATGGAGACATACGTCAGTGGTAGAGACATAGGACAGTGGTAGAGATACAGGTCAGTGGTAGAGACAGAGGACAGTGGTAGAGATGCAGGTCAGGGGTGCAGACATAAGTCAGTGGTGGAGACACAGGTAAGTGGTAGAGACATAGGTCAGTGGTAGAGGCATAAGTCAGTGGTAGAGACATAGGTCAGTGGTAGAGACACAGGACAGTGGTAGAGACATAAGTCAGTGGTGGAGACACAGGTCAGTGGTAGAGACATAAGTCAGTGGTAGAGACACAAGTCAGTGGTAGAGGCATAAGTCAGTGGTGGAGACACAGGACAGTGGTAGAGGCATAAGTCAGTGGTAGAGACACAGGTCAGTAGTAGAGACAGAGGACAGTGGTAGAGACATAAGTCAGTGGTGGAGACACAGGACAGTGGTAGAGACATAAGTCAGTGGTGGAAACACAGGACAGTGGTAGAGACATAAGTCAGTGGTGGAGACACAGGACAGTGGTAGAGACACAGGACAGTGGTAGAGACACAGGACAGTGGTAGAGACACAGGACAGTGGTAGAGACACAGGACAGTGGTAGAGACACAGGACAGTGTTAGAGACAGAGGACAGAAGTAGAGACACAGGACAGTGGTAGAGACACAGGACAGTGGTAGAGACACAGGACAGTGGTAGAGACACAGGACAGTGGTAGAGACACAGGACAGTGGTGGAGACACAGGACAGTGGTAGAGACATAAGTCAGTGGTGGAGACACAGGACAGTGGTAGAAACATAAGTCAGTGGTGGAGCCACAGGACAGTGGTAGAGACACAGGACAGTGGTAGAGACATAAGTCAGTGGTGGAGACATAAGTCAGTGGTGGAGACATAAGTCAGTGTTGGAGACACAGGACAGTGGTGGAGACACAGGACAGTGGTGGAGACATAGGACAGTGGTAGAGACATAGGACAGTGGTAGAGACATAGGACAGTGGTGGAGACACAGGACAGTGGTGGAGACACAGGACAGTGGTAGAGACATTAGTCAGTGGTGGAGACATAAGTCAGTGTTGGAGACACATGACAGTGGTGGAGACACAGGACAGTGGTGGAGACACAGGACAGTGGTAGAGACATAAGTCAGTGGTGGAGACACAGGACAGTGGTGGAGGCACAGGACAGTGGTAGAGACATAAGTCAGTGGTGGAGACACAGGACAGTGGTGGAGACACAGGACAGTGGTAGAGACATAAGTCAGTGTTGGAGACACAGGACAGTGTTGGAGAAACAGGACAGTGGTCGAGACACAGGACAGTGGTGGAGACACAGGACAGTGGTAGAGACATAAGTCAGTGTTGGAGACACAGGACAGTGGTGGAGACATAAGTCAGTGGTGGAGACACAGGACAGTGGTGGAGACACAGGACAGTGGTGGAGACACAGGACAGTGGTAGAGACACAGGACAGTGGTAGAGACACAGGACAGTGGTAGAGACACAGGACAGTGGTAGAGACACAGGACAGTGGTGGAGACACAGGACAGTGGTAGAGACATAAGTCAGTGTTGGAGACACAGGACAGTGTTGGAGACACAGCACAGTGGTGGAGACACAAGACAGTGGTGGAGACACAGGACAGTGGTAGAGACATAAGTCAGTGGTGGAGACACAGGACAGTGGTGGAGACACATTACAGTGGTAGAGACATAGGACAGTGGTAGAGACATAGGACAGTGGTAGAGACACAGGACAGTGGTGGAGACACAGGACAGTGGTGGAGACATAGGACAGTGGTAGAGACATAGGACAGTGGTAGAGACATAGGACAGTGGTGGAGACACAGGACAGTGGTGGAGACACAGGACAGTGGTAGAGACATAAGTCAGTGATGGAGACATAAGTCAGTGGTGGAGACACAGGACAGTGGTGGAGACACAGGACAGTGGTAGAGACACAGGACAGTGGTAGAGACACAGGACAGTGGTAGAGACACAGGACAGTGGTAGAGCCACAGGACAGTGGTAGAGACACAGGACAGTGGTGGAGACACAGGACAGTGGTAGAGACATAAGTCAGTGGTGGAGACACAGGACAGTGGTAGAGACATAAGTCAGTGGTGGAGACACAGGACAGTGGTAGAGACACAGGACAGTGGTAGAGACATAAGTCAGTGGTGGAGACATAAGTCAGTGGTGGAGACATAAGTCAGTGTTGGAGACATAGGTCAGTGGTGGAGACACAGGACAGTGGTAGAGACATAAGTCAGTGTTGGAGACATAGGTCAGTGGTGGAGACATAGGTCAGTGGTGGAGACATAGGTCAGTGGTGGAGACACAGGACAGTGGTAGAGACATAACTCAGTGTTGGAGACATAAGTCAGTGTTGGAGACATAAGTCAGTGTTGGAGACATAAGTCAGTGTTGGAGACATAGGTCAGTGGTGGAGACATAGGACAGTGGTGGAGACATAGGACAGTGGTAGAGACATAGGACAGTGGTAGAGACATAGGACAGTGGTGGAGACACAGGACAGTGGTGGAGACACAGGACAGTGGTAGAGACATAAGTCACTGGTAGAGACACAGGACAGTGGTAGAGACATAAGTCAGTGGTGGAGACACAGGACAGTGGTAGAGACATCAGTCAGTGGTGGAGACACAGGACAGTGGTAGAGACATAAGTCAGTGGTGGAGACACAGGACAGTGGTGGAGACACAGGACAGTGGTGGAGACACAGGACAGTGGTAGAGACATAGGACAGTGGTAGAGACATAAGTCAGTGGTGGAGACATAAGTCAGTGGTGGAGACATAAGTCAGTGTTGGAGACATAGGTCAGTGGTGGAGACACAGGACAGTGGTAGAGACACAGGACAGTGGTGGAGACACGGGACAGTGGTAGAGACACAGGATAGTGGTAGAGACATAGGACAGTGGTGGAGACACAGGACAGTGGTGGAGACACAGGACAGTGGTAGGAGACACAGGACAGTGGTGGAGACACAGGACAGTGGTAGAGACACAGGACAGTGGTGGAGACATAAGTCAGTGGTGGAGACACAGGACAGTGGTAGAGACACAGGACAGTGGTGGAGACATAAGTCAGTGTTGGAGACATAGGTCAGTGGTGGAGACACAGGACAGTGGTAGAGACATAGGACAGTGGTAGAGACACAGGACAGTGGTGGAGACATAAGTCAGTGGTAGAGACATAGGACAGTGGTAGAGATACAGGTCAGTGGTAGAGACACAGGACAGTGGTAGAGATGCAGGTCAGGGGTGCAGACATAAGTCAGTGTTAGAGACACAGGTAAGTGGTAGAGACATAGGTCAGTGGTAGAGACATAAGTCAGTGGTAGAGACATAGGTCAGTGGTAGAGACACAGGACAGTGGTAGAGACACAGGTCAGTGGTAGAGACACAGGACAGTGGTAGAGACATAAGTCAGTGGTGGAGACACAGGACAGTGGTAGAGACATAAGTCAGTGGTGGAGACACAGGACAGTGGTAGAGATATAAGTCAGTGGTGGAAACACAGGACAGTGGTAGAGACATAAGTCAGTGGTGGAGACACAGGACAGTGGTAGAGACACAGGACAGTGGTAGAGACACAGGACAGTGGTAGAGACACAGGACAGTGGTAGAGACACAGGACAGTGGTAGAGACAGAGGACAGAAGTAGAGACACAGGACAGTGGTAGAGACACAGGACAGTGGTAGAGACACAGGACAGTGGTAGAGACACAGGACAGTGGTAGAGACACAGGACAGTGGTAGAGACATAAGTCAGTGGTGGAGACACAGGACAGTGGTAGAATCATAAGTCAGTGGTGGAGCCACAGGACAGTGGTAGAGACACAGGACAGTGGTAGAGACATAAGTCAGTGGTGGAGACATAAGTCAGTGGTGGAGACATAAGTCAGTGTTGGAGACAAAGGACAGTGGTGGAGACGCAGGACAGTGGTGGAGACATAGGACAGTGGTAGAGACATAGGACAGTGGTAGAGACATAGGACAGTGGTGGAGACACAGGACAGTGGTAGAGACACAGGACAGTGGTAGAGACATAAGTCAGTGGTGGAGACATAAGTCAGTGTTGGAGACACATGACAGTGGTGGAGACACAGGACAGTGGTGGAGACACAGGACAGAGGTAGAGACATAAGTCAGTGGTGGAGACACAGGACAGTGGTGGAGGCACAGGACAGTGGTAGAGACATAAGTCAGTGGTGGAGACACAGGACAGTGGTGGAGACACAGGACAGTGGTAGAGACATAAGTCAGTGTTGGAGACACAGGACAGTGTTGGAGACACAGGACAGTGGTCGAGACACAGGACAGTGGTGGAGACACAGGACAGTGGTAGAGACATAAGTCAGTGTTGGAGACACAGGACAGTGGTGGAGACATAAGTCAGTGGTGGAGACACAGGACAGTGGTGGAGACACAGGACAGTGGTGGAGACACAGGACAGTGGTAGAGACACAGGACAGTGGTAGAGACACAGGACAGTGGTAGAGACACAGGACAGTGGTAGAGACACAGGACAGTGGTGGAGACACAGGACAGTGGTAGAGACATAAGTCAGTGTTGGAGACACAGGACAGTGTTGGAGACACAGGACAGTGGTGGAGACACAGGACAGTGGTGGAGACACAGGACAGTGGTAGAGACATAAGTCAGTGGTGGAGACACAGGACAGTGGTGGAGACACAGGACAGTGGTAGAGACATAGGACAGTGGTAGAGACATAGGACAGTGGTAGAGACATAGGACAGTGGTGGAGACACAGGACAGTGGTGGAGACATAGGACAGTGGTAGAGACATAGGACAGTGGTAGAGACATAGGACAGTGGTGGAGACACAGGACAGTGGTGGAGACACAGGACAGTGGTAGAGACATAAGTCAGTGGTGGAGACATAAGTCAGTGGTGGAGACACAGGACAGTGGTGGAGACACAGGACAGTGGTAGAGACACAGGACAGTGGTAGAGACACAGGACAGTGGTAGAGACACAGGACAGTGGTAGAGACACAGGACAGTGGTAGAGACACAGGACAGTGGTGGAGACACAGGACAGTGGTAGAGACATAAGTCAGTGGTGGAGACACAGGACAGTGGTAGAGACATAAGTCAGTGGTGGAGACACAGGACAGTGGTAGAGACACAGGACAGTGGTAGAGACATAAGTCAGTGGTGGAGACATAAGTCAGTGGTGGAGACATAAGTCAGTGTTGGAGACATAGGTCAGTGGTGGAGACACAGGACAGTGGTAGAGACATAAGTCAGTGTTGGAGACATAGGTCAGTGGTGGAGACACAGGACAGTGGTAGAGACATAAGTCAGTGTTGGAGACATAGGTCAGTGGTGGAGACATAGGTCAGTGGTGGAGACATAGGTCAGTGGTGGAGACACAGGACAGTGGTAGAGACATAAGTCAGTGTTGGAGACATAAGTCAGTGTTGGAGACATAAGTCAGTGTTAGATACATAATTCAGTGGTAGAGACATAGGTCAGTGTTAGATACATAATTTAGTGGTAGAGACATAGGTCAGTGTTAGATACATAATTCAGTGGTAGAGACATAAGTCAGTGTTAGATACATAATTCAGTGGTAGAGACATAGGTCAGTGTTAGATACATAATTCAGTGGTAGAGACATAGGTCAGTGTTAGATACATAAGTCAGTTTTAGAGACATAGGTCAGTGTTAGATACATAATTCAGTGGTAGAGACATAGGTCAGTGTTAGATACATAATTCAGTGGTAGAGACATAGTTCAGTGTTAGATACATAATTCAGTGTTAGAGACAAAGGTCAGTGTTAGAGACATAAGTCAGTGGTAGAGACTTTAGGTCAGTGTTAGATACATAATTCAGTGTTAGAGACATAGGTCAGTGGTAGAGACATAAGTCAATGGTAGAGACTTTAGGTCAGTGTTAGAGACATAATTCAGTGGTAGAGACATAAGTCAGTGTTAGATACATAATTCAGTGGTAGAGACATAGGTCAGTGTTAGAGACATAAGTCAGTGGTAGAGACATAAGTCAGTGGTAGAGACATAGGTCAGTGGTAGAGACATAGGTCAGTGGTAGAGACATAGGTCAGTGTTAGAGACATAGGTCAGTGGTAGAGACATAGGTTAGTGTTAGAGACATAAGTCAGTGGTAGAGACATAAGTCAGTGGTAGAGACATAAGTCAGTGGTAGAGACATAGGTCAGTGGTAGAGACATAAGTCAGTGGTAGAGACTTTAGGTCAGTGTTAAAGACATAATTCAGTGGTAGAGACATAAGTCAGTGTTAGATACATAATTCAGTGGTAGAGACATAGGTCAGTGTTAGAGACATAAGTCAGTGGTAGAGACATAAGTCAGTGGTAGAGACATAGGTCAGTGGTAGAGACATAGGTCAGTGGTAGAGACATAGGTCAGTGTTAGAGACATAGGTCAGTGGTAGAGACATAGGTCAGTGTTAGAGACATAAGTCAGTGGTAGAGACATAAGTCAGTGGTAGAGACATAAGTCAGTGGTAGAGACATAGGTTAGTGGTAGAGACATAAGTCAGTGGTAGAGACTTTAGGTCAGTGTTAGAGACATAAGTCAGTGGTAGAGACATAGGTCAGTGTTAGAGACATAAGTCAGTGGTAGAGACATAGGACAGTGGTAGAGACATAGGACAGTGGTAGAGACATAGGACAGTGGTGGAGACACAGGACAGTGGTGGAGACACAGGACAGTGGTAGAGACATAGGACAGTGGTAGAGACATAGGACAGTGGTAGAGACATAGGACAGTGGTGGAGACACAGGACAGTGGTGGAGACATAGGACAGTGGTAGAGACATAGGACAGTGGTAGAGACATAGGACAGTGGTGGAGACACAGGACAGTGGTGGAGACACAGGACAGTGGTAGAGACATAAGTCAGTGGTGGAGACATAAGTCAGTGGTGGAGACACAGGACAGTGGTGGAGACACAGGACAGTGGTAGAGACACAGGACAGTGGTAGAGACACAGGACAGTGGTAGAGACACAGGACAGTGGTAGAGACACAGGACAGTGGTAGAGACACAGGACAGTGGTGGAGACACAGGACAGTGGTAGAGACATAAGTCAGTGGTGGAGACACAGGACAGTGGTAGAGACATAAGTCAGTGGTGGAGACACAGGACAGTGGTAGAGACACAGGACAGTGGTAGAGACATAAGTCAGTGGTGGAGACATAAGTCAGTGGTGGAGACATAAGTCAGTGTTGGAGACATAGGTCAGTGGTGGAGACACAGGACAGTGGTAGAGACATAAGTCAGTGTTGGAGACATAGGTCAGTGGTGGAGACACAGGACAGTGGTAGAGACATAAGTCAGTGTTGGAGACATAGGTCAGTGGTGGAGACATAGGTCAGTGGTGGAGACATAGGTCAGTGGTGGAGACACAGGACAGTGGTAGAGACATAAGTCAGTGTTGGAGACATAAGTCAGTGTTGGAGACATAAGTCAGTGTTAGATACATAATTCAGTGGTAGAGACATAGGTCAGTGTTAGATACATAATTTAGTGGTAGAGACATAGGTCAGTGTTAGATACATAATTCAGTGGTAGAGACATAAGTCAGTGTTAGATACATAATTCAGTGGTAGAGACATAGGTCAGTGTTAGATACATAATTCAGTGGTAGAGACATAGGTCAGTGTTAGATACATAAGTCAGTTTTAGAGACATAGGTCAGTGTTAGATACATAATTCAGTGGTAGAGACATAAGTCAGTGTTAGATACATAATTCAGTGGTAGAGACATAGGTCAGTGTTAGATACATAATTCAGTGGTAGAGACATAGTTCAGTGTTAGATACATAATTCAGTGTTAGAGACATAGGTCAGTGTTAGAGACATAAGTCAGTGGTAGAGACTTTAGGTCAGTGTTAGATACATAATTCAGTGTTAGAGACATAGGTCAGTGGTAGAGACATAAGTCAATGGTAGAGACTTTAGGTCAGTGTTAGAGACATAATTCAGTGGTAGAGACATAAGTCAGTGTTAGATACATAATTCAGTGGTAGAGACATAGGTCAGTGTTAGAGACATAAGTCAGTGGTAGAGACATAAGTCAGTGGTAGAGACATAGGTCAGTGGTAGAGACATAGGTCAGTGGTAGAGACATAGGTCAGTGTTAGAGACATAGGTCAGTGGTAGAGACATAGGTCAGTGTTAGAGACATAAGTCAGTGGTAGAGACATAAGTCAGTGGTAGAGACATAAGTCAGTGGTAGAGACATAGGTCAGTGGTAGAGACATAAGTCAGTGGTAGAGACTTTAGGTCAGTGTTAAAGACATAATTCAGTGGTAGAGACATAAGTCAGTGTTAGATACATAATTCAGTGGTAGAGACATAGGTCAGTGTTAGAGACATAAGTCAGTGGTAGAGACATAAGTCAGTGGTAGAGACATAGGTCAGTGGTAGAGACATAGGTCAGTGGTAGAGACATAGGTCAGTGTTAGAGACATAGGTCAGTGGTAGAGACATAGGTCAGTGTTAGAGACATAAGTCAGTGGTAGAGACATAAGTCAGTGGTAGAGACATAAGTCAGTGGTAGAGACATAGGTCAGTGGTAGAGACATAAGTCAGTGGTAGAGACTTTAGGTCAGTGTTAGAGACATAAGTCAGTGGTAGAGACATAGGTCAGTGTTAGAGACATAAGTCAGTGGTAGAGACATAGGACAGTGGTAGAGACATAGGTTAGTGGTAGAGACATAAGTCAGTGTTAGAGACATAAGTCAGTGTTAGATACATAAGTCAGTGTTAGATACATAAGTCAGTGTTAGAGACATAGGTCAGTGTTAGAGACATAAGTCAGTGGTAGAGACATAAGTCAGTGTTAGATACATAAGTCAGTGTTAGAGACATAGGTCAGTGTTAGAGACATAAGTCAGTGTTAGATACATAAGTCAGTGTTAGATACATAAGTCAGTGTTAGAGAAATAAGTCAGTGTTAGATACATAAGTCAGTGTTAGAGACATAGGTCAGTGTTAGATACATAAGTCAGTGTTAGAGACATAGGTCAGTGTTAGATACATAAGTCAGTGTTAGAGACATAAGTCAGTGTTAGAGACATAGGTCAGTGTTAGATACATAAGTCAGTTGTAGAGACATAAGTCAGTGTTAGAGACATAAGTCAGTGTTAGATACATAAGTCAGTGTTAGAGACATAGGTCAGTGTTAGAGACATAGGTCAGTGTTAGAGACATAAGTCAGTGGTAGAGACATAAGTCAGTGGTAGAGACATAAGTTACTGGTAGAGACATAGGTCAGTGTTAGAGACATAGGTCAGTGTTAGAGACACAAGTCAGTGGTACAGACACAGGCCAGTGGGGGAGACACAGGTCAGTGGGGGAGATACATGTCACAGGTCAGGGGTAGAGACACAGGTCAGAGGTAGAGTGTGAGAGGGGGCATGATCCAGTGGTGAGTGAGAGAGAAAGAGGTATCCATAGTCTGAGGGAGTGTTGTGGACGGAATCTGGTGGATTCTCCAGAATAATGATATGGGGTTAAAAATAATGTGGATGTTGATTCCCCTCACTCCAGGGACGACACTAAAATAGGAACACACGACACTGTACAACACGTGTCTGTACAACAAGTGTCTTTATGACAAGTGTCTGTATAACATATGTCTGTACAAAGTGTCTTTACAACAAGTGTCTTTACAACAATTGTCTGTACAACAAGTGTCTTTACAAAAAGTGTGTGTATAATAAGTGTCTTTACAACAAGTGTCTTTACAACAAGTGTGTGTACAACAAGTGTCTTTACAACAAGTGCCTGTTTAACAAGTGTCTCTACAACAAGTGTCTGTACAACAAGTGTATGTACAGCAAGTGACTTTATAACAAGTGTCTGTATAACAAATGTCTGTACAAAAGTGTCTTTACAACAAGTTTCTTTACAACAAGTGTGTGTACAACAAGTGTCTTTACAATAAGTGTCTTTATAACAAGTGTGTATACAACAAGTGATTTTACAACAAGTGTGAATACAACAAGTGTTTTTTTTTTTAAAGTATTTTTACAGCAAGTGTATATACAACAAGTGTCTTTATAATAAAAAAAATATGAATTGACCGTGCCCTTACAACAAACATATATGAACTGACCGTGTCTATACAACAAACATATATGAACTGACAGTGTCTATACAACAAACATATATGAACTGACCGTGTCTATACAACAAACATATATGAACTGACCGTGTCTATACAACAAACATATATGAACTGACAGTGTCTATACAACAAACATATATGAATTGAGCGAGTGCAGACAAACAGCTCCCCATGACAGATATTTATATACTTGCTAAGGTGTGAATAAAATAGTGGAATTACGGTAAAACTGCGGAAGTGTAAACAATATAAGATAATATGAAGTAATGCAACTTTACAGAATACAATTATGGAAAACAATGGGCGCTTCGGCGACGAGCCTTCCACAGGAAACAAACACAAGAAAACATCAACATATAAACACGGGGTGGACACTAAAGTGGCGACAGGAAAGTATAATAACGGGGTGGACACTAAAGTGGCCATATAAAAGTATAATAACGGGGTGGACACTAAAGTGGCCACATAAAAGTATAATAACGTGGTGGACACTAAAGTGGCCACAGAAAAGTATAATAACGGGGTGGAAACTAAAGTGGCCACAGAAAAGTATAATAACGGGGTGGACACTAAAGTGGCCACAGAAAAGTATAATAACGGGGTGGACACTAAAGTGGCCACAGAAAAATATAATAACGGGGTGGACACTAAAGTGGCCACAGAAAAGTATAATAACGGGGTGGACACTAAAGTGGCCACAGAAAAGTATAATAACGGGGTGGACACTAAAGTGGCCACAGAAAAGTATAATAACGGGGTGGACACTAAAGTCGATACAGAAAAGTATAATAACGGGGTGGACACTAAAGTGGCCACAGAAAAGTATAATAACGGGGTGGACACTAAAGTGGCCACAGAAAAGTATAATAACGGGGTGGACACTAAAGTGGCCACAGAAAAGTATAATAACGGGGTGGACACTAAAGTGGCCACAGAAAAGTATAATAACGGGGTGGACACTAAAGTGGCCACAGAAAAGTATAATAACGGGGTGGATACTAAAGTGGCCACAGAAAAGTATAATAACGGGGTGGACACTAAAGTGGCCACAGAAAAGTATAATAACGGGGCGGACACTAAAGTGGCCACAGAAAAGTATAATAACAGGGGTGGACACTAAAGTGGCAACAGAAACGCATAATAACGGGGTGGACACTAATGTGGCCACAGAAAAGTATAATAACGGGGTGGACACTAAAGTGGCCACAGAAAAGTATAATAACGGGGTGGACACTAAAGTGGCCACAGAAAAGTATAATAACAGGGGTGGACACTAAAGTGGCAACAGAAACGCATAATAACGGGGTGGACACTAATGTGGCCACAGAAAAGTATAATAACGGGGTGGACACTAAAGTGGCCACAGAAAAGTATAATAACGGGGTGGACACTAAAGTGGCCACAGGAAAGTATAATAACCGAATGAAAAGAATGGACAGATGACACACAAGAAAACAATGACACATAAATAGGGTATCGTTACCTTACAGAAACAGCCACACAAACCTGTCGGAGACATTGGACTATTGCTGTTCGATTCTCAGATGAACAGTTGAGTCTGTCAGCGAACTTGAGAGCTGTGGTCAGCGAGGCTTGTTGGTTTCGATAGATAAATCTGAAATCCGACGAGCCGTCCTGTGGAGGGACCAGAGTTTCAATGTCATGTACACACACGTAAAGCTACACTCAAGAGTACACACCGAGGAGTGGAGGGACCAGAGCTTCAATGGCATGTACACATACGTAAAGGTACACCCTGAGTACACACCGAGGAGTGGAAGGACCAGAGCTTCAATGGCATGTACACACACGTAAAGCTACACCCAGAGTACACACCGAGGAGTGGAGGGACCAGGGCTTCAATGGCATGTACACACACGTAAAGCTACACCCAGAGTACACAACGAGGAGTGGAGAAGCCACAGATTCATGTTAATGTACACACACGTAAAGCTACTGGACAAATACCAGTGAACCAATGTGGAGCTCATGGAGAGAACTAGACAAATAAAAGTGAACCACTGTGGAACTCATGGAGAGAACAAGACAAATACCAGTGAACCAATGTGGAGCTCATGGAGAGAACTAGACAAATACCAGTGAACCAATGTGGAGCTCATGGAGAGAAATAGACAAATATCAGTGAACCAATGTGGAACTCATGGAGAGAACTAGACAAATACCAGTGAACCAATGTGGAAGTCATGGAGAGAACTCGACAAATACCAGTGAACCAATGTAAAACTCATGGAGAGAACTGGACAAATAAAAGTGAACCACCGTGGAACTCATGGAGAGAACTAGACAAATATCAGTGAACCAATGTGGAGCTCATGGAGAGAACTAGACAAATAAAAGTGAACCAATGTGGAACTCATGGAGAGAACTAGACAAATACCAGTGAAGCAATGTGGAAGTCATGGAGAGAACTAGACAAATACCAGTGAACCAATGTGAAACTCATGGAGAGAACTGGACAAATAAAAGTGAACCACTGTGGAACTCATGGAGAGAACTAGACAAATATCAGTGAACCAATTTGGAGCTCATGGAGAGAACTGGACAAATAAAAGTGAACCACTGTGGAACTCATGGAGAGAACCAGACAAATATCAGTGAATCAATGTGGAACTCATGGAGAGAACTGGACAAATAAAAGTGAACCACTGTGAAACTCATGGAGAGAACTAGACAAATATCAGTGAATCAATGTGGAACTCATGGAGAGAACTGGACAAATAAAAGTGAACCAATGTGGAAGTCATGGAGAGAACTAGACAAATACCAGTGAACCAATGTGGAGCTCATGGAGAGAACTGGACAAATATCAGTGAAACAATGTGGAGCTCATGGTGAAAACTAGACAAATACCAGTGAACCAATGTAGAGCGTATGGAGAGAACTGGACAAATATCAGTGAACCAATGTGTAGCTCATGGAGAGAACTAGACAAATACAAGTGAACTAATGTGGAGCTCATGGAGAAAACTAGACAAATAAAAGTGAACTAATGTGGAGCTTGTGGGGAGAACTAGACAAATACCAGTGAACCAATGTAGAACTCATGAAGAGAACTAGACAAATACCAGTGAACTAATGTGGAGCTCATGTAGAGAACTAGACAATTACCAGTGAACCAATATGGAGTTTATTTAGAGAACTAGACATATACCAGTGAACCAATGTGGAGCTTGTGGGGAGAACTAGACAAGTACCAGTGAACCAATGTGGAGCTCATGGAGAGAACTAGACAAATATCAGTGAACCAATGTGGAGCTCACGAAGAGATCTAAAGAAATACCAATGTATCAATGTAGAGCTCACGAAGCGAACTAGACAAATACCAGTGAATCAATGTAGAGCTCACGAAGAGAACTAGACAAATACCAGTGAACCAATGTGGAGCTTGTGGGGAGAACTAGACAAATACCAGTGAACCAATGTGGAGCTCATGGAGAGAACTAGACAAATACCAGTGAATCAGTGTGGAGCTCATGGAGAAAACTAGACAAATACCAGTGAACCAATGTGGAGCTCATGGAGAGAACTAGACACATACCAATGAATCAATGTAGAGCTCATGGAGAGAACTAGACAAATACCAGTGAACCAATGTGGAACTGATGGAGAGAACTAGACAAATACCAGTGAACCAATGTGGAGTTCATGGAGAGAACTAGACAAATACCAATGAATCAATGTAGAGCTCATGGAGAGAACTAGACAAATACCAGTGAACCAGGAGGTGGAGCTCATGCAGAGAACTAGACAAATACCAGTGAATGAATGCGGAGCTCATGGAGAGAACTAGACAATTACCGGTGAACCAGGAGGTGGAAAAACTGTTTTATCTTCTCAGAACGTGGCCAAAAAGCGACGACTGTCTCATTCTGATGTTTGTGATGCGTTGTCTTTACGACATAATAATAATATAAATGTTTGCATATCCTTTACAGGACATCGCTGTCAACATCAGCATCTTTCAGCTGATTGTTGATTTCTTCGGCAAGATTAGTTTGCCATTGCTCTCTGAGCGGTCGGCTCACATATCCCGTAAGTTACCGACGCGATTCGAACCACTGCTTATTCTCACCGTCGTCACTTTACCTACGCGAGTATACGAGATTACGGAGAAAGGTTGCTAACCTCTAGGCCAGGAAGCCGGCCTTTACGACATAGTTAACCCCAAATGGACAAAAATCACCTTCTGTTTAATAAGACTGTGAGGATAAAACCCTGGGCAGCTGCTTTTGTGTCTGACTCAATCACAGGACTATCATTCTGAGCCGGTGATGGACCCTAATTATAACTTCTCCATGAAGTTGAACCGGGTAGGGGTAATGGTGAAATCGAATCGAAATAGCTTCCCTCAAAACGTCCAGATTGTTCATTTTAGTTGTCCAATTAATTTTCAGCATGTTTCTATAACCGACAGGGTTAACTAAATAGTGGCAGACGCAGAAACACATGTTAGAAGATGAATGATATAAGGAGGACACGGAAGAAGGGCATGGAGGAAGGACATGGAGGGAGGACAAAGAGGCAGGGCATGGAGGGAGGACATAGAGGGAGGAAATAGAGGCATGACATGGAAGGAGGACATGTAGGGCGGACATGGAGGGAGGACATTGAGGGAGGACATGGAGAGAGGACACGGAGGGAGGGCATGGGGGAAGGACATGGAGGGAGGACAAAGGGCAGGGCATGGAGGTAGGACATAGAGGGAGGACATAGAGGCATGGCATGGAGGGAAAAAATGTAGGGCGGACATGGAGGGAGGACATCGAGGGAGGACATAGAGAGAGGACACGGAAGCAGGGCATGGAGGGAGGGCATGGAGGGAGGACATGGAGAGAGGACATGGAGGAAGGGCATGGAGGGAGAACATGGAGGGTTGGCACGGAGCGAGGAATGGAGGGAGGGCATGGAGGTATGGCATGTAGGGAGGGCATGGAGGTAGGGCATGGAGGGAGGGCATGGAGGTAGGGCATGTAGGGAGGGCATGGAGGGAGGGCATGTAGGGAGGGCATTGAGAGGGGGAATGGAGAGAGAAATGGAGGGAGAAATGGAGGGAGGACATGGAGGGAAGATATATAGGGAGAGCATGGAGGGAGGGCGTGAAGATGGGGCATGGAGGGAGAAATGGATGGAGGACATGGAGCGAGGACATGTAGGGAGGGCATGGGGGGAGGACATGGAGGGAGGGCAAGAAGAGGGGGCATGGAGGGAGGACACGTAATGTGGGCACGGAGCGAGGAAAGGAGGGAGGACATGGAGGTAGGGCATGTAGGGAGGACATGAAGGGAGGACATGTAGGATGGGCACGGAGCGAGGAATGGAGGGAAGACATGGAGGGAGGGCATGGAGGGAGGACATGTAGGGAGGGCATGGAGGGAGGACATGGAGGGAGGACATGTAGGGAGGTCATGGAGGGAGGGCATGAAGTGGGGACATGGAGAGAGGGCAAGCAGGGAGGGCATGGAGTGAGGACATGTAGAGAGGGTATGAAGAGAGGGCATGGAGGGAGGGCATGGAGAGAGGACTTGTAGGGAGGGCATGGAGGGAGGACAGGAGGGAGGACATGGAGGGAGGACATGGAGGGAGGGCGTGGAGGGAGGACATGTAGGGAGGACATGTATAGAGGGCATGGATGGATGGCATAGAGGGAGGACATGTTGGGAGGGCATGGATGGAGGACATGTAGGGAGGGCATGGAGAGGGGGCTTGGAGAGAGAAATGGAGGGAGGGCAGAGAGGGAGGACATGTAGGGAGGGCATGGAGGGAGGATATGCAGGGAGGGCATGGAGAGGGGGCATGGAGAGAGAAATGGAGGGCAAAATGGAGGGAGGGCATAGAGGGAGGACATGTAGGGAGGGCATGGGGAGAGTAATGGAGGGAGGACATAAAGGCAGGATATGTAGGGAGGGCATGAAGAGGGGCATGGACGGAGGACTTGTAGGGTGGGCATGGAGCGAGGAATGGAGGGAGGACATGGAGGTAGGGCATGTAGGGAGGACATGGAGGGAAGACATGGAGGGACTGCATGAAGGGAGGACATGTAGGGAGGGCATGGAGGGGCGGCATGGAGGGAAGACATGTAGGGAGGGCATGGAGGGAGGACATGTATGGAGGGCATGGAGAGGGGGACATGGAGAGGGAAATGGAGGGAGGGAAGAGAGGGAGGACATGTAGGGAGAGTATGGAGGGAGGAATGGAGGGAGGACATGGAAGGATGACATGGAGGGAGGGCATGGAGGGAGGACATAGACGGATGACATGGAGGGAGGACACGGAAGGATTACATGTAGGGAGGAATGGAGGGAGGATATGGAAAGAGGACATGGAGGGAGGACATGAAGGGAGGACATGGAAGGATGACAAGGAGGGAGGACACGGAGGGAGGTTAGGAGGGAGGACATGGAGGGAGGACATGAAGGGAGGGCATGGAGGGAGGACATGGAAGGAGGGCATGGAGGGAGGACATGGAGGGAGGGCATGGAGGGAGGACATGGAGGGAGGTCATGGAGGGAGGACATGGAGGGAGATCATGGAGGGATGTCATGGAGGGAGGACATGTAGGGAGGACATGGAGCGAGGAATGGAGGGAGGACATGTAGGGAGGTCATGGAGGAAGGACATAGAGGGAGGGCATGGAGGGAGGAATGGAGTGAGGACATGGAGGGAGGACATGGAGAGAGGTCAGGAGTGAGGACATGTAGGGAGCTGCAAGACAGCAACAGATGGGACGGCTTGGCGAGGGTTGGGTGAGGATCTACGCAATGGAGGAGACAGGACAAATGACAGAGCAGACAGTTGCAAGGTGGACTGGGAAGGGTCCAGAGAGAAGCACTGGGCCTCAGATCACGACATCATCCACACTTGCATGTATACTCAACGTGGGCGTGCTCACATGAACAACCACACACCCACGTGACTTGGGCACGACGGAAGTGATGTCACACAGTTACCTGAATGATGGCATTGTTGAAGAGGTTACGTGTCAGGGGAGACAGCACCATCAGGGAGATCAGGGCGCCGCCGAACCCACCACCAAACAGCGTCATTCTGCTGGGATCTCCGCCAAAGTACCTCACGTTGTCCTTGATCCACTGGAGGGCCAAGGTCACGTCAGTCAGTCCCATGTTTCCTGGGGATTCGGGCGAGTTCAAGGCCATGAACCCGAATGCCCCCAATCTGGGGGAATATAAGTGTGTGTGTGTGTGTGAGTAGAGCAACTCACACACCTAACACACACACACACACACACACACACACCTAGCACACACACAGACACACACACCTAGCACACACACAGAGACACACACACCTAGCACACACACGCAGACACACACACCTAGCACACACACACAGACACACACACCTAGCACACACACAGAAACACACACCTAGCACACACACACACCTAGCACACACACAAAGACACACACCTAGCACACACACAGACACACACACCTAGCACACACACAGACACACACACCTAACACACACACACACAGACACACACACCTAACACACACACAGACACACACACACCTAGCACACACAGATAATAAGGCCAGGAATATAAAGACCACCAGTCTGGGGAGTAGAGATGTGTGTGAGTAGATAATATCTCCCACCTAGTACACACACCTAACACACACACACACATACACACACACAAACACACACACATGTAGGAGACGCATCTCGAGAGTAACAAAGAGTCCATGAACCCCCCCCCCCCCCCCCCCCCACCTCCAGACTTCCTGTGTATCTGGTGCTAACCCCATGTACGTGCAGACCCTGCACCCCCTGCCCGCTGTTGTAGCCGGGGTCACGTCGGCACCTTCACTTTCCCTGACATGCCCTCAAACCCGTCTCCTGTTTCTCGTCAACTCTCAGTCATCACTGACGCTGCCTCCACTTTCCCTGACATGCCCTGGTACCCGTCTCCTGTTTCTCGTCCACTCTCAGTCATCACTGACGCTGCCTCCACTTTCCCTGACATGCCCTCAAACCCGTCTCCTGTTTCTCGTCCACTCTCAGTCATCACTGACGCTGCCTCCACTTTCCCTGACATGCCCTCAAACCCGTCTCCTGTTTCTCGTCCACTCTCAGTCATCACTGACGCTGCCTCCACTTTCCCTGACATGCCCTCAAACCCGTCTCCTGTTTCTCGTCCACTCTCAGTCATCACTGACGCTGCCTCCACTTTCCCTGACATGCCCTCAAACCCGTCTCCTGTTTCTCGTCCACTCTCAGTCATCACTGACGCTGCCTCCACTTTCCCTGACATGCCCTGGTACCCGTCTCCTGTTTCTCGTCCACTCTCAGTCATCACTGACGCTGCCTCCACTTTCCATGACATGCCCTGGTACCCGTCTCCTGTTTCTCGTCCACTCTCAGTCATCACTGACGCTGCCTCCACTTTCCTGACATGCCCTCAAACCCGTCTCCTGTTTCTCGTCCACTCTCAGTCATCACTGACGCTGCCTCCACTTTCCCTGACATGCCCTCAAACCCGTCTCCTGTTTCTCGTCCACTCTCAGTCATCACTGACGCTGCCTCCACTTTCCCTGACATGCCCTCAAACCCGTCTCCTGTTTCTCGTCCACTCTCAGTCATCACTGACGCTGCCTCCACTTTCCCTGACATGCCCTCAAACCCGTCTCCTGTTTCTCGTCCACTCTCAGCCATCACTGATGCTGCCTCCACTTTCCCTGACATCCCCTGGTACCCGTCTCCTGTTTCTCGTCCACTCTCAGTCATCACTGACGCTGCCTCCACTTTCCATGACATGCCCTGGTACCCGTCTCCTGTTTCTCGTCCACTCTCAGTCATCACTGACGCTGACTTCACTTTCCATGACATGCCCTGGTACCCGTCTCCTGTTTCTCGTCCACTCTCAGTCATCACTGACGCTGCCTCCACTTTCCATGACATGCCCTGGTACCCGTCTCCTGTTTCTCGTCCACTCTCAGTCATCACTGACGCTGCCTTCACTTTCCCTGACATGCCCTGGTACCCGTCTCCTGTTTCTCGTCCACTCTCAGTCATCACTGACGCTGCCTTCACTTTCCCTGACATGCCCTGGTACCCGTCTCCTGTTTCTCGTCCACTCTCAGTCATCACTGACGCTGCCTTCACTTTCCATGACATGCCCTGGTACCCGTCTCCTGTTTCTCGTCCACTCTCAGTCATCACTGACGCTGCCTCCACGTTCCCTGACATGCCCTGGTACCCGTCTCCTGTTTCTCGTCCACTCTCAGTCATCACTGACGCTGCCTTCCCTTTCCCTGACATGCCCTGGTACTCGTCTCCTGTTTCTCGTCCACTCTCAGTCATCACTGACGCTGCCTTCACTTTCCATGACATGCCCTAGTACCCGTCTCCTGTTTCTCGTCCACTCTCAGTCATCACTGACGCTGCCTCCACTTTCCCTGACATGCCCTGGTACCCGTCTCCTGTTTCTCGTCCACTCTCAGTCATCACTGACGCTGCCTTCCCTTTCCCTGACATGCCCTGGTACTCGTCTCCTGTTTCTCGTCCACTCTCAGTCATCACTGACGCTGCCTTCACTTTCCATGACATGCCCTAGTACCCGTCTCCTGTTTCTCGTCCACTCTCAGTCATCACTGACGCTGACTTCACTTTCCATGACATGCCCTGGTACCCCGTCTCCTGTTTCTCGTCCACTCTCAGTCATCACTGATGCTGCCTCCACTTTCCCTGACATGCCCTGGTACCCGTCTCCTGTTTCTCGTCCACTCTCAGTCATCACCGACGCTGCCTCCACTTTCCATGACATGCCCTGGTACCCCGTCTCCTGTTTCTCGTCCACTCTCAGTCATCACTGACGCTGCTTCCACTTTCCATGACATGCCCTGGTACCCCGTCTCCTGTTTCTCGTCCACTCTCAGTCATCACTGACGCTGCCTCCACTTTCCATGACATGCACTGGTACCCCGTCTCCTGTTTCTCGTCCACTCTCAGTCATCACTGACGCTGCTTCCACTTTCCATGACATGCCCTGGTACCCCGTCTCCTGTTTCTCGTCCACTCTCAGTAATCACTGACGCTGCCTCCACTTTCCCTGACATGCCCTGGTACCCCGTCTCCTGTTTCTCGTCCACTCTCAGTCATCACTGACGCTGCCCCCACTTTCCCTGACATGCCCTCCTAACCGTCTCCTGTTTCTCGTCCACTCTCAGTCATCACTGACGCAGCCTCCACTTCGCTACCACTGTCGTGGCTTCGTTGCGCTCTCCGACATTCGGTTCACGGGCTTAGTGTTTATTGCGTTCTGTGACCCCTTGGCAGGTGTAGCCACAACTGCCGAAATCGTGCTCTGTGCAAAGCTTCCGCAGACTGCACTGTGGCCAGAGACCGAGCCATCAAGGGGCAAACCCGATGCAATGTACTCTATCTTCTTACCTTGACACCCACTTATTATTGCACTTTACCATGTATATTACACGTCATAATGCATATTACACGTCATAATGCATATTACACGTCATTATGTATATTACACGTCATTATGTATAATACACGTCATAATGTATATTACACGTCATAATGTATATTACACGTCATTATGTATATTACACGTCATTATGTATATTACACGTCATAATGTATATTACACGTCATCATGTATATTACACGTCATAATGTATATTACACGTCATAATGCATATTACACGTCATTATGTATATTACACGTCATAATGTATATTACACGTCATAATGTATATTACACGTCATAATGTATATTACACGTCATAGTGTATATTACACGTTATTATGTATATTAAACGTAATATGTATTAAACGTCCTCATGTATATTACTCGTCATTATCGATAAGAAACGCCATTATGCATATTAAACGTTATTTTGTATATTAAACGTAATTATGTATAATAAACGCCATTATGTATATTAAACGCCATTATGTATATTACACGTCATTATGTACATTACACGTCATTATGTATGTGATAGCACCAAACCGATGCACCTTAGTTTGGTCTATCAAAGCCGTATGGTCCTGGCCACCACCTGAACTCGGCTTAGCAAAGGAATCGGAAGCCAGTTTTGTTTTAGCAG
>OY992896.1:2379448-2408190 GCA_963921405.1 Cepaea hortensis | reverse complement strand
GAGGAAGAGGGAGAAGGAGGGAGGAGGAGAGAGGAGGAGGAGGAGGAGAAGGGAGTAGGAGGAGGGAGAGGGAGGAGGAGGGAGGAGGAGGAGAGAGTAGGCGGAGGGAGGAGGCGGAGGGAGCAGGAAGAGGGAGGAAGAGGGAGGAGGAAGAGGGAGAAGGAGGGAGGAGAAGGAGGAGGGAGGAGGAAGGAGGAGTAGAGAGTGGGAGGAGGGAGGAGGCGGAGGGAGGAAGAGGGAGGAGGAAGAGGGAGAAGGGAGGAGGAGGGAGGAGGTAGTAGGATGATTGATTGCCATCCCACCAGGTTAATATGTTATCGCGGACCTCAGAGAGAAATGTCTATGTAGAAGACCATTTCCTGGACGTACGTATTTTGGGAGGGGGAGGAGGGAGGAGGGAGGAGGAGGAAGAAGAAAAAAAACTACGACAGTTGGCATCTCTGGAATGAAAGGAAGGCGTGTAGAAAATTTCATCTCAATCGGATGGGCCGTTCGCGAGCGTATAAAGGACATACGGAGATACGCACATCCTTTTTTATATATAAGATGTGAAGCAGAGGAGAGTACTTACATGTTATATGTGGCAATGATGGGTTATTGGTTAATATATGTAGTTAGGCCACATAAATAGTAATTGGGGAGAAATTAATACAGTGATGCATGGTACTTTTAGTAGGTACACAGTTAACTAGAATAGCCTGGATGAATCACTTCAATGTCCTTTAATGTTAGAATCATACACCATTTGGTGTTCAGCAAAGTGAAGTCTGGTATCACATGTTACCAGGATGCAGTAATGTCTGTGTAGGTGTATCAAGTTGTTGATGGAATCAGTGACTGAGATGCGGTCTTAAGTTAAGCATGGTGTTTGTCGCACGGTGGAGAGGATGTGATTTAGTGCTGCGTACCACCCTTCACAGGGATATTATGTATTTGTCGTGTGACATGAAGCGTAAGAACGCAAAATTTATAACCGGTGTATCATAGGAAGAATGGTGGGGGATAGAGGACATAAGTGTACATTTCCTGTCCACTCACAAATAATAGGACACTGGTGTGGTTGGCATTAGACAACACTGGTTGACATTAGTGTGTAATAATAATGATGTAATATATATAGTACACTGGTTGTTATATTAGTACTGATATTATGTTTCTGCCCATGAGCATTGTTATGCTTTAATTCTGTCTCATATAGATGATGCACTCTTACTTGATACTATGGTGTGTTTATTTTATGAACTGTCTTAAGGGTATCAGAGAGTTCCTCAATTGAGTTCCTGTGCAATACATGTTTATCTTTAACTTTCTGTGAATGTTGTGATTCACCCATGTGCAAGTGTTGCATTTGCACATTCTACAAATATGGTGATTCCTGTTTCCTTAGTTTTTCATAGTTAAACATGTTTTACCTGTTGGTTATTAATTATAATATCATGCGGTAATGTGTGTGATGTCATATTGTTGTTGATATCCTTTATCAAAACATGGACATTGCAGGAGTGGTGTGTCCTATATCATATGGCATCCCTCATAAGTTTAGGTATTTAAATGACAGAAGATGGGGAAAAGGTGGTGCATTGGGTATTATGATTGGGATGATTATGGCTATGATGAGAGTGATCATTTGATGATTGTGATGGCTTTATGTCGTGATGTATGTTATATGTCTGAGTTGTTGTCGGTGACTTATGTTATAGCCTGTGTCCTGATTGTTGCTGGTGTCATGTGTAGAACTGTACTTCTGGTATATTGATGTTGTCTAGTTGTCATCAGTACAAAGGTGTGTGTCCTAGTGACATATTGTTGAATTGCATATCCTATGTCTGCTTGATTGCTGTTGGTGCAATGAACTGTATTTATGTCCTGTATGTACATATTCAAATGGTGTTGTCCTGTTAGAGTCGTCGTACACCGGTGTAGCTGAGTTGTGTTCGGTGTTGATTTTGACTAGTTGACACAGCGGGTTGCTGTGTAACATTGTCATTTATGGGTGGTATAGTCAGCCTGTGGTGTTGGGGATGAGAAGTTGTGTTGGACCAGAGACCTGTAGGTAATGACCTCCCCGAACTGAAGACATTCTGTAAGTGAATGCTGGGCTGTATGGAGAGGTGGAGCAGGCTGAGGTTGTTGCATTAGAAGGTGTTCCATCCTAGCAATATCAAGTGTAATCTCATGACAGCAGTGGCACAACTGAAGAAGACAATAAAGTGGGTGATCTGATGATGCAACATTGATTGTTGTATTTAACAATTAGATATGTAGTCACCTTTAAGAAGGAGGCAACACAAGAATGATCATGCCAGACATCAAGGGTTACCTCAGAATAGCAGTAGTACAACTAGAGGGAATAGCAAGGTGGATAATTTGATGGAAGTCATTTGTTATATGTAGGTTAATTCAAATGTTATATTGCATGTGCTCATTGCTTCATGTGTTTAATATGTTGTCTTTACAATGATAATCAAAGATTGTGTTTTCCAATGTTACAGGAGCGGCTGGCTAGTTAGTGTCAGCAGGCCTGGGTTCTTGGTGGGATAGTAAATTGTGTCACAACTCTATTGTTCTTGTCGCGTCTTGGGGTTTATGTTGTGTAACCTATGTTTTAGTAGTGTCTTATTGTCGTCTGTGTCAAAGTCCTTTATCATTCTACTCAGCTACTGTTTGAAGCACCTGTGTTGTGGTCCTTGGTGTACCCTGTTGTCTTAAGTTCTGGTGACTGAATAGGGACCACCCTTGGTTGTTGTTTGATATATGCAGTTGTCTGTTGTATCTGTAATTGAACATCCCTTATTGAATGCTTTATTCAATGTGTTTGAACACAACTTGTCACCAAAATTTGTAGCATTTGATAAATAAATAGCTATTTTTGTACTGTTTTTGGTTTGTTTGCTTAGTCTCTTTTAGTTTTAAGCCGCTATTTCTACCACAATCTAACACCTTAATCGAATGTCTGGGTCTCACATATGACAGTTATTGTCCAGAGTTGAGGCCCCTGCCCGAGATCTCGTATATCTTCTTATCTAATTACTATCATCTTTTTTTGTCGGTTGAGGCGGTGTGAGGTTCTCTCTCTTTTCACTATTTTTCTTCTTTGGCCGTAACGAAGTCAGAACTACCCTTTACCTCTTAGCACCGTAGTGAAGCAAGCATCAGTCTTTATGATTGTCTCCCTTTGTCTTTTCCCTCGACTACATGTATATTAAACGCCATAATGTATATTAAACGTCATTATGTATATTACACGTCGTTGTGTATATTACACGTCATTATGTATATTACACATCATTATGTATATTACACGTCATTATGTATATTAAATGCCATTATGTATATTACACGTCATTATGTATATTACACGTCATTATGTATATTACACGTAACTATGTATATTACACGTCATTATGTATATTACACTTCATTGTGTATATTACACGTCATTATGTACATTACAGGTCATTATGTATATTAAATGCCATTATGTATATTACACGTCATTATGTATATTACACGTCATTATGTACATTAAATGCCATTATGTATATTAAATGCTATTATGTATATTACACGTCATTATGTATATTACACGTCATTATGTATATTACACGTCATTATGTATATTACACGTAACTATGTATATTACACGTCATTATGTATATTACACGTCATTATGTATATTAAATGCCATTATGTATATTATACGTCATTATGTATATTACACGTCATTATGTATATTAAATGCCATTATGTATATTAAATGCCATTATGTATATTATACGTCATTATGTATATTACACGTCATTATGTATATTAAACGCCATTATGTGTATTAACGTCATTATATATATATATATATATATATATATATATATATATAATAATATAGGTCTGTATATAATATAATAGGTCTGTAAGGTGTGGAATGCGCCTGGCCCTGCAGCCAGCAGGGTTAGGATCGGCTAGCCTCTCCCAGGAGGGGTGAAGAGCGAAAATTAGTAGCCTGCCGATGACCCGCAGACTACACAAGTCAACCCCCACCTCCACGTGGTGCAGACCGGGCAACCATGACCGCGAGGTCATGGGCTAACGGGGCTATGGCTCGCCATAGGGGATGGACTCCCTGTGGTCAGATTAGTGTTCTAAACCTGCGACTGGCCTAGCAAGCCGGCAGGGGATCTTCATACTGCTCGTAGAAAAACTAAGAAGTATAAATGGACTGACCCAAATGGCTATCGACCCGGCAATGTTAACGGACTACGAGATAGATCAGCGATTCAAAAAATAGGCACAATGAACGTCTGTGGTTTCAATAGTAAAGAAGAAGAGCTTATAGAAACAATGGAGAAGAGGAATATTGGTCTGATGGGAATAGCGGACACCAGAACAAAAGGGAAAGGATGCAAGGAGCTCCACCGCAGTTACACGTTTGTTTACTCTGGAGTAGAACAGCAAGAAAGGGCAAGACACGGTGTGGGAATAGTCATCGAACCACAGCTAGCAAGAGCAATACTAGAAATAAAATATATATCAGAAAGAATCATAACAGTGAGAATAAAAGAACAAACAATCACAACATATGTACAGATATACGCACCATGTAATGCAAACAATAATGAGCAAGAATGTGAGGACTTCTACGAAGACATACATGATGTGCTAAATAAAATAGATAAGCAGGACAACATCATAGTTATGGGAGACTTCAATGCAAGACTAGGACATAACAGAGGGGGCATAGAAAAACACCTGGGAGCATTTGGAGATCAGCAAAATGAAAGGAATGATAACGGAAGTAGACTGATAGAGCTTTGCAGCCAACACGATCTCTATATAACAAACACATTCTATAAACATAAAGATTCGCAAGTATACACCTGGTATAAATGGAACAATCTAGATACTAAAAGCCAAATTGATTTTATATTAACAAGAAATAACAGAAAGAGAAATATATTAGATGCAAGAGCAGTGCCCAATTTCAGTATAAACACAGATCATAAAGCAGTCGTTGCCACAATAAGAACCATTAGAAGAAGAAAACAAAAAGCAGGAAAATACATGCCATGCGAATCAGTAAACTTAAAAAACCTTAAAGACGAGGCAGTAAGGGAAAATTATGAGAAAGAACTAACTGAACTCTTTGTAAAATTACCTACGGAAAGAAAAACAGTGGAAGAAGAATGGGAGACGTTCAAATCAAGCGTTTTAAATACTGCAAAAATAACATGCGGAACCACGAAAAAATGCAAAACACGGATAAAGAAAATAACAAGTTGGTGGAACGCAGAAGTAAAGAAAGCGGTAAAAGAAAAAAAGGAAAAATATAAAAAGTGGTTGAAGAGCAAACAGGAATGTGATCTCATAGAATACAGAATATCGAGAAGACATGTGAGTAGAATAGTAAAGAGGGAAAAACAGAAAGACTGGGAAGAGTATGGAGAAACCCTAAATAAAAACTACAAGGAGGCAACCAGAAACTTCTACAAAAAGATAAGTGCAATGCGAACCAGAGGAGTACCCTTTGACCCAACTGAAATAATTAACAGCGAAAATGGAGAACCAATAAGTGAACAAAAACACATCCTAATAAGATGGAAGCAGTATTTCGAACAACTTCTCAACATCCCATCAGATGTCACAGGAATTCAAGAGACCTACACAGATGTCACCGAGGAACTAGAACCAGACATACTAAAAGAAGAAATTATAGAAGCCATCAGATTAGCCCCATTGAACAAATCACCAGGACAGGATGAAATACCAAATGAACTAATTAAAGCAGCAAGGGAAGTAGGAACAGCTTGGCTACATAGACTATTCAACCATGTTTAGGTAGAACAACAGACACCACGAGACTGGGGAAACGCCATAATTATCCCAATTTGGAAAAACAAAGGCAGCAAAAGAGATTGCACACAATACAGAGGCATTTCACTGTTGAGTCATACTGGGAAAATATTTTGCAAAATTCTTGAAAAAAGATTACGAACTACGTTAGAACCCCAGCTAAGCGAAACGCAGCTTGGATTTAGGAAAAACAAAGGATGCACAGACGCCATTTTTGCTCTTAGACAACTTATAGAAAAATCAATTGAATTCAATGAAACACTCTACTTAGCCTTTGTTGACCAAGAAAAGGCATTTGATAGGGTAGATAGAAACAAGCTGTGGGAAATCCTTAAACAATATGGAGTGAGTACACATCTAACAAACCTATGTAGAAGTTTATACGACAACAGTGAATGCATAGAGAGAGCAACTGGAGGACACTCAGAACCCTTCACCATAAGATCTGGAGTACGACAAGGTTGTGTCCTGTCCCCTCTCTTGTTCATAACATATATAGACAACATATGTAAAGAAACCAGCCAAGCAGAGACAGCAAGAATACCGCATGACGAGAACACAGAAGAAGAACCATCTGCAAATCTAACCATTAGAGAACTCCTGTTTGCGGACGACCAAGCACTAATAGCAAAATCAGAAGCTGAATTACAAGACCACATGAATAGTCTAAACGAAATGTGTAGGGAACATAACATGAAAATTAGCACAAGCAAAACAGAGGTAATGACTATAACTAAAGAAGAACAAACAGCAACAATTCACCTAAACGAACATCCCTTGAAACAAGTAAAGAGCTTCAAGTACCTAGGAAGTATAATATCATCAAATGGCAGATCAGAAGACGAGATCGAAAATAGGTGCAATAAGGCAAATCAACTCATTGGACAAATGGCACCAATACTAAAGAACAAACATGTATCAATAACTACTAAGAAAGCACTTTACAACACAATCTTCCTACCAACTCTGTGCTACCAATGCCAAACCTGGACAATGACAGAAAAAGAGAAAAGAAAAATCACAACAACAGAAATGAGGTTCCTGAGAAGAATACTCAACGTATCAAGAAGAGATAAGATCAGAAATGAAGAAATCAGGACTAAAGTGGGGGTTAAAGCTGCTCTAGATTTTATTAGAAAGCAGCAAGTCAAATGGTTTGGCCATGCAAGTAGGCTACCAGTCAACAGCATGCCACAACAGGCAATGACGTACAGACCAGATGGAAACAGAGGAAGAGGCCGACCACGTAAACGCTGGACGGAGGGAATAACAGAATCCACGGGAATGTCGATATACGAAGCCCATAACCGGGCACTCTCACGAAGTTTATACTTCACCTCGACACCGCAAGGTACAAGAGGAACATGATGAGACATGAGACATATATATATATATATATATATATATATATATATATATATATATATATATATGTTTACATACATAATGGCGTTTAATATACATAATGAGATGTTATATATATATATATATATATATCATCAATCAATGATTGATTGATTGATTGATGATATACAGCAGCCAGCGAAGAGTTCCAACACTAATAGTTCCAGTAGCAATCTGATTATATGTCCGTCTCGCCTTTCCTCTGAGCGTTGAGCGTCGGCCAGATCCCCTCGTCACACCTCGTTGTTTCATTCTTACCAGACTATGGTGATCCATCTGCTCCTCCGAGGTGTACACGTGCTCCCACAAGGCCGCAACCACGTCTGCCCTGTCATGTATCAATACTCCACCAAATTTTGCAGAGCCAGCCAATCTGTCCGCCTGTTCATTCCCCAGAACACCGGCATGCCTAGGAGAAAAGATCCAGGTGATGCTTACTACCCGTGACCTCCGAAGCGAAGCAAGCCACTCTGCACGAAGCCTACCTGTTCTCACCCTTCTCAGCATGCTTTCTGAGTCAGTTACAATCACGATGTGTGTATGTATCGTGTTTTCTATCCAGCGGAAAGCTGCACTGACCGCCTTCACCTCCATTCTTAAGCTAGATGTAGTGTTATCATACGCCAGGCTCTCCTGCACCAAACGCCGACCATTAGTTTTTGCCAAGAACCCCCAGGCACTTCTCCTACCTCTCAACACTGACCCATCCGTATTAAACGTCATTATGTATATTAAACGACATAATGTATATTAACGCCATTATGTACACTTACACCGGGATCTACATATGTCATTGACACACACAAGCGCTGTCTCAGACACCAGGTGTTGTATTTAAATGTTGCATGTCCATTCTAGGACGTTGCGATAAAATCCAGATACCTTCAGTAGTTTGCCATTACATTCTGAGCGAGAAGTCAGCATATAAATGAAGCTGATCGGTATAGATAAAGAACCCACTACCTCAATATTAGCGCACAGGAAGTGTAAAAGCGAGGACCTTTACTTTACCGTCCACACTGACCCCCTCATGAATTGTAGTACATTACCAAACCAGCCAGGAGATACAGAAGACGTAACTGGTGACGTGTCTAACATATGCAGAACAGAGACACTACACTACACTGGCTCTATCTGAAGACACACTCCAGCTGGCGGCAGCTGTCTGCTAATATTTTCATAATGACATATGAAAGCGAGCGAAGAAGAGGAAGAAACAAGATGGTACCTGTAATTCAAGGAGGCAACAATCACACATTCAGACGCTGCCAGTTTGCTCCCTTTGTATAAGTCTGACACAGAGGAGCCGAACGCGAATAATTCGCCATGGAGCCACACCATGGTTGTCAGTTTCTCGCCACACCTGGGTCTCCAGATGTTCAAGTAGAGGCAGTCTTCACTGATCGGGGTCTGTAGTGGTGGAAACGGCGCCGAGTCGTTGAGGGGGACCTGTAGGTGGGAGGCACAGTCATAGATGGGCATGGTAGACGTCAAAATGAACATCACACACACACACATACACGTACACACATAGGTACACACACAGACACACACACGCGCGAACACACACATACAAGTACATACCATAGACAGAACACTAGTACACACACTCGTACACATGCACGTGCACCCACACGTGCACACCTGAAGTGCACACGCACACACGTACACAGAGACGTATACACACACGTACATAACACACACACTTACAAACACACACGAACATTTCCCCTCCCCCCACATTTGTATATATAATCATGATAATATGATAGCGCCACAGAAAATATGATTCAAGAGACTAGACTGTGGCGCATGCGTAGAACAGATTGATTGGCGAATGTGCTATAACATATTATCTGTCCACAAGATCCAGGCATGTCACTCGCAGCCAATATGTCGACTGGATGCAGTGTGGGTAGTCTCAGCCGTCACGTGCATAGCTCCCTGATCCATGCAACATTTGCAACTACGGTATTTCAGTTAGTATGATGCAGCCCCAGTCTGCTCCACCCCTCCAGCAATGATTCAGCTTGTCCTGCTGTTCTAGATAACGACATCTCCATCTACAGCCACCCACAGTTGACCCACAATCGCGTGCAGTTGACCAGACACCCTCTCCGGATTCGACCCTTCAATCCCCTGGGTCCGGGCTGACCCACCTTAATCAGGCACGCATGAACGTTTCCCTGTCAGGGTTAAGCAACATGGACCGTTCGGTCACACAAAATGTACCCTACCACTCAACTCCGAATGTCTTGTGGCATGTAAATATTCTTCATAAACATTCCATTAATAAAACGTAAATCATCTCACCTGGAAACAGGAGTTTGGGGGTGTCCTGGCCTGGAAGATCCCTTCCCAGGGGTCAGCGGGTAGTGAACGTCTGAATCTCAAATCTCTCAGCGGTGGCTTGGCGAAGGGTATTCCCCAGAACACGTCAACCGGTACTTGCCGGCCGTTGTCGACTGGGATATTCTCTGTCAGACCCTGTACACGGCCGAGAGTGGTGTGAACCGTGTTGTCATGGCTATAGCCATACCTGTCACTTCTCGGCTCGTCACAGTAGACCCGGGCCACAGCCAGGGTCAGCAGTAGGCACACGGCAACAGTCATGGCTGAAATGTGACGAACTACTTCTGCAGCTGGTGGTTACTGTAGATGGGACAACGGCTGTCACAGTTCAGTGTGATATGTCTGGTGCGTTTGTAATGGAATATGTTTGTTGCTGTTTTGTGATGTAGAGTGTTTGATGTCGTGTTGTATGTAATGTGTTTTATGTCGTGTTGTGATGTGGTGTTCGATGTTGTGTTATGATGTAATGTGTTTGATGTCGTGTTATGATGTACTGTTTAATGCTGTGTTGTGGCGTAGTGTTTGATGTTGTGTATTTGGTGTTGCGTTGTGATGCTGTGTTGTGACGTAATGTATGCGATGTCGTGTTGTGATGTAGTGTTTGATATCATGTTGTGATGTAGTGTTTGATGTTGTGTTGGATGGAGAGTGTTTCATGTTGTGTTGTGATGTAGAGTGCTTGATGTCATGTTGTGATGTAGTGTTTTATATCATGTTGTGATGCATTGTTTGATGTTGTGTTGGATGGAGAGTGTTTCATGTTGTGTTGTGATGTAGAGTGCTTGATGTCATGTTGTGATGTATTGTTTGATGCTGTGTTGTGATGTAGTGTTTTATGTTGTGTTGTGATGTAGAGTGCTTCATGTCATGTTATGATGTACTGTTTGATGTCGTGTTGTGATATAGTATATTTGATGTTGTGTTATGATGTAGTATATTTCATGTCGTGTTTGCGAGGAACATCGCCCTGTCCAGGCGGGACACTTCTTGCTGGCGGTTTTAATGTGTGTGAACACCCCATGTACGAGCAGCTTGCACCACAATAGGAGGTTAAGAGCACAGTGCACTTATTCCATGAAATTCTGAAGATGAATCACGTGATAGTGAACCTGTGATGTAAATGATCTCACAGGAATCCAAGCACGTTATCGGCTCTGGGGGGCTTGCATTGAACGCAGTGTTGAGTACATCAATAAATGATACACTTGTTATTTACTTTTTCAGAATATATTCGCCCACAATAAAACCACCCATATACACACATTTAAGGTCTTCATTTGAAGCCCCCTGGTAGATAATAAATAAGTTGTAGTTCCTCCACGTATATCGTGATAATACATTAGTTGTAGTTCCTCTAAGTATATCTTTATAACACATTAGGTGGTGTTCCTCTAAATATATCTTTGTAATACATTAATTGTATTTCCTCTAGATCATTCATTCATTCATTCATTCATTCATTCATTCATTCATTCATTCGTTCAGTAGCATATCCTTTGCAGAACCTCGCTCCCATAACAGCCGTCCGGAAAACTTCTCGATCACAAGCAAGATGTCCCGCGTCCGATACACCTATCTGGAGATCATCCACCACATCCTGCACTCATCTTCTCTTTGGCCTTCCTCTTCCTCTCTTCCCAGGTATATACCCCTCCATTATTGTTCTCTCCAAACTTTCATGACGTTTCAAGTAACCAAAATGTTTCAATTTTCTTTGTTTTATCGTCTTTAATAGCCAACCCTCTTCAATATTTAGCTCTTAAAGTATGGATGCATTTGTTCATTTCTTTACCCAAGATATTCTTAGAACCCGTCTTTACATTGGCACCTTGCCGTCTTGACAGACGATAGTTTGTGCTTTAAAAAGGCATAAAAACTTTTAACTATGGCGGTAGCGAGTGTGACTGATAAGGCCAATTTGCGCTGTAAATGTCCGTTCACAGTGGGTGCATTTGAACACGTGGTCATTTCCACCATCATGCACCATCTTACGTCTCAAACGCTTGGTGTGTGACTTTTCTGCAATAATTTTCTCCTTTGACTTTATTCCATTTCTGATATTTGCCCTCCATGCAACACGTTCAGCGGCGACTTGCTCCCAATGTGCATTATCAATGCCTGTATCAATCATGTCCCGCTTACACACATCTTTGTATCGTAGTAGAGGCCGACCCTGAGATCTCTTACCCATCTGTAATTCACCAAAAAAGATATCCTTTGGTATTCTACCATCATCCATCCGCCTAAGATGTCCTATCCATCTAAGTCTACGAAGACTGAGCATGGAATAAACTGTCACACAACCTGATCTTTCCAATACTTCAGTATTTGTGATTTTGTCTTGCCACTTAATACCAAGAATTCTTCGCAGACACCGCATATGAAAGCTGTTTAAATTTTTCTCTTGGTGTGAGTAAGTTGTCCAGGTTTCACTGCCATAGAGAAGAGTACTAAGGACACAGGCTTGATAGACAAGGACTTTTGTTTTGGCAGTAAGCTTCCTGTTCTCCCAGACTCTTTTTCTTAACCTGTTCATTGTTGTTGCTGCCTTACCAATCCGGATGTTGATTTCCTGATCTAGGGATAATTTGCTATTTACCACCGATCCTAGATATGTAAAATGGTCTACTATCTCTAGTTCGGCGTCGTCAATAAAGATTGATGGTACACCATGTGCACCTTGTGACATAATCTGTGTCTTCTTTTTGCTAATTGTTAAACCAAATTCAGAACAAGCATTGGAGAATGCAGATAGTAGACATTGCAATTCTTCCTCAGAGTGGGTCGTAACTGCAGCATCATCTGCAAAAAGCAACTCTCTGATCAGTACCCTCCTAATTTTGGTCTTAGCCTTCAATCTCTGAGCATTGTAGAGGCCGCCATCTGAGCGTGAGTGAATGTATATACCACCATCCTGATCACGAAATGCATATTTCAGTAGAAGTGAAAAGTATATTCCAAAGAGGGTGGGAGCTAGTACACAACCTTGCTTAACTCCACTCTTGATTTCAAATTCTTCAGAAGTTGCACCATCAAACTTGATTATACCCTTCATGCCTGTGTGGAACGATTCTACAATGGACAGAAGAGTTGGTGGGCAGCCAATCTTCTTTAGTGCCTTGAACAGACCCTCACGACTGACCAAATCAAATGCCTTTGTGAGGTCGATGAAGGCAATAAACAGTGGTTGATTCTGTTCACGGCATTTTTCTTGCATTTGTCGCAATGAGAATATCATATCAGTGGTAGACCGGTTCTGTCGAAAGCCACACTGTGATTCGGGGTAGACTTGATCTCCTAGGACTTGAAGTCTGCGCAGAACAATTCTGGCAAATACTTTTCCAACAATACACAGAAGTGAGATACCCCTATAGTTGTTGCAGTCGCTCCGATCGCCCTTGTTCTTGTACAGTGTTATGATGCTTGAATCTTTGAAATCCTGTGGGACTTGTCCTTCACGCCAGCATAGCTCTATTAGCTGGTGGATCTGTATAGTGAGTGTGTCTTGCCCACTCCTGATAACCTCTATTGGAATCCCATCCTTACCTGGAGCCTTGCCAGATGCAAGTTCATTTATAGCACACTTAACTTCTGTTATGGTGGGAAGTGTGTCCAGGTGGTCAAGAGTTGGTAGAGCCTCTATGGCGTTGAGGGCATTATCCGCTAGTTTGGTCTCACTTGAGTAAAGCTCCAAATAGTGCTCTACCCATCTGTCCATCTGCTGTTTCTTATCAGTGATGACTTCTCCAGTCAAGGTTTTCAATGGTGCACTTCTTTTGATCACTGGACCACAGGCTTTCTTTATTCCTTCATACATGCTTCTTATGTCTCCCTTATCACTTGCGATTTGAATGGACTCACATAACTTGATCCAATAATCATTTGCACACTGCCTGGCAGCCTTTTGCACATCCTTCCTAGCTTGCCTTAGCTCACTCAGAGTGTTTCGAGTTGGTCTTTCCTTGTTTCTTAAGAGAGCTTTCTTCTTCTTATCAATCAAGGGCTGCAGAGTCTCGCTGTTGGCCGCAAACCAGTCCTGCCTCTTATGATCCACAGTGCCGTAAACCTTTACGGCAGTTTTACAAAGAGTTTCCTTAAGTTTATTCCATTTATCATTTACTGTACAATTTTCTGGTGTATCAGTGAAAGCGTCTTCAAGTTGCTGTTGAAACTGAAAGCACTTTTCAGGATCATGAGTGTTAATAATATTAATCCTGGGGCTAGATTTGTGTTTAGCTGTGTAGATTCTCTTTGGTCTCAGTCTAACCCTTGCAACAACCAAAGAATGATCCGTATCACAGTCAGCACTGTGGTAACTACGAGTCAATGATATATGGTTCAGATGTTGTCTCCGTGTGATGATGAAGTCCAGCTGGTGCCAATGGCCGGATCTTGGATGTTTCCATGTGACCTTATGCATCTCTTTTGTTTTAAAAAAAGAGTTTGTAATACATAGGTCATTACTGGTGCAATGCTCCAGCAGCCTTTGCCCATTTTCATTCATGCGACCGATGTTGTATTTTCCAAGGCACACTGGCCATGAACTCGAGTCCTTGCCCACACGAGCATTGAAATCACCGAGCATATAAATGTAGTCGGATTTTGGAACTGCCTTGATCACAGAGTCTAACTCCTCATAGAACAAATCCTTCACATCATCAGAGGAATCGAGTGTCGGTGCATATGCAGTAATAATGGTGGCAAACCCACAAGAGGTTGCCAAGCGCAGGGATAATAGTCTTTCATTTCCTCCTGCTGGAATTTCAATCATTCCCAGTAGCGAATTCTTCACTGCAAAGCCCACACCGTGTTGCCTTTTTTCTGCCTGCCCTTTACCCTTCCAGAAAAAGGTGTAGTTGTTTTCCCTGAGTGACCCTTCCTCAGCGAGGCGAGTCTCCTGCAGGCCAGCAATATCAATGTTAAGACGATTGAGTTCGGCATCAATCACAGCCGTTTTTCTCACATCGTCAATATTGGTCAAGTCAGTGGAAAATCCTGGACACATGGTTCTCACGTTCCAGGTTGCAAGCCGTAGCTTGAGGTTTATATTTATATTTTTGTTTGTACCTGGTGCATTGGTTTTACAGCCTGCGATTCAGATTTTGTCCTAGCCCCAAGCACCCATTGAAGCAGGCAGGCTGTGGCGGATCAGCACCCAATTGGCTGGGGGCTGCCCAGCTTGAGGCGGGCGGTAGCTGATCAGTGACACCTATAGGTGTCTCCCACCGTCAGAGGCAACGCGTGGCGCCCCATGTCTACGCCAACTGACAAGGACTTATAACCCGTAACAGTTGCCTCTCGCTTTGATTCCGAGACCAGTTAAGACCAGGGATGGAGTTATTGCCTCTCCACAGCACAAAGCCTGGGCTAAAATATAGAGATCATGTGTTGCCCATGCAGCATGATCCCTCTCTCGGCCTGCCTAGTTCACTCCAGAGGAAAGGTAACACCCCTACATCTGGAACAAGACAAGCTGCAGAAGCTGCCGGATCAGCAAAGCAATGCTCTAACTGTCCGCCTGTCGGAGCTTCGATCCTAGACCAGTCGCCAACCAAGGCTTAGGGCCTGGTCTGCCCTGCCAAGACAATTTTGTCTTTAGCTTGCATTTCCTCGCACCAGGGTAAGGCTTGTACCCTCCCAATTGCGCTCTTCCGCCCGAAGCCGTTGGCACAATGTGGGGTGTCGGGTTTGGTAAGCGCCGCCCAACGTTCGGCGCTAACAGAAACCAGGTAGTACCGTCTACTGTTATACGGTCTATACGGTTATAGAACCCGTCTATAACATTTATATTCAAAGGCATTTATGCGCTGTTCAGCTTGTTTAGTAAATGTCCAGGTCTCACAGGCGATTGTTGCAATGGGAAAGATGCATGCTCTTAAAAATCTAATTTTTTTAGTTCTATCTGTCCCACTCCATAATTTATTCATTTGATTTAGTCTTTGAAGAGCAATTGATAGTCGCCGTTTAATATCTTTCACTGTGTCACCGTTGTTGGTAATAAATGACCCAAGATATTCAAAATGTTCCACCACTTCCAATCTTTCCTCATTAACATATATTTCCTTCTCCATAGCAGTTTTATCTGTATGCATTATCTTTGTTTTTACTAATCATTTTCCCGCGTTTCCATCCTGTTTCAGGATATTGCGGTCAACACCAGCATCTTTCAGCTGTATGTTGATTTCTAGGCTAGATTACGCTCATCAGCACGCCACGACTTTCTGAGCGACCAGCTCCATACTCTCATAAGTCACTAGCGTGACTTGAACCACTTCTAATTCTCGTCCGCTCACGTCGACCACGAGAGTATTCGGAATTAAAGGAGAAAAGCTGCTAACCCCTCGGCCAGGCAGCCAGCTTTTTGTTTTTACTATGTTAAGATATAAGTTGTGATTTTCACTATTTCTTTGGGATTAGGTTATTTAGTTTTCTACAACATTCAGGATAATGCTCGCCCGGGTGATGTGATTATCTTCACAGATGGTTCGGTGTTCAGGGGTAGTAGAAGTGCCTGGGGGTTCTTGGCAAAGGCTAATGGTCGACGTTTGGTGCAGGAGAGCCTGGCATATGATACCACAACATCTAGCTTAAGAATGGAGGTGGAGGCAGTCAGTGCAGCTTTCCCCTGGATGGAGAATACGATACACACACACACACACATCGTGATTGTAACTGACTCAGAAAGCATGCTGAGTAGGGTGAGGACAGGCAAGCTTCATGCAGAGTGGCTTGCTTCGCTTCGGTTATCACGGGTGACAAGCATCGTCTGGATCTTTTCTCCGAGACATGCTGGTGTGCTGGGGAATGAACATGTCGACAGATTGGCTGGCTCTGCAAAACTTGGTGGAGTATTGATGCATGATAAGGCAGACGTGGTTGCGGCCTTGTGGGAGCACGTGCACACCTCAGAGGAGCAAATGGATCACTATGGTCTGGCAAGAATGCGACAGCATAGAGTGACGAGGGGATCTGGCCGATGCTCGATATTTAGAGGAAAAGTGAGACGCACATATAATCAGATTGCTACTGGTACTATTGGGGTTGGAACTCTTCGCTGGCTTCTGAGGATGGGGACAGAGCGCTTATGGGAATGCCCCGAATGCTGTGATGTCGGTTCCTAAATCAATCAATCAATCTATAACATTTTGTGATGTGGATAGTAATACTGTATCCTCCAGATATATATAGATAAATAATTAGTTGTAGTTCCCCCGAGTATACCTTGATATTACAATTGTTGGAATTCCTTAAAATATATTTTGATAATACATTAATTGTGTTCCTTCATGTATATCTAAATAATACATTAGTTGTAGTTCCTCCATGTATGTCTAGATAATACATTAGTTGTAGTTCCTTCCCGTATTTCTAGGTAATTCATTAATTGTCCCGATTTGGTATGCTCTGATTTTAATCTATTCTGCCAACTTAAAGATGCACTTCGTGGGACAAGATTTATAGATGATGAAGGAGTAATTAATGCAGCGGATCAATGGCTTCATGATCAAGACAAAATCTAGTACGAGCAAGGAATACATGCACTTAATTAGTGCTGGCATAAAGCCGTAAGGTTTATGGTAATTACGTTGAATAATACCGATGTATACTTATGTATATTGTGTATAAATTTCATGTTTTTATTAATAAACAGTTCCTGAGAAAAACAATGTTGTGCTTTACTTTCTGAACGCCCCTTGTGCATTAGTTGTAATTCTGCCATATATGTCTTGATAATATATTAGTTGTAGTTTATCCATGTATATCTAGATACTATATTAGTTTTAGTTCCTCCATATATATCTAGATAATACATTACTTGTATTTCCTCCACGTATATCTAGATAATACATTAGTTGTAGTTCCTCCATGTATATCTAGATAATACATTAGTTGTAGTTCCTCCATGTATATCTAGATAATACATTAGTTGTAGTTCGTTCATGTATATCTGCAACAAATTCGTTAGTTATAGTTCCTCACTGTATCACCAACATTCACATTAGTTATAGTTCCTCACTGTATCACCAACATTTACATTAGTTATAGTTCCTCACTGTATCACCAACAACTACGCTAGTTATAGTTCCTCACTATATCACCAACATTTACATTAGTTATAGTTCCTCCATGTATAAATCTGACAACTACGTTAGTTAAAGTTCCTCCTTGTATATGTGCTACAATATGGTGGTTTGTATCAACAGTGGCTGTGTCACCAGGACAGCAAGCCGTCCAGGCGATGAGGACAGTGCTATTGATCTGGCGCTAGCTTCACCTTCACTCACTACAGTGTGTAGATGGGGTGTCCTAGGACACCATGGCAGCGACCACCACCCTTGCAGCATATTGGTGGAGAAATGCAAAACCAGGCAGCACAAGCTAAAGGTAAAGACGTTCCAGTATGACAGTACAGGGCAAGATGTGGTGAGTAAAATAAGACGTGACAAGCGCAGAACGTTTCAGGGCAGGAAAAAAAAAGCTGGGAGCAGCCACCGTGGTGGAGTTTCGAGGTGGAGAAGGCTTGGGTGGATAAGCGTAGTTGTGTAAGGAGATGGCAAAATGCCAAGAAGAACAGAGCTGGTCATCCTAGTTCCTGCTTGCACTTAGAAAGAGAGATGCACACAAAAGTAAGCTATTTAAAAAAACTGGTCAAGGTGGTTAAAAGCGAAAAATGGGCAGAGGTGTGTCAAAGGGTAAGCACAGACAAGTCACTGAAATTGTTCTGGCGACTACATAAAAGCATGAGTGGTGTAGTCAAGAATAAGAGCATTTCTGACTTCCAAGGTGCTGACCTCATCTGGCAGAGGACTGACGAGGACAAGGGCAAAGCCCTCTTTGAACGCTACCTTGAGCGGAGCAACCAGACAGACATGGGAGGCCGAAATCTGGCCAAGGAGGTCACCTCAGACAGATGTACGGCCCAGAACACTTCGGATGAAGACACAGTGACAGTGAAAGAAATCAAGGCTGTGCTTCGACGATCAAAAAACAGTGCTCCAGGTCCTGATGGCATAAGATATGACGACATAAATAGGTGTACCGACAATGAGCTAGAGAAACTAGCAGACATGTACAACAACAGTATAGAGAGTGCTAGCATCAAGGAGGAATGGTTACACAGCTATCTGATTCCCTTGCCGAAGCCTGACAAAGACCACACAAAAATTCAGGGATATCGAATTATAACCATGCAGAATATAATAGGCAAGCTGCTGAAGAAGGTAATTGCCAGGAAAATGTCAAGCCAACTAGAGAGGCAAGGTGTTTTCCCACCTACCCTGGGTGGGTACCGTCCAAAAAGAGAAACCTGGACCAATGCAGCAGTCTTTGCCCATGATGTCTATGAAGGTTTCCACTCAGGCACTGAAACCGTTGCTGCAGCGATTGATCTTGAGGACGCATACAACAGAGTACCACTGGATTTTTTAATGTTTCAGTTTCTTGAACTAAACGTAAGTCCATTCCTCCTTAATTGGATCGCTGCAGCCCTCTTCCAACGGAAAGTAGTTTTTAGATGTGGCAGTTGGACTTCGGAACCGACAACAATATATCCTGGCCTACCACAGGGATCACCATTATCTCCGGTACTGTTCAACGCTTACAAAGTGAGAATCACCAGTGAGCAGATCACTGGACCTGGCAGGACATTGTCATACGCCGATGATGTTTTAGTGTATCGTCAGAGTAAGGATAGAGAGCAGGTTGCTGTGGAACTACAAACCGAACTCAATCGCATAAGTGCTTGGTGTGATGAAGCTGGGGCAATGGTCAACCCAACAAAGGCAACAGTGACTTGGTTCTCGTTGAGTAATCATATTGTCAACAATCCAACACCAACTGTAATGCTGTGTTCAGAGACGGTGGAAAGAACGCAGGCAATGAATTACCTGGGGATACGGTTTGATCGAAGCCTTGCTTATAATGTGCACATAGACCAGGTGATAACAAAGGCCAAGCGGGGTTTGGCAGCGATGCGGGTGATGGCGGCAGCAAACTGTGAGCAGCGCCATCTATGTCTTCTGTACGAGGGGCTGGTCATGTCTGTTTTGGAGTATGCAATGGCAATCCTGACACTCAGCCATAAGCAGATAGAAAGGATTGACAGGATACAGAATGAAGCTATGCGCATTATTCTTGGATGTACAAGAAATACAGCATGCAGGGCGATGCGCTACCTTCTTGATTTTCCAACCATTGAAGAGAGAATACAAGTTTGCAGGGCACGCGACTACCTCAGAATTAATGAAAACACACAACATCCACTGCATAGTGAAATTAGGAAGGTGAAGGGCAGCAGGTTAAAAAGAGGACCGAAGACATTCTTCAACAGGTGTGTTCACTTGAGGACTTAGAACCTGGCGAGGAGTGGGTGCAAGTGCCAACAGACTTCTGCACATCCTTTTCAGTTTGCATCCAACTAGATAGAAAATGCAGACAAGAAAATCCGGCTGCTGTGGAGGCTGAAGTACAAGCGTTGATTTTCGAGAATTCGCTAGACGGTGACGCGGTCATCTACACAGATGGGTCGGTCGTCCGACGTGTGAGAAGCTCATGGGCCTTTACAGCTCGGGCCGGAGGGAGAATTGTGAAGGAGGACTCTGGTGCTTTCACTGAAACCACAAGTAGCATGACCATGGAAGTCAAGGCAGTAAGTAAAGCAATAACATGGCTCGAGACACAGACATTCACTAGGGCTTGTTTCCTTAGCGACTCAATGAACATGATCAAGAGGATAGAGGAGGGGTCGATCGTAAAAGAATGGTTGCTGCCTCTGGAGCGGTCTCGGCTGGCAAAGATTAGTTTCATCTTCGTGCCAGGGCATGCGAGAGTACAAGGAAATGAGCAGGCTGACAAGCTCGCAGGTGAAGCTACTGTGGAGGGCGGACGCGCCATGGACCAGCCTGACATTCTGAATGCTCTACGAGAAGTAAGACTTTTGCGAGAACCAAGTGATGACTGTGAATCTACAACAATGGCCAGATTGCGAGAGCAGCAAATTAAAAGTGGGGTGCCCAAACAAGAACACTACGCAGGAAGCCAAAGAAGATTGATAAACCAACACAGAACTGGCGTCGTTAGCCGCTACACGCTGCGGGATTTTCTGAGGAGGGGATCCGAGCACTTATGGACTGAATGGTTCGATGTGCAATGAGGATGATCTGTCGACTAACTAACTAACTAACTAATATGTGCTACAAAATTTTTAATTATAGTTTCTCCATGTATCACACACAACTACGTTAGTTATGGGTTCCTCCTTGTATCTATCACCAACAACTACGTTAGTTATAGTTCCTTTGTGTATATCTAGATAATACATTAGTTGCAGTTCCTTCATGTATATCTTCAACAACTACGTTTGTTATAGTTCCGTCTTGTATCACCAACAAATACATTTGTTATAGTTCTTCCCTGTATCACCAACAATTGCATCCATCCATCATGTGCCATGCCCGTAAGCGTGGGCGTTCATGATTCGCCATTTCACTCGATCACCAGAGTCGTGGATCAGCTCAGAGTAAAGCCACCCAGGTATTTACTTCTCTGTCTTCCCTTTGTTCTCTTCCCTTCGATCTTGCCAGTTGTCATCGAGTTCTCCAATTTATTTCTTCTAATAACGTGACCAAAAAAGTTTGACTTTCCACGTCGAATTTCTCTAATCAGTTTACGGTTTTCATTTGTTTCTTGCAGGACTTGGTCATTGGTTGTTCTGTCTGTTCATGGTATTACATTAGTTATAGTTCCTCAGTGTATCACCAACAACTAGCGTTAGTTCAAGTTTCTCTATGTATAAATCTTACAACTACGTTAGCTATAGTTCACCCATTTATATGTCCAACAACAACTTTAGTTATAGCTCTTCCTTGTATCACAAACAGCAGCAACAGCAGCAGCAGCAACAGCAACAACAACAACAACAACAACAACAACAACAACAACAACAACAACAACAACAACAACAACAACAACAGCAGCAGCAACAGCAACAGCAACAACAACAACAACAACAACAACAACAACAACAACAACAGCAGCAGCAGCAGCAGCAGCAGCAGCAGCAGCAGCAGCAGCAGCAGCAACAGACTAATAAATGTTCCAGTGACCGAAGTGTAAAGGGCTGAGAACGCCAACAGACAATGAGCAATAAAACAAACAAGGGTGACAATTTAAGAAATCAACATCGTGAACGCAACAATACTCACTCAAGTACAAGCGATGCAGACATCACGTGTCCCCAAATATCATCTCCGTATTTATGCCCAGCTGTAGATAAGTCGCTGAACTATGCCCACTGGTGCATGAAGCTATATTGAGGCGGCACTACACTACTGGATAATGTGTTTCCAGTCAAACGGTCAAGCACCCGGATCCCGCAGCCATACATTATATATTATATATATTTCTTGGACGGTCACTCTGCCCTCAAATGTTACACTTTACAACCTATTGCTCGACACAACGGTTCTAAAACTGGTATTCATGGAGTACCCAATGTTTAGAACACAGCACCATGATCCAGGAAGCCATCCTCGACGAAAACACAAGAAATATATTCTGTACTTCCCACATACAAACACATATTGATTATTGCTCCACAATCTGGGATGAGTGCTCCAAACCAATAACAAAACGTCTGTATTCACTCCAGAAAAGGGCAGCGCGCCTAATCAATGGTGATAAGCTTACAGACAATTCTAACCTACACGAACGTCTTCAGTTACTGCCACTCCACAAACGCCTACCTTTTAATAAGGCTAAACTAATTCACAAAATCCTATTTCATAATGCCCCAAGCTACCTTTGGCCATTGTTTAAATATAACGCAAGACATAGCGAATGACTAAATATAGTCCATGATCACAAAACCTAGGATAGACTTATATAAAACTAGCTTAGCATACTCTGCCACTCAGTTGTGGAACAATCTTCCACAAGAAATCAAAGACACCACCAATCATAACCATACAGTCGCAACCTGTTTGAACACTACCTCAGGACAGACTACTTGCCCCCTTAAAAAAAAACAGCAACAAAGACAATAATAATGGTAAATTATCTCGAACGACAACTAGCAAAAAAAAAAAAAAAAAAAAAAAAAAAAAAAAAATCCAATATGTATGGCACGTTACACCCACCTTGGGTATTCATGATGCCCATGTTAAACATTGCCTCAACGAGTCATGTATTATTCATTATTTTTCATGCGTTTTAATGCTTATTGTTCTTTTGTCGTCAAAGAATTGCTTCATAAGAGATGTTGAATGAAAGAATGTATGAGAGGAAATAGAGAAGAAGGACTGAATGTCAGACGGGCCTGCGTGCCCAATACTTAACCCTTTGGAAATAAAGATTTTCCGTTCGTTCGTTCGTTTGTTCGTTCGTTCGTTCGTTCGTTCGTTCGTTCCAGAGACCGAAGGTGAAAAAGGAAGATCTCCATCTGATATGGTTGGATATGGCCAATGCATATGGCTCAGTGCCCCACCAGATAGTGAGGCATGCCCTAACGAGGTATCAAGGCCCTAGAAGATAAAACCATCTGACCGTTTCTCGACCACGACTATCACGACTAGATAGATCGACCTGCAGATGGGTATTGCCATGGGATGTATAATTCGTCACGGCCATGCAGGTGATCCTGAATACGGCATCCGGCTACGCACAGGGTCCGAGCTCGGCTAGGAACCAAGCTTGTCGCCATTGTAGGCCTTAATGGACTGCATGACAATCCTAACACCGAAGTAGGGTGATGCCTGCAGAATCCTCAACAGACTAGATGAACTAATTCACTGGTGCAGGGTGACCTGCAAACCGAAGAAATCAAGAAGCCTGTCGATTATGAAGGAAAGAACGGCGAAAAAGTTGTTGATGGCTGCCGGGCAGGCAATCCTCATCGAGGTAGAGGAACCAATAAAGAGTCTCGGCCGTGTGTACGAAGCCACCCTGACGGACAGGAACGCGGTAATAGACATATATGAAACAGCAGCAAACGGTCTGCATACCATCAAGAAAAGCAGACTGAAAGGCAGATTCAAGATTTGGTGTCTCCAATGCATGCTGATTCCGACACTCCTATGGTCTCTGCTGATATACGATTTAGGCATGAGCACAGTGGAGGCTATTGAGATGAAGATAAGCAAATGGATAAGGACGTGGCTTGGAGCTCCACCAGGTCTCACGAAGGTAGCACTATACTGTAAGCAATCCAAGCTCGTCCTCCCGGTCTTGTCCGTCGTGGAGGAGTACACAGTTGGAAAAGCCAGACTAGCGATGCCGTGGCGAGAGTCTCCAGATGAAACAGCCAGAACCTCACAGCCCGCGCTGAACACCGGAAGGATCAGTGTCAGGTCATGCACCATTTAAAGTTTCGCCTACATGTATGACGTCACGATACACAGGTGAACACTGTAAGACTTAGGGATCTCCTTCTCGGGCCTGGGATTAATCGTGCAGCTGTCACAAGTCTCTTGATGGGCTGGTAATAAAATGTTGTCATATCAAGAACTTTATTTAGTTGTCTCCCAAATCTCTACCCCCATCTCCGAGACTTAAAAATTAAACATTAAGCACAAGCCACTACAGGCAACGCTGATTATGATCGTATAAGAGTTAGGTTCGTACCGGAATACGATCAGCGTTGCCAGGAGTGAGTTGTGCTCAATATTTAAATATCAAGAAATAACTCTTAGGTGCCATGGGTGAAGTCAAGTCACAATTCAGATCTAGCTTTCTTCAAATATCTGTTCACATTGAAATCTCAAGCAAGACAGACACGCGTCGTCTCCTGCACTAGGAGTAAACAATATAAAATAACACAAAGTAATGCAGCTTTACATAACAGAGTTACGACACATACAGGACATTGCGGTGACTAGTCTTCATCAGAAAACAAATACATACACAAAACACAACATGAATCACCGAGGAGACTCTCCGGTGACTATATTAAGGCGTGATGACGGGATGAGAAGAATATAAAGATGAAAAAATGAAAGCAATGAAGAGAAAGTGAAAATTAAAAAAAAACTTACCTCCGAATCTCAAGTTGTGTATTGCCTCGAATGTCACCGGTGTCTTCTTTTATACACAGCCGAGGGAGTGGGTTGTGGGATGATATCGGGGTGGTGGGTGTAACGGTTCAGTGAGCATCCCATGTACTTGAGTGGAAGTGGTCCATTAAAAGAAGGGGGGGGGGGATGGCGGAGACAGGAAGGATGTCGGGATACTGTGATAGTTATCTGGGAAACTGAGGAGTCCCAGTGGCAGTACTTACAAAGCATGAGTGGGTGCTAGTGAATTCGTTCGATTTCAAAATTACCCCTATCATTTTCAACCTAAAGGAGAGGGTATAGTAGGGTCCAACACCGGCACAGAATGATAGTCATATGACTAGTCAGTCACCAAAGCAGTTGCCCATGGTTTTACCCTCACAGTCTTATTAATCCGAAGGTGATTGTTGTCTATACGGGGTAATGGGGGTTGGCCCTAGTGGACCAATATTGAAGAGCAATGAAGCGAGCACACAAGTATGATAGTGGTACTAACAAAACTCATATTGCGTACTCCTTTATGCTGTTATGAGGCGAATCATAAAGTCTGGATGGACTGATATGTGTGAATGCACATACATACATCTACATCCATCAAGAAACATTCATACAATAGTATACATACACATGTGCGTGGCATATAAGATAAAGGAGACAGACAGAGAGAGAGAGAGAGAGAGAGAGAGAGAGAGAGAGAGAGAGAGAGAGAGAGAGAGAGAGAGAGAGAGAGAGAGAGGGAGAGGGGGGTTGGTATAGTTCCTGTGATATGCCACATGGGGTATGCTGAGTAGGACAGTCTACAAATACGAGGCTTCACTCATACTGTTCCCTATGAACTAGGGCCAGTAAGGTTGATTGTTATACAACATATTATAGGATCAAATCGCCCAAAGCTTGTGTTAATGGTGTTGTGAAAGATCAGACCACTGGTAGTCAACATGATATGGGTAGGCACAGAAAAGCAAGATTATTCTGCTATATGGCACTGGTACGTGAACCACAGGTTTTCTCTTGCTGTGTGTGAGTGCACATCTCATAATAGCAATCAAGGAACGACGTGTACCAGAGACAGCCCGGATAATGGATATACTGTGGATGTGTCTACCACATCTTCTCTCAGTGCTGTTCATTATAAGAGACACAGGACAGATAGGTGTGAATAAGAGACAGTACGGTTGATGGATATACTGGAGGTATGCGACATAAATGTCGCGTCCTTACTATTTCCTAGAATTGACTCCTTTGTTACCACGCCTTGGAGGGAAATGAGCTATACTTTGTCTTGTTGATGTCATAATTTATATGGCGTTTGTTCAAATGCGAGCTTAATGATTGGTCGAGTTCCCGGCCAAGACATTTCCGCATAAATTTTCAAGGGTTAGTAGAGACTTGTCAGCCAGAACAGGGAACGAAGAGGTCGCCTCCAGGTAGGGAGGGCAATTAGCCTCCCCCACCCCCTAAAAATAATTCACTCTCTCGGGCCTAGGTGCGTTTGTAAACTCATTATGAATTTGTAACCATGTCGTTTGATAAGGTACATGTATCATTGTGTTTAAATATCAATTTTGAAAAACTGTTGGATCAACAATTCATGTGAAAAGATGGCCTGAGTGATTGCTTTCTACTGAGCTTACATCTTTGTCTCATTGCCAATTTTCTTATGCATACAGCTTCAATTCCTATGTGTAACTTATATGCGTTGTGAAGCTATCTCACTATCAATGCATGTCAATCTGCAAATGTTCTATGTGCTGTGGAGTATTGGCTCTAGGTGCATATCATTAACCTTTTCTATATGCGGAAGAATAGTACTATTAACGTATCTTATGGACCTACGATAATGTTGGAGAAATAGTTCTGCTAACCTGTAACTTGAGCTATCGTGCCTTTACGGTACTTCTTCTTGTTTACATCTTAGTAACCACACAACATGTGTGACAGACTTGTAATCCTTCCATAAATATGCAAGAGAAATGCCAAGTTTGATGAGTATAATCTCAAGAACAAAGAAAGAAAAATACACGATATATATATATATATATATATATATATATATATTATATATATATATATATATATATATTCAAATGTCTTACAGTACGTACCTTCCGTCCGCATTACATCATTGTTGTCGGCGCCTGGGCGAATGTTTATGTGAACATAAGTAACGCACATTACCATGGTATTAGAGAGGCAGCCAGACAGACATACGCACGTACACGCATAAACACACACGTACATACCTATACACACAAACACACAACACACACATACACTCACAGACCAGAGACATACCAGAAGAGAGAGAAAGAGAAATGATGCTGGATCGACTGAGACGGTGGCATTGAGGAATATCATCAACAGACCTGATCGACAGGGGAAAAAAAAACAGAGATCTGTGGAGGAACATGAACGCCTACGCCAGATGAAAGGCACATGAAGAAGAAGAAGAAGAAGAAGAAGAAGAAGAAGAAGAAGAAGAAGAAGAAGAAGAAGAAGAAGAAGAAGAAGAAGAAGAAGAAAGAAGAAGAAGAAGAAGAAGAAGAAGAAGAAGAATGATATATCCAGTAAACATAAATCTACATACACAACAGACAATATGTTGACGCCTCCTTTAGGCCTAGAAGTACCCTAGGCTATAGGTCAGTCTCGAACCGCTGCGATGAGCTCCGCGAGGCATTACTTGCCACTCTATCTCTATAACATAATGGATCAGATAAGGGCAGTTTGCCGTCCACGCGTGTCTCAGGTTAATACTGTCATTGGGCTTGATCGGTGCTGATAGCCGGAGACATAGGAAATAACACGCCTGGCCGAATCTCACTGTTTTTATGCGTGACGAAATGAACAGCTCTATCGAAGTATATATCAGGGGAACTTGAGGTTGGAGGATCCCGTTGTGGTGTATTCGAGCCGAGTTCAATCTTACCCAACACACTGATTTATAAACATGTAAGATGTCGTACTAACGTTACGGCTGATCGTCTGAATTCTTCTTCTTTAGGTTCATGTGCTGAGAGTTCTCCGCCCCTTAGTGCCCCGGAATTTGTGTGCTATTCTTTGTCGTGGTATGAGACCGAAACAATAGCTATGGTCTCGTCCCGACCCAGGAACAATCCCACCAGGGACGAACAGGGCACCCAAACTGGGTGTAGCGATCACCCGGATCGAAATGTCAGCTGAAGTCGAACCTCTGTAGCCAAGCACCGGGAAGGACCGCTTGTGGTGGGGTAGTACGTCTTGCATGGACCAGGTCGTTGTTGGAATATATTCTTGGTGGGCTATATCCTTGTTGGGGATTATCCTTGGTGGGCTATATCCTTGTGGGGACATATCCTTGTGGGGATATATCCTTGTTGGGCTATATCCTTGTTGGGGACATATCCTTGTTGAGGACTTATTGTTGTTGGGCTATATCATTGTTGGGGCATATCCTTGTTGGGGCATATCTCTCCTACGCTCCCTGTCAGGACCTCACTGAAACAAACCCAGACCCGTAAGCTTCAAGCGATAAACGATTAGACATACGATCACAAATGTAGATTGACACTCACAAAAGGATAACGACAAAAAATGGCTCTGATCAGACTGTGGTGACATCAGTTTGCTAATATGGCTGCCGGAGCGTGGCAAACCACTAGTTCCTGTGACAAGACACTGTCCTTTTTCTTTGTGGTGACGGATTAGAATCATATTTTTTCTATTGATTTCAAGTCGGTATTCATTGTTTGGCGTTGTTTGATCTCTGCATCTGTCTCATCTCTTACGTGTGTGCCAATCAATACCCGAGCATGCATTTCTCAGCCGCCTGGTTTCAGGCGTTATCCATGACCGTGTATCTCTGTGTTGAGTCACGTCTGACTTGATATATATGTGGTTGTGTATCTTTGTGTTGAATCACGTCTGACTTAATATACATGTGGTTGTGCATCTTTGTGTTGAGTCACGTCTGTCCCGATATGCATCCGGTTGTGTATCTTTGTGTTGAATCACGTCTGACTTGATATGCATGTGGTTGTGTATCTTTGTGTTGAGTCACGTCTGTCTTGATATACATGCGGTTGTGTATCTTTGTGTTGAGTCACGTCTGTC
>OY992896.1:2365248-2379248 GCA_963921405.1 Cepaea hortensis | reverse complement strand
TAACGGCAAAAAATGGCTCAGATCATGCATGCATGCATGTATGTATGTATGTATGTATGTATGTATGTATGTATGTATGTATGTATGTATGTATGTATGTATGTATGTATGTATGTATGTATGTATGTATGTATGTATGTATGTATGTATGTATGTATGTATGTATGTATGTATGTATGTATGTATGTATGTATGTATGTATGTATGTATGTATGTATGTATGTATGTATGTATGTATGTATGTATGTATGTATGTATGTATGTATGTATGTATGTATGTATGTATGTATGTATGTATGTATGTATGTATGTATGTATGTATGTATGTATGTATGTATGTATGTATGTATGTATGTATGTATGTATGTATGTATGTATGTATGTATGTATGTATGTATGTATGTATGTATGTATGTATGTATGTATGTATGTATGTATGTATGTATGTATGTATGTATGTATGTATGTATGTATGTATGTATGTATGTATGTATGTATGTATGTATGTATGTATGTATGTATGTATGTATGTATGTATGTATGTATGTATGTATGTATGTATGTATGTATGTATGTATGTATGTATGTATGTATGTATGTATGTATGTATGTATGTATGTATGTATGTATGTATGTATGTATGTATGTATGTATGTATGTATGTATGTATGTATGTATGTATGTATGTATGTATGTATGTATGTATGTATGTATGTATGTATGTATGTATGTATGTATGTATGTATGTATGTATGTATGTATGTATGTATGTATGTATGTATGTATGTATGTATGTATGTATGTATGTATGTATGTATGTATGTATGTATGTATGTATGTATGTATGTATGTATGTATGTATGTATGTATGTATGTATGTATGTATGTATGTATGTATGTATGTATGTATGTATGTATGTATGTATGTATGTATGTATGTATGTATGTATGTATGTATGTATGTATGTATGTATGTATGTATGTATGTATGTATGTATGTATGTATGTATGTATGTATGTATGTATGTATGTATGTATGTATGTATGTATGTATGTATGTATGTATGTATGTATGTATGTATGTATGTATGTATGTATGTATGTATGTATGTATGTATGTATGTATGTATGTATGTATGTATGTATGTATGTATGTATGTATGTATGTATGTATGTATGTATGTATGTATGTATGTATGTATGTATGTATGTATGTATGTATGTATGTATGTATGTATGTATGTATGTATGTATGTATGTATGTATGTATGTATGTATGTATGTATGTATGTATGTATGTATGTATGTATGTATGTATGTATGTATGTATGTATGTATGTATGTATGTATGTATGTATGTATGTATGTATGTATGTATGTATGTATGTATGTATGTATGTATGTATGTATGTATGTATGTATGTATGTATGTATGTATGTATGTATGTATGTATGTATGTATGTATGTATGTATGTATGTATGTATCTCTGTATGTATGTATGTATGTATGTATATGTGTATGTATGTATGTATGTATGTATGTATGTATGTATGTATGTATGTATGTATGTATGTATGTATGTATGTATGTATGTATGTATGTATGTATGTATGTATGTATGTATGTATGTATGTATGTATGTATGTATGTATGTATGTATGTATGTATGTATGTATGTATGTATGTATGTATGTATGTATCTCTGTATGTATGTATGTATGTATGTATGTATGTATTTGTGTATGTATGTATGTATGTATGTATGTATGTATGTATGTATGTATGTATGTATGTATGTATGTATGTATGTATGTCCTTTATGCGTTCGCGAACGGTACATCCGAATGAGATGAAATTTTCTACACTTCTTCCTCTCATTCCCGTGCTGCCAACTGTCATAGTTTGTTAGTGTAAAAACAGTTTTTTTTTTACTTAATAATATTTAATATATTAATTTACATTATTAGTTTGCTAATATGGCTGCCGGAGCGTGGCAAACCACTAGTTCCTGTGACAAGACACTGTCCTTTTTCTTTGTGGTGACGGATTAGAATCATATTTTTTCTATTGATTTCAAGTCGGTATTCATTGTTTAGCGTTGTTTGATCTCTGCATCTGTCTCATCTCTTACGTGTGTGCAAATCAATACCCGAGCATGCATTTCTCAGCCGCCTGGTTTCAGGCGTTATCCATGACCGTGTATCTCTGTGTTGAGTCACGTCTGACTTGATATACATATGGTTGTGTATCTTTGTGTTGAGTCACGTCTGTCCCGATATGCATCCGGTTGTGTATCTTTGTGTTGAATCACGTCTGACTTGATATGCATGTGGTTGTGCATCTTTGTGTTGAGTCACGTCTGTCTTGATATACATGCGGTTGTGTATCTTTGTGTTGAGTCACGTCTGTCCCGATATGCATCCGGTTGTGTATCTTTGTGTTGAATCACGTCTGACTTGATATGCATGTGGTTGTGTATCTTTGTGTTGAGTCACGTCTGTCCCGATATGCACCCGGTTGTGTATCTTTGTGTTGAATCACGTCTGACTATTGATATACATCCTGTTGTGTATCTTTGTGTTGAATCACGTCTGACTTGATATACATCCTGTTGTGTATCTTTGTGTTGAGTCACGTCTGACTTTATATACATCCTGTTGTGTATCTTTGTGTTGAGCCACGTCTAACTATTGATATACATGCGGTTGTGTATCTTTGTGTTGAGCCACGTCTGACTATTGATATACATGCAGTTGTGTATCTTTGTGTTGAGCCACGTCTGACTATGATATACATCCAGTTGTATCTTTGTGTTGAGCCACGTCTGGCTATTGATATACATGCAGTTGTGTATCTTTGAGCTAAGATAAGCCAGGATGTCAAATCTAGCTATATGTGAATCTTTTAGCTAAGACGCGTATGGATATCATATACAACCATATATGTATCCTTGAATCAACACAGGTCTCACTTTAAAAATATGTCCATATGTGTCATCATCATTGGATGAAGAAACATCAATGATATTAGATATGCAGTTGATAAGAAACATCAATGATATTAGATATGCAGTTGATACAGTATTGATTGCAGACAATGAACAGGATCTGCAACATTTAGTACATACGGTTGTTGCACACAGTGAACAACTGAGGATAGAATTGAATTGTAAGAAGACACAGATTATGGTCGTCACTAGGACGAACGAAATACGACAACTTAATATACGACTAAAATGGAAATGTTCTTCAACAAGTGAATCGGTACAATTATCTCGGAACAGTAATAACATCTGACGGGAAATGTCTTGAAGAGATGAGAACAAGAATTGACATGGGGAAAGTAACATTTTTCAAGATGAATTTTGTTTTTTGTTAAATGTTACATGTACCTTGCAGGACGTTGCAGTCAACACCAGCATTTTTCAGCCGCTATTGGTGTTCTAGGCAAGTATTTACGTTCAGTAGTTTGCCATTGTTTTCTGAACGACCGGCACCCATACCAACACAATATAACACAACGCAACACTGTCTAAGATGAAAAATATAATCTATATATCTATATATATAAAAGAGACTGTCTGTCTGTCGGTCGGTCGGTCGGTCGGGCGGGCGGGCGGGCGGGCGGGCGGGAGGGCGGGCGGGCGGGCGGTCGGTCGGTCGGTCGGTCGGTCGGTCGGTCGGTCGGTCGGTATGTATGTATGTATGTATGTATGCATGCATGCATGTATGTATGTATGTATGTATGTATGTATGTATGTATGTATGTATGTATGTATGTATGTATGTATGTATGTATGTATGTATGTATGAATGCATGCATGCATGCATGCATGTATGTATGTATGTATGTATGTATGTATGTATGTATGTATGTATGTATGTATGTATGTATGTATGTATGTATGTATGTATGTATGTATGTATGTATGTATGTATGTATGTATGTATGTATCTATCTCTTTATGTATGTATGTATGTATATATGTATGTATGTATGTATGTATGTATGTATGTATGTATGTATGTATGTATGTATGTATGTATGTATGTATGTATGTATGTATGTATTTATGTATGTATGTATGTATCTATGTATGTTTCTTTGTATGTATGTATGTATGTATGTATGTATGTATGTATGTATGTATGTATGTATGTATGTATGTATGTATGTATGTATGTATGTATGTATGTCCTTTATGCGTTCGCGAACGGTACATCCGAATGAGATGAAACTTTCTACACGTCTTCCTCTCATTCCCGTGCTGCCAACTGTCATAGTTTGTTAGTGTAAAAACAGTTTTTTTTACTTAATAATATTTAATATATTAATTTACATTATAATGTATATTTAGCGATTGGACATAACTTCTAATAGCATTGCTATATATGTAAAATTGTTGCATATTTCTCAAATAGGTGGACCTGTCTCTGGCAGTATGCAACGTTATAATCCCTCTAAATCTCCCTCAGCCTCCCCCCCCTCCTCCAACTCCTCCTCTTCCTCACTCCCTCCCCCCGCATCCTCACACTCCTCCTCCACTCCCTCCTCCTACTCTCCTCCTCCTCCCTCTCCTCCCCCCTCCTCCTCCCTCCTTCTCCCCTCCTCCTCCTCCCACTTCTCCTCCTCCCCCTCCCCTCCTCCTCCCCTCTTACTCCCTCCTCCCTCCTCCTCCTCCATCCTCCTCCCTCTTCTTCCTCCTCCTCCCTCCTCCCCCTCCTCCCTTTTACTCCTCCTCCCTCCTCCCCCTCCTCCCTCCTCCTCGCTCTCCTCCTCCCTCCTCCTCGCTCTCCTCCTCCCTCCTCCTCATCCTCCTCCTCACTCCTCCTCCTCTCTCCTCCTCCTCCTCTCCTCCCTCCAACTCCCTCTCCCTCCTCCTCCCTCCTCCTCCCTCCTCTTCCTACCTACTCCTCCCTCTTCCTCCATCCTCCTCCTCCCCCTCCTCCTTCCACTCCTCTCTCCTACTCCTCCTCCCTCTCCCTCCTCCTCCCTCCTCTTCCCTCCTCTTCCCTCCTCATCCTCCCTCCTCCCTCCTCCTCCCTCCTTCTCCCTCATCCTCCCTCTACTCCTCCCTCCTCCTCCTCCTCCATAATCCTCCTCCTCCCTCCTCCTCCCTGCTCCTCCTCCCTCCTCTTCCTCTCTCCTCCTCCCTCCTCCTCCTCCCTTTTCATCCTCCCTCCTCCTCCTCGCCTCCTCCTCTCTCCTCCCTCCACCTTCTGTCTCCTCCTCCTCCCTCCTCCTTCCGCCTCCTCCTCTCTCCTCCTTCCTCCTCCTCTCTCCTCCTCCTCCCTCTTCCTCCCTCCTCCTCCTTCCTCCTCCTCCCTCCTCATCCCTCCTCCTCCTCCCTCCTACTCCTTCCTCCACCTCCCTCTTCCTCCTCCCTCCTCCTCCTTTTTCTTCTCTTGCTGCTGCTGCTGCCGCCGCTCCATTTACCCAAGTTAATTGTTGGGGAAGATGTAAAGATCTTTCAAGTGCTCTTTCTAATGCTTTTTGTAAGTTGGTCTTCGTTTATCTAAGGTTGTTCTAACTGCAACCAATAAATATGAATTAAATGAGATACTCCCCGCTTTGGGAACGGGAACGGGAGCAGGGGCCGATTATGAATTAAATGAGACGCTCCCCACCAGGAGCTGGGCGAAGCCGGGCCGGGTCGTCTAACTGGGAACGGGAGCAGGAGCTGAATATGAATTAAATTAGACGCTCCCCACCAGGAGCTGTGTCGTCTTTTTTGGGAATGGGAACGGGAGCAGGGGCCGAATATGAATTAAATGAGACGCTCCCCGTTTTGGGAATGGGAACGGGAGCAGGTGCCGAATATGAATTAAATGAGATGCTCCCCGCTAGGCACTGGGCGAAGCCGGGCCGGGTCAGACAGACAGACAGACAGACAGACAGACAGTCAGGCAGACAGACAGACAGACCGTCGGGAAAGGAAACCGGAGCTTATATGACTACTTATATGATTTAAATGAGATGCTCTCCACCAGGAACTTGGCGAAGCCGGGCCGGGTCAGATAGACAGACAGACAGACAGACAGACAGACAGACAGACAGATAGATAGATAGATAGATCCCCGCCAGGGACTGGGCGAAGCCGTGCCGGGTCAGCTAGTATATATATATATATATATCCTCCTCCTCTTCTTCCTCCTAATCCTCGTCCTCCTCCTCCCCCATTCTCCTCCTCCCCTCCTCCTCCTCCTCCCCCTCCTCCTCCCCTCCTCATCCTCCTCCCCTCTTCATCCTCCTCCCCTCCTCCTCCTCCCATCCTCTTCCTCCCATCCTCCTCCTCCTCCCCCTGCCCCTCCTCCTCCCTCTACCCCTCCTGCCCCTTCCCCTCCTCCAATTCCCCCTCCTCCTCCCCCTCCCCTCCTCCCCTTCCCCTCCTCCCTCTCCTCCTCATCCCTCTCCTCCCCCTCTTCATCCTCCTCCTCATCCCCTATCCTCCTCCCCCTCCCCTCCTCCCCCTCCCCTCCTCCTCCTCCCCCTATCCTCCTCCTCCACCTCCTCCTCGTAACCCTTCCTCCTCCTCCACCTCCTCCTTCTCCTCCTCCTCCTCCCTCCACCTCCTCCCCTCATCCTTAACCCCCTCCTCCTACTCTCCCTCCCCATCCCCCTCCTCCCATCTCATCCTCCTCCTGCTCCTCTTCCCGCTCCCCCTCATCCTCCCTCCTCCACATCCTCCTCCTCTCCTCCTCCCCCTCCTCCTCCCCCTCCTCCTCCCACTCCACCTCCTTCTCCCCTCCTCTTCCCCCTCCTCCTATTCCTCATCCTCCTCCCTTCCTATTCCTCCTACTCCCCCTCCTCCTCCCCCTCCTCCTTCCACTCCTCCTCCCCCCTCCTCCTCCGACAGACAAGCAGGCACAGACAGACAGACAGATAGACAGACAGACAGACAGACAGACAGACAGACAGACAGACAGATAGATAGATAGATAGATAGATAGATAGATAGATAGATAGATAGATAGATAGATAGATAGATAGATAGATAGATAGATAGATAGATAGATAGATAGATAGATAGAACGGACGAACAAACTTTATTTTCAAAGGGTTAAGAATTGGGCACGCAGGCCCGTCTAACATTCTGCCCTTCTATCACTCTCTTTCATACATTATTTCTTTCATACATTATTTCATTCACACATCATTCAAGGCTAACAAAGAACAGTAACAATATAAAAGATATGCATTATAAAGGCATGGGCAAAATGCAAACATCAAAACTACACGACACAGTAATATTAGATAATGGTCTGACACTTGTTATTAGCCATGTGGAATATACTGGCCTACAAAAAGGTGATTGGCTGTTATACTAGGGTTTTGTTATTATTATTATTATCTCAATTATTAAGGGGGAAGGTAATCCGTATTGAGATAGTGTTCGAATAATTTGCGATTATATGAATAGGGATTGGTGATGTCTTTGATTTCTTGTGGAAGATTGTTCCACAGCTGAGATGCAGAGTACGTTAATCTTGTTTTGTATAAGTCAATCCTAGGCTTCGGAATGTGTAGTATATTTAAACGTTTACTGTGTCTAGCATTATATTTAAACAAAGGCCAAAGGTAATTTGGGACATTCCGATGCAGGATTTTGTGAATTAGTTTAGCTTTATTGAAAAGCAGGCGTTTGCGGAATGGTAGTAACTGAAGGCGTTTATACAGGCTAGGATTGTCAGATAAATGTTTGCTATAAATTAGACTCATGGCCCGTTTCTGGAGTGAGTAAAGTCGCTTGGTGTTTGAATTAGAACAACCGTCCCAGATTGTAGAGCAGTAATCAAAGTGTGTCTGTATATGAGAATTATAGAATAGTTTCCTTGTGTCCTCATCAAGGAAGTTTTTAATCTTGGCGAGTTGATAGACTTTTTTCGCTGTTTGTTTAATGAGCGCTTGAACATGGGAATTAAAGGTTAGGTTTCTATCAATGATTAGGCCTAATGTTTTGTGCTCAGTTACACTTTCTACTGGCATGTTATCGATGTGAAGTTGAAGTGATGTGTGTGGGCTTAGAGTTTGAAGTCTTTGTCTGGTTGTTAATAACATTGCTTTTGTTTTAGTGATATTAATTTGCATACGGTTTAAATAGTTCCACTTAACTATATTATTTAGTTCTTGTTGTAAAGACGACTCCAGTAAAATACAGTTTTCAGCGTTTGTGTACACCGTACAGTCATCTGCAAATAGATCGCAGGACCACGAAAGATGCAAAGGTAGATCGTTAATATATATGGCAAATAATAGAGGGCCAAGAATAGAGCCTTGCGGTACTCCAATATTGAAGGTAGTGGTTTAGTGGTATAGATAGTGGTATAGATAGATAGATATGTCACAGCGCCAAACCAAGGCACTTAGTTTGGTCTGTGAAAAGCGTACGGTCCTGGCCACGCCGGAAACGCCACTTTATCACAAAGACCGGAGGCCATTTTTCCTTGTAGCAGCCAGCGGTGTGGGAAGGCAGGCGATTGGGCCCTGTGTAGTTTGTGGCCAGCCCGCCTTGAGACGAGATATGTGGGGTTTCCCATCTGTTCATCATTGAACAACATATGTCAGAGGAAAAAGCTGTAAGTGTAAAATGTTTAATTTAATAAATATTTGTTAAATCGCAGCACACGCCATGTTACAGGCTTGAAAAGCGTTCACGTGGGAAAACCGATGTGTGGGAACAAAGCTGTTAGGCAGAGTGGTAGGAACAAAGAAATATAAATAGATAATGTAGATGAGTATTACTAAAGTGAGCTGTTCTACAGATCAATGTAAAGTCCCTGAGGTTTTAGGAATATAACATTTAATTCATAGAGATGCCAGCAATCAGACAATGGTGATGTGAAATACGAAGATAGGTCATTAGTGGTGGTTAAATATGGTAGAGACTGATGTCATGTCATGCCAGCCATGCTGGCACAAAATTATTTTGTTGGGAATTATTTTACATGGTTATCCTATGGCATTAATGTGTTACTGGCTAAATATATATGTGGGAGATTCACCAAAATATACAATGTGTGGGGTCATAAATTAGTTTATGGTAAAGACTGAAATAATGCCACATGGTGCCATGCAGGCCATGTTGGCATGGAAGGGAGTAAGTGCTTGTGAGGTTGCTAGAAATGAAGGTTACTTAACAACAGAGTGGTGAGAATCATATGTGTATACAGCAGCAAGATATGTTTACAGGATTATTCTGTGACAATGGTGAGCATCACATTGGATGTTTGGTCAAGTGTTGGGTATGAACACTCCAAAGCAACATGAGTAGGGGAAAATAACCATAATATATGTGTAATATTTATAACATGTGTAAAGCAGGGAAAAGTACTTACATGTTATATGTGGCAATGATGGGTTAATGGTTAAGCTAAGCAGTTAGAACATGTAGGTAATAAATAGAAGTGTAGGACATAATGTGTTGAATTGTAGGGATGCCATGCAGATTGATAGCCACTAGGCGTAGGAAATAATGCATCTTAATACGCGGGGTGTGTATCAGCAATCATTGTGTAATCGTAACTGCGGATGAAGTGTGGCTTTACTGAGGGAGAACAGGCAGGTGCATCTGGAACTGATATTGGTAAAGGGGTTTCTCATTTAGCATTGAAGTCTGGTGTCACATCTGTTACCAGAATGCAGTAGTGTTTGTGCTAGTGTATCAAACTGGGAGTTTTATGTGTAGTAAAACAGGGTGATTGTTTTACCAGGGGAAGGGTGTGATTTAGTGCTGCGTACCACCCTTCGCAGAGATATTAATATGTAGTTGTCATGTGACATGAAGCGTAAGATAGCAAAGTTTATAACCGGGGTATCATAGGAAGAATGATGGGGAACAGAGCGCACAACTGTACATTTGCTGTCCACTCACAAATAATATTACACTGATTGTGTTGGGCCTTGAATAACACTTATTGGTCATTAGTGTGTAATAGTGACATAATATATATAGTACACTGTTTATTATATTAGAACTAATGTTCTGTATCCTGCCATGGACATTGTTGTTCTTGGATCCTGCCTCATATGAATGAGGCACTGTGGCCACTATTTGGTGTACTTTCACTTAGTAATATTGTGTGTTTATTTTATGAGCTATCTTAGGGGCATCAGAGAGTCCCTAAATGAGTTCCTGTGTAATAAATGTTTATCTTTATCTTTAACTTTCTGTGAATGTTGTGATTCTTCTATGTGTAAGGTTACATTGTCACATTCTACAGATATGGTGTTTCCACATTGTATGTATGTCTGTTGCTTTTCATAGTTAGACATGTTTTGCTTGCTGGTTGTTAGTTTGTAATGCTAATCAGATGCTGTAACTTGCACAGTATCATATTAGTGCTGGTACTCTTCATGCAAACTGGGACATTGTTGAGGTAGTTGTCCAGTGAAGTCCCTATGTTGAGGTAACTTAGGGTCTGATGGTGGCAGAGTTCATAATGTTGTGTATTGTTGCATAGGAGTAAAGTGTACTATCAGATGTGGAGCACAGGAGTTCAACCTGTCAATATATGTTTTATATTAGGGAAAAGAGTACGGTGTGTTAGCAAAACAGTTGCCGGTGTGTGTAACAGTGGATAGGGAATTGTTGAGCATTAGGCTGAGAATATAGTAGGTAGTGTTTAGTTGTGACAATATCTTGGGTTGAACATTGATAGTGTTCCATGAACTTGTGGTTTATAGGGAATATTGTGTTGTCTGGTGTTACAGGTGACTTGGTACAAATTAATGTATAAAATATTCTAGAAGGTGTAGACAGGGAACTGATTATGGGTTCCTTGGCAAATGTAGCCACTTTGGTAGGTAGGAATGGCAGCCTAATTTACCAGAACAAAGATGTCATTCTTATGCCTGTTAACTGAATCAATGCTGATATGTTGTTTGTGTGCAATGTCTGTTATATGTTAACCAAATGTGTTGAGATGTTGTGGCTGTTTGCAACGGCTGGTGTATGTACTCTGTTGTTTGTAGCTATGTGTTTACAGCTGGACAAATGAGATCAATCTTCCACGGCTTGTGTATGTAGGAGCTGTGTGGTGTAGTTACATTGAACTGAAAAGGTGGAGCAGATTGACATTGTTGCATTAGGTGGTCCATTCTAGCAATATCAAGTGTAATCTCATGATAGCAGTGGCACAATTGGAGAAGAAAATAAAGTGGGTGACCTGATGATGCAATACTGATTGTTGTATTTAACAATTAGAGATGTAGTCACCTTGAAGAAGGGGGTAGCAAAGAATGATCATGACTAAGACATCAAGGGTTACCTCAGAATAACAGAATAGATAATTAGATGGAGGTACATTTATGACCTATGGGTTAATTCATGTGCTCATTGCTTCATGTGTTTAATATGTCTTCTTTACAATGATAATCATAGATTGTGTTTTCCATTGTTACAGGAGCGGCTGACTAGTTAGTGTCAGCAGGCCTGGGTTCTTGGTGGGACAGTAAATTGTGTCACAACTCTTGTTTATGTCGCGTCTTGGGGTTTATGTTGCGTAACCTATGTTTTTGTAGTGCCTTATTGTCTGTGCAGTGTTGCTTGTGTCAAGGTTCTTTATTGTGTCAGTCTAACCAGCTATTGCTTGGAGCACCTGTGTTGTGGTACTTGGTGTACCCTGTTGTCTTAAGTGATGTTGATTGGTTGGGGGTTACCCACCGTTGTTGTTTGATATATACAGTTGTCTGTTGTATCTGTTATTGCAATGGGTTATCAAACATGTTCAGCTAGAGGAGATAAATAAAGAGCTATTTTTGTACTGTTTTTGATTCGTTTGTTTAGTCTCTTTTAGTTTTTACAGTCACTATTTCTACCACAGTCTAACACCTTAATCCAATGTCTGGGTCTCAAATATGACAGTCAGTCCAGAGTTGAGGCCCCTGCCTGAGATCTCGTATATCTTCTTATCTAATTACTACCCTCTTTTTTTTTGTTGGTTGAGGCGGTGTGAGGTTCTCTCCCTTTTCACTATTTTTCTTCTTTGGCCGTAACGAAGTCAGAACTACTCTCTACCTCTTAGCACCGTAGTGAAGGAAGCATCAGTCTTTATGATTGTCTCCCTTTGTCTTTTACCATCGACTACAGATAGATAAATAGATAGATAGATAGATAGATAGATAAATAGATAGATAGATAGATAAATAGATAGATAGATAGATAGATAGATAGATAGATAGATAAATAGATAAATAGATAGATAGATAAATAGATAGATAGAACGAACAGACTTTATTTTCAAAGGGTAACAAATTGGGCACGCAGGCCCGTCTTACATTCGGCCCTTCCAATCACTCATCTTTCTTTCATCAACAGTGCATAGGAAAAAAAACATTGTCACATGAATTTTGTAAACATAAACAATGCATATTACTATGTTATGAGACACATCAACCACCCACCCACACATCTCCCATTCACTCCAACTCCACCGCCCAACCACACACATACCCACACACACATACATGCCCCTACCCATCCACCACATCCCTACACCTACACATCTCCCCACCCACACACACCTCTCACCCACCACACACCCCATCCACCCTCACCCCAAGCACACATACATTCCCCAACCCACACATCCCCCACCCATACACATCCACCCACCTACACACATATCCTCTACCCGTCCCATTACCCACCAACAATCACTAACTCACATATCCTCCTCTACCCACACACCTCCAATCACCCAGCCAAACACACATTCCTCAGCCACACATTCCACACACACACACACACACACACACACACACACACACACACACACACACACACCCATCTCCCCGTCAACTCACATATTCCGCACCTACCCACACACAAATTCCGCACCCAGCCACATAATCTCCCATCTCCCCCAGCCCACTCACAGATCCCGAGCCCACCCCTACAAACATCCCCCACCATCTCCTAACCTACACACACTCACCCACCCACATATACTCTACCCACCCACACATCCTCTACCCACCCATCCCCCAACCAAACATCCCTTAACCACACACCCTTACTCATATACAATTACCCACAACACATCCTCTACCCAACCACACATCCTCCACCCAAACATCCCCCAGCCACACATCCCTTAACCACACACCCCTACCCATATACACAAACATCCCAACCCACGCACAATCTCCCCGCCCATACACACATCCCTCACACACATCCCCACCAACCAACACATCCCCCATTCACAAACACACACCTCCCATCCACGCACACACAACCCACACATACATCTCCAACCCATACACTAATCCCCTCACACATCCCTAGACACACGTACTTATCCCTCAACCACTAACACCCACACATCCCTCACTCACTCATCAAAACATACATCTCCTATCTACCCACCCACACTCACACACCCCAACCACCCATCTAAACACACATCCCCCACCCTCACAAACATCCTTCACCCACCCGCACACCCAATCACACCCCACCCACCCACACATACATTCTTTATCCACACCAAGCTCCCCTCCCACGCAACACCACACCCACACACATCCCAAAGACACATCCCTCACCCACACACACATCTATCCACACATCTCCTACCCATCCACACATCCCCCAACTACAATCACCCTCACTACCCACACATACATCCTCCATCCAGCCACACACACCCCCACCCAGCCAGACATATCCCCTACCCCCACACACATCCCCAAAAGCATCACCCACACCTATCTCGCACCCCTCCCCCAACCCACACACATCCCCCACACACATTCACCCACACATCTCTCACCCACACACACACTCCCCACCCATCCACCCAAACATCCCACACCCATACACATCCCTCACCCACACACACATCCCCAAACCCACACATACCCCCAACTACAATCACCCTCACTACCCACACATACATCCTCCATAAAGCCACACACACCCTCACCCAGCCAGACATATCCCCTACCCACACATACACATCCCCAAATCCATCACCCACACCTATCACGCACCCC